>CM072812.1:55843751-56187029 GCA_037013495.1 Hippophae tibetana
ATGATATTTCATCCCCTAATAGTTTTTTGAGTTGGTAAATAATTATTTCAATCAATTTAGTAGATATATTTATAGTTTCTACTTATATGTGGTTTTATTTAATATGGGTTATTTCATATAAAAGAAAACTTTATGTTTTTGTATTATTTTTTAACATTTTTATCACATTTAGTATAAAATAGTACGTGGAAATTCATTTCCTTTAGATTATTATAACATATTTCATTTCAGCAAAACAAAATAAGACATTGGTTGGATAAAATTACTTTAAAACTATTCATTTTGTTTCGAAGTTGTTGGCAAAAACAATGTTTTTTCAGTTATATTAACATATGTATAGAAGTATTTAGTATTGAGAATAATGCTAATACAATCATATTTAACTTGTGAAAGATAATATAGCTATTTATTTGATAATCTAATTCACAATACAATGTTTTTGTTTGAATAGTTTCATGTAAAGGAGGAATTTTTGTATTCAGATAAATTATGAAATTTGGTAATCCATATTTATGTTTATAGAAATATTAGACATATTATCAATAATAAAGTTAAGAATTCCAACAAATATTAACAAAATATGTAAAATATTTATTCGCTCATAATATGATACCCAAATAGTGTATATATAAATTATCATATAGTTTTATTTGTATATGTTTAAAAATTACTTCCATATTTTTGTTGCATATTGCCCGATCTTGTCTAGGGTATCGACACCACAAAGGGTAATCCAATTGTCTCTTAATCTTGCTTTACCAATTTTTCATAATTTTAATATACATGTGGTATGTATGATATTTCACCCTCAAATAGTTTTTTGAATTGGTAAATAATTATTTCATTCAATTTAGTAGATATATTTATAGTTTCTACTTGTATGTGGTTTTATTTAATATGGGTTATTTCATATAAAGGAAAACTTTATGTTTTTTTTATTTGTTTTTAACATTTTTATCACATTTAGTATAAAATATTACGTGGAAATACATTTACTTTAGATTGTTATGACATATTTCATTTCAGCAAAACAAAATAAGACATCAGTTGGAGAAAAATACTTTAAAACTATTCATTTCGTTTCGAAGTTATTGGCAAAAACAATGATTTTCAGTTATATTAACATATGTATAGAAGTATTTAGTATTGAGAATAATGCTAATACAATCATATTTAACTTGTGAAAGATAATATAGATATATATTTGATGATCTAATTCACAATACAATATTTTTGGTTGAATGGTTGTATGTAAAGGAGGAATTTTTGTATTCATATAAATTATGAAATTTGGTAATCCATATTTATGTTTATAGACTTATTAGACATATTATTAATAATAAAGTTAAGAATTCCAACAAATATTAACAAAATATGTAAAATATTTATTCGCTCATAATATGATACCCAAATAGTGTATATATAAATTATCATATAGTTTTATTTGTATATGTTTAAAAATTAGTTCCATATTTTTGTTGCATATTTCCCGATCTTGTCTAGGGTATCGACACCACAAAGGTTAATCCAATTGTCTCTTAATCTTGCTTTACCAATTTTTCCTAATTTTAATATACATGTGGTATGTATGATATTTCACCCTCTAATAGTTTTTTGAATTGGTAAATAATTATTTCATTCAATTTACTAGATATATTTATAGTTTCTACTTGTATGTGGTTTTATTTAATATGGGTTATTTCATATAAAGGAAAACTTTATGTTTTTTTTATTTGTTTTTAACATTTTTATCACATTTAGTATAAAATAGTACGTGGAAATTCATTTAATTTAGATTATTATGACATATTTCATTTCAGCAAAACAAAATAAGACATCAGTTGGAGAAAAATACTTTAAAACTATTCATTTCGTTTCAAAGTTTTGGCAAAAACAATGATTTTCAGTTATATTAACATATGTATAGAAGTATTTAGTATTGAGAATAATGCTAATACAATCATATTGAACTAGTGAAAGATAATATAGCTATTTATTTGATAATCTAATTCACAATACAATGTTTTTGTTTGAATGGTTGCATGTAAAGGAGGAATTTTTGTATTCAGATAAATTATGAAATTTGGTAATCCATATTTATGTTTATAGAAATATTAGACATATTATCAATAATAAAGTTAAGAATTCCAACAAATATTAACAAAATATGTAAAATATTTATTCGCTCATAATATGATACCCAAATAGTGTATATATAAATTATCATATAGTTTTATTTGTATATGTTTAAAAATTACTTCCATATTTTGGTTGCATATTTCCCGAACTTGTCTAGGGTATCGACACCACAAAGGTTAATCCAATTGTCTCTTAATCTTGCTTTACTATTTTTTTCCTAATTTTAATATACATGTTGTATGTATGATATTTCACCCTCTAATAGTTTTTTGAATTAGTAAATAATTATTTCATTCAATTTAGTAGATATATTTATAGTTTCTACTTATATGTGGTTTTATTTAATATGGGTTATTTCATATAAAGGAAAACTTTATGTTTTTGTATTATTTTTTAACATTTTTATCACAATTAGTATAAAATAGTACGTGGAAATTCATTTACTTTAGATTGTTATGACATATTTCATTTCAGCAAAACAAAATAAGACATCAGTTGGAGAAAAAGATTTTAAAACTATTCATTTCGTTTCGAAGTTATTGGCAAAAACAATGATTTTCAGTTATATTAACATATGTATAGAAGTATTTAGTATTGAGAATAATGCTAATACAATCATATTTAACTTGTGAAAGATAATATAGATATATATTTGATGATCTAATTCACAATACAATGTTTTTGTTTGAATGGTTGCATGTAAAGGAGGAATTTTTGTATTAAGAAAAATTATGAAATTTGATAATCCATATTTATGTTTATAGAAATATTAGACATATTATTAATAATAAAGTTAAGAATTCCAACAAATATTAACAAAATATGTAAAATATTTATTCGCTCATAATATGATACCCAAATAGTGTATATATAAATTATCATATAGTTTTATTTGTATATGTTTAAAAATTACTTCCATATTTTGGTTGCATATTTCCCGAAATTGTCTAGGGTATCGACACCACAAAGGTTAATCCAATTGTCTCTTAATCTTGCTTTACCAATTTTTTCCTAATTTTAATATACATGTGGTATGTATGATATTTCACCCTCTAATAGTTTTTTGAATTAGTAAATAATTATTTCATTCAATTTAGTAGATATATTTATAGTTTCTCCTTATATGTGGTTTTATTTAATATGGGTTATTTCATATAAAGGAAAACTTTATGTTTTTGTATTATTTTTTAACATTTTTATCACAATTAGTATAAAATAGTACGTGGAAATTCATTTACTTTAGATGATTATGACATATTTCATTTCAGCAAAACAAAATAAGACATCAGTTGGAGAAAAATACTTTAAAACTATTCATTTCGTTTCGAAGTTGTTGGCAAAAACAATGATTTTCAGTTATATTAACATATGTATAGAAGTATTTAGTATTGAGAATAATGCTAATACAATCATATTTAACTTGTGAAAGATAATATAGATATATATTTGATAATCTAATTCACAATACAATGTTTTTGTTTGAATGGTTGTATGTAAAGGAGGAATTTTTGTATTCATATAAATTATGAAATTTGGTAATCCATATTTATTTTTATAGACTTATTAGACATATTATTAATAATAAAGTTAAGAATTCCAACAAATATTAACAAAATATGTAAAATATTTATTCGCTCATAATATGATACCCAAATAGTGTATATATAAATTATCATATAGTTTTATTTGTATATGTTTAAAAATTAGTTCCATATTTTTGTTGCATATTTCCCGATCTTGTCTAGGGTATCGACACTACAAAGGTTAATCCAATTGTCTCTTAATCTTGCTTTACTAATTGTCCTAATTTTAATATACATGTGGAATGTATGATATTTCACCCCTAATAGTTTTTTGAGTTGGTAAATAATTATTTCAATCAATTTAGTAGATATATTTATAGTTTCTACTTATATGTGGTTTTATTTAATATGGGTTATTTCATATAAAGGAAAACTTTATGTTTTTGTATTATTTTTTAACATTTTTATCACATTTAGTATAAAATAGTACGTGGAAATTTATTTCCTTTAGATTATTATAACATATTTCATTTCAGCAAAACAAAATAAGACATTGGTTGGATAAAATTACTTTAAAACTATTCATTTTGTTTCGAAGTTGTTGGCAAAAACAATGTTTTTTCAGTTATATTAACATATGTATAGAAGTATTTAGTATTGAGAATAATGCTAATAAAATCATATTTAACTTGTGAGAGATAATATAGATATATATTTGATGATCTAATTCACAATACAATTTTATGGTTTGAATGGTTGCATGTAAAGGAGGAATTTTTGTATTAAGATAAATTATGAAATTTGGTAATCCATATTTATGTTTATAGATTTATTAGACATATTCTTAACAATAAAGTTAAGAATTCCAACAATTATTAACAAAATATGTAAAATATTTATTCGCTCATAATATGATACCAAAATTACGTATGTATAAATTAACATATAGATTTATTTGTATATGTCAAACAATTACTTGCATAATTTGGTTGCATATTGCCCGATCTTGTCTAGGGTATCGACACCACAAAGGGTAATCCAATTGTCTCTTAATCTTGCTTTACTAATTTCTCCTAAATTTATTATACATGTGGTATGTATGATATTTCACCCTCTAATATTTTTTTTTGAATTGGTAAATAATTATTTCATTCAATTAAGTAGGTATATTTATAATTTCTACATATATGTGGTTTTATTTAATATGGGTTATTTCTTATAAAGGAAAAGTTTATGTTTTTTTATTTGTTTTTAACATTTTTATCACATTAAGTATAAAATAGTACATGGAAATTCATTTAATTTAGATTATTATGACATATTTCGTTTTAGCAAAACAAAATAAAACATCGGTACTTTAAAACTATTCATTTTGTTTCGAAGTTGTTGGCAAAAACAATGATTTTCAGTTATATTAACATATGTATAGAAGTATTTAGTATTGAGAATAATGCTAATACAATCATATTTAACTTGTGAGAGATAATATAGATATTTGATAATCTAATTCACAATACAATGTTTTTGTTTGAAAGGTAGCATATAAAGGAGGAATTTTTATATTCAGATAAATTATGAAATTTGTTAATCCATATTTATGTTTCTAGAATTAATAGACATATTCTTAATAATAAAGTTAGGAATTCCAACAATTATTAACAAAATATGTAAAATATTTATTCGCTCATAATATGATACCAAAATTACGTATGTATAAATTAACATATAGATTTATTTGTATATGTTTAAAAATTACTTCCATATTTTTGTTGCATATTGCCCGATCTTGTCTAGGGTATCGACACCACAAAGGGTAATCCAATTGTCTCTTAATCTTGCTTTACCAATTTTTCATAATTTTAATATACATGTGGTATGTATGATATTTCACCCTCAAATAGTTTTTTGAATTGGTAAATAATTATTTCATTCAATTTACTAGATATATTTATAGTTTCTACTTGTATGTGGTTTTATTTAATATGGGTTATTTCATATAAAGGAAAACTTTATGTTTTTGTATTATTTTTTAACATTTTTATCACAATTAGTATAAAATAGTACGTGGAAATTCATTTACTTTAGATTATTATGACATATTTCATTTCAGCAAAACAAAATAAGACATCAGTTGGAGAAAAATACTTTAAAACTATTCATTTCGTTTCGAAGTTATTGGCAAAAACAATGATTTTCAGTTATATTAACATATGTATAGAAGTATTTAGTATTGAGAATAATGCTAATACAATCATATTTAACTTGTGAAAGATAATATAGATATATATTTGATGATCTAATTCACAATACAATATTTTTGGTTGAATGGTTGTATGTAAAGGAGGAATTTTTGTATTCATATAAATTATGAAATTTGGTAATCCATATTTATGTTTATAGACTTATTAGACATATTATTAATAATAAAGTTAAGAATTCCAACAAATATTAACAAAATATGTAAAATATTTATTCGCTCATAATATGATACCCAAATAGTGTATATATAAATTATCATATAGTTTTATTTGTATATGTTTAAAAATTAGTTCCATATTTTTGTTGCATATTTCCCGATCTTGTCTAGGGTATCGACACCACAAAGGTTAATCCAATTGTCTCTTAATCTTGCTTTACCAATTTTTCCTAATTTTAATATACATGTGGTATGTATGATATTTCACCCTCTAATAGTTTTTTGAATTGGTAAATAATTATTTCATTCAATTTACTAGATATATTTATAGTTTCTACTTGTATGTGGTTTTATTTAATATGGGTTATTTCATATAAAGGAAAACTTTATGTTTTTTTTATTTGTTTTTAACATTTTTATCACATTTAGTATAAAATAGTACGTGGAAATTCATTTAATTTAGATTATTATGACATATTTCATTTCAGCAAAACAAAATAAGACACCAGTTGGAGAAAAATACTTTAAAACTATTCATTTCGTTTCAAAGTTTTGGCAAAAACAATGATTTTCAGTTATATTAACATATGTATAGAAGTATTTAGTATTGAGAATAATGCTAATAGAATCATATTGAACTAGTGAAAGATAATATAGCTATTTATTTGATAATCTAATTCACAATACAATGTTTTTGTTTGAATGGTTGCATGTAAAGGAGGAATTTTTGTATTCAGATAAATTATGAAATTTGGTAATCCATATTTATGTTTATAGAAATATTAGACATATTATCAATAATAAAGTTAAGAATTCCAACAAATATTAACAAAATATGTAAAATATTTATTCGCTCATAATATGATACCCAAATAGTGTATATATAAATTATCATATAGTTTTATTTGTATATGTTTAAAAATTACTTCCATATTTTGGTTGCATATTTCCCGAACTTGTCTAGGGTATCGACACCACAAAGGTTAATCCAATTGTCTCTTAATCTTGCTTTACTATTTTTTCCTAATTTTAATATACATGTGGTATGTATGATATTTCACCCTCTAATAGTTTTTTGAATTAGTAAATAATTATTTCATTCAATTTAGTAGATATATTTATAGTTTCTCCTTATATGTGGTTTTATTTAATATGTGTTATTTCATATAAAGGAAAACTTTATGTTTTTGTATTATTTTTTAACATTTTTATCACAATTAGTATAAAATAGTACGTGGAAATTCATTTACTTTAGATTATTATGACATATTTCATTTCAGCAAAACAAAATAAGACATCAGTTGGAGAAAAATACTTTAAAACTATTCATTTCGTTTCAAAGTTTTGGCAAAAACAATGATTTTCAGTTATATTAACATATGTATAGAAGTATTTAGTATTGAGAATAATGCTAATACAATCATATTGAACTAGTGAAAGATAATATAGCTATTTATTTGATAATCTAATTCACAATACAATGTTTTTGTTTGAATGGTTGCATGTAAAGGAGGAATTTTTGTATTCAGATAAATTATGAAATTTGGTAATCCATATTTATGTTTATAGAAATATTAGACATATTATCAATAATAAAGTTAAGAATTCCAACAAATATTAACAAAATATGTAAAATATTTATTCGCTCATAATATGATACCCAAATAGTGTATATATAAATTATCATATAGTTTTATTTGTATATGTTTAAAAATTACTTCCATATTTTGGTTGCATATTTCCCGAACTTGTCTAGGGTATCGACACCACAAAGGTTAATCCAATTGTCTCTTAATCTTGCTTTATTATGTTTTTCCTAATTTTAATATACATGTGGTATGTATGATATTTCACCCTCTAATAGTTTTTTGAATTAGTAAATAATTATTTCATTCAATTTAGTAGATATATTTATAGTTTCTACTTATATGTGGTTTTATTTAATATGGGTTATTTCATATAAAGGAAAACTTTATGTTTTTGTATTATTTTTTAACATTTTTATCACAATTAGTATAAAATAGTACGTGGAAATTCATTTACTTTAGATTGTTATGACATATTTCATTTCAGCAAAACAAAATAAGACATCAGTTGGAGAAAAAGACTTTAAAACTATTCATTTCGTTTCGAAGTTATTGGCAAAAACAATGATTTTCAGTTATATTAACATATGTATAGAAGTATTTAGTATTGAGAATAATGCTAATACAATCATATTTAACTTGTGAAAGATAATATAGATATATATTTGATTATCTAATTCACAATACAATGTTTTTGTTTGAATGGTTGCATGTAAAGGAGGAATTTTTGTATTAAGAAAAATTATGAAATTTGATAATCCATATTTATGTTTATAGAAATATTAGACATATTATTAATAATAAAGTTAAGAATTCCAACAAATAATAACAAAATATGTAAAATATTTATTCGCTCATAATATGATACCCAAATAGTGTATATATAAATTATCATATAGTTTTATTTGTATATGTTTAAAAATTACTTCCATATTTTTGTTGCATATTTCCCTATCTTGTCTAGGGTATCGACACCACAAAGGTTAATCCAATTGTCTCTTAAACTTGCTTTACCAATTTTTCCTAATTTTAATATACATGTGGTATGTATGATATTTCACCCATAAATAGTTTTTTGAATTATTAAATAATTATTTCATTCAATTTAGTAGATATATTTATAGTTTCTACTTATATGTGGTTTTATCTAATATGGGTTATTTCATATAAAGGAAAACTTTATGTTTTTTTATTTGTTTTTAACATTTTTATCACAGTTAGTATAAAATATTACGTGGAAATACATTTACTTTAGATTGTTATGACATATTTCATTTCAGCAAAACAAAATAAGACATCAGTTGGAGAAAAATACTTTAAAACTATTCATTTCGTTTCGAAGTTATTGGCAAAAACAATTATTTTCAGTTATATTAACATATGTATAGAAGTATTTAGTATTGAGAATAATGTTAATACAATCATATTTAACTTGTGAAAGATAATATAGCTATTTATTTGATAATCTAATTCACAATACAATGTTTTTGTTTGAATAGTTTCATGTAAAGGAGGAATTTTTGTATTCAGATAAATTATGAAATTTGGTAATCCATATTTATGTTTATAGAAATATTAGACATATTATCAATAATAAAGTTAAGAATTCCAACAAATATTAACAAAATATGTAAAATATTTATTCGCTGATAATATGATACCCAAATAGTGTATATATAAATTATCATATAGTTTTATTTGTATATGTTTAAAAATTACTTCAATATTTTGGTTGCATATTTCCCGAACTTGTCTAGGGTATCGACACCACAAAGGTTAATCTAATTGTCTCTTAATCTTGCTTTACTATTTTTTCCTAATTTTAATATACATGTGGTATGTATGATATTTCACCCTCTAATAGTTTTTTGAATTAGTAAATAATTATTTCATTCAATTTAGTAGATATATTTAGAGTTTCTACTTATATGTGGTTTTGTTTAATATGGGTTATTTCAAATAAAGGAAAACTTTATGTTTTTGTATTATTTTTTAACATTTTTATCACAATTAGTATAAAATAGTACGTGGAAATTCATTTACTTTAGATTATTATGACATATTTCATTTCAGCAAAACAAAATAAGACATCAGTTGGAGAAAAATACTTTAAAACTATTCATTTCGTTTCGAAGTTGTTGGCAAAAACAATGATTTTCAGTTATATTAACATATGTATAGAAGTATTTAGTATTAAGAATAATGCTAATACAATCATATTTAACTTGTGAAAGATAATATAGTTATTTATTTGATAATCTAATTCACAATACAATGTTTTTGTTTGAATGGTTGCATGTAAAGGAGGAATTTTTGTATTAAGATAAATTATGAAATTTGATAATCCATATTTATGTTTATTGAAATATTAGACATATTATTAATAATAAAGTTAAGAATTGAAACAAATATTAACAAAATATGTAAAATATTTATTCGCTCATAATATGATACTCAAATAGTGTATATATAACTTATCATATAGTTCTATTTGTATATGTTTAAAAATTACTTCCATATTTTGGTTGCATATTTCCCGAACTTGTCTAGGGTATCGACACCACAAAGGTTAATCCAATTGTCTCTTAATCTTGGTTTATTATTTTTTCCTAATTTTAATATACATGTGGTATGTATGATATTTCACCCTCTAATAGTTTTTTGAATTAGTAAATAATTATTTCATTCAATTTAGTAGATATATTTATAGTTTCTACTTATATGTGGTTTTATTTAATATGGGTTATTTCATATAAAGGAAAACTTTATGTTTTTGTATTATTTTTTAACATTTTTATCACAATTAGTATAAAATAGTACGTGGAAATTCATTTACTTTAGATTATTATGACATATTTCATTTCAGCAAAACAAAATAAGACATCAGTTGGAAAAAATACTTTAAAACTATTCATTTCGTTTCGAAGTTGTTGGCAAAAACAATGATTTTCAGTTATATTAACATATGTATAGAAGTATTTAGTATTCAGAATAATGCTAATACAATCATATTTAACTTGTGAAAGATAATATAGGTATTTATTTGATAATCTAATTCACAATACAATGTTTTTGTTTGAATGGTTGCATGTAAAGGAGGAATTTTTGTATTAAGATAAATTATGAAATTTGATAATCCATATTTATGTTTATAGAAATATTAGACATATTATTAATAATAAAGTTAAGAATTGAAACAAATATTAACAAAATATGTAAAATATTTATTCGCTCATAATATGATACCCAAATAGTGTATATATAAATTATTATATAGTTTTATTTGTATATGTTTAAAAATTACTTCCATATTTTTGTTGCATATTTTCCGAACTTGTCTAGGGTATCGACACCACTAAGGTTAATCCAATTGTCTCTTAATCTTGTTTTACCAATTTTTCCTAATTTTAATATACATGTGGTATGTATGATATTTCACCCTCTAATAGTTTTTTGAATTGGTAAATAATTATTTCATTTAATTTAGTAGATATATTTATAGTTTCTACTTATATGTGGTTTTATTTAATATGGGTTATTTCATATAAAGGAAAACTTTATGTTTTTTTATTTGTTTTTAACATTTTTATCACAGTTAGTATAAAATATTACGTGGAAATACATTTACTTTAGATTGTTATGACATATTTCATTTCAGCAAAACAAAATAAGACATCAGTTGGAGAAAAATACTTTAAAACTATTCATTTCGTTGCGAAGTTATTGGCAAAAACAATGATTTTCAGTTATATTAACATATGTATAGAAGTATTTAGTATTGAGAATAATGCTAATACAATCATATTTAACTTGTGAAAGATAATATAGATATATATTTGATGATCTAATTCACAATACAATATTTTTGGTTGAATGGTTGTATGTAAAGGAGGAATTTTTGTATTCATATAAATTATGAAATTTGGTAATCCATATTTATGTTTATAGACTTATTAGACATATTATTAATAATAAAGTTAAGAATTTAAACAAATATTAACAAAATATGTAAAATATTTATTCGCTCATAATATGATACCCAAATAGTGTATATATAAATTATCATATAGTTTTATTTGTATATGTTTAAAAATTACTTCCATATTTTGGTTGCATATTTCCCGAACTTGTCTAGGGTATCGACACCACAAAGGTTAATCCAATTGTCTCTTAATCTTGCTTTACTATTTTTTCCTAATTTTAATATACATGTGGTATATATGATATTTCACCCTCTAATAGTTTTTTGAATTAGTAAATAATTATTTCATTCAATTTAGTAGATATATTTATAGTTTCTCCTTATATGTGGTTTTATTTAATATGGGTTATTTCATATAAAGGAAAACTTTATGTTTTTGTATTATTTTTTAACATTTTTATCACAATTAGTATAAAATAGTACGTGGAAATTAATTTACTTTAGATTATTATGACATATTTCATTTCAGCAAAACAAAATAAGACATCAGTTGGAGAAAAATACTTTAAAACTATTTATTTCGTTTCGAAGTTGTTGGCAAAAACAATGATTTTCAGTTATATTAACATATGTATAGAAGTATTTAGTATTGAGAATAATGCTAATACAATCATATTTAACTTGTGAAAGATAATATAGGTATTTATTTGATGATCTAATTCACAATACAATGTTTTTGTTTGAATGGTTGTATGTAAAGGAGGAATTTTTGTATTAAGATAAATTATGAAATTTGATAATCCATATTTATGTTTATAGAAATATTAGACATATTATTAATAATAAAGTTAAGAATTGAAACAAATATTAACAAAATATGTAAAATATTTATTCGCTCATAATATGATACCCAAATAGTGTATATATAAATTATGATATAGTTTTATTTGTATATGTTTAAAAATTACTTCCATATTTTTGTTGCATATTTCCCGATCTTGTCTAGGGTATCGACACCACAAAGGTTAATCCAATTGTCTCTTAATCTTGCTTTACCAATTTTTCCTAATTTTAATATACATGTGGTATGTATGATATTTCACCCTCTAATAGTTTTTTGAATTGGTAAATAATTATTTCATTCAATTTAGTAGATATATTTATAGTTTCTACTTATATGTGGTTTTATTTAATATGGGTTATTTCATATAAAGGAAAACTTTATGTTTTTTTATTTGTTTTTAACATTTTTATCACAGTTAGTATAAAATATTACGTGGAAATACATTTACTTTAGATTGTTATGACATATTTCATTTCAGGAAAACAAAATAAGACATCAGTTGGAGAAAAATACTTTAAAACTATTCATTTCGTTTCGAAGTTGTTGGCAAAAACAATGATTTTCAGTTATATTAACATATGTATAGAAGTATTTAGTATTCAGAATAATGCTAATACAATCATATTTAACTTGTGAAAGATAATATAGGTATTTATTTGATGATCTAATTCACAATACAATGTTTTTGTTTGAATGGTTGCATGTAAAGGAGGAATTTTTGTATTAAGATAAATTATGAAATTTGATAATCCATATTTATGTTTATAGAAATATTAGACATATTATTAATAATAAAATTAAGAATTGAAACAAATATTAACAAAATATGTAAAATATTTATTCGCTCATAATATGATACCCAAATAGTGTATATATAAATTATGATATAGTTTTATTTGTATATGTTTAAAAATTACTTCCATATTTTTGTTGCATATTTCCCGATCTTGTCTAGGGTATCGACACCACAAAGGTTAATCCAATTGTCTCTTAATCTTGCTTTACCAATTTTTCCTAATTTTAATATACATGTGGTATGTATGATATTTCACCCTCTAATAGTTTTTTGAATTGGTAAATAATTATTTCATTTAATTTAGTAGATATATTTATAGTTTCTACTTATATGTGGTTTTATTTAATATGGGTTATTTCATATAAAGGAAAACTTTATTTTTTTTATTTGTTTTTAACATTTTTATCACAGTTAGTATAAAATATTACGTGGAAATACATTTACTTTAGATTGTTATGACATATTTCATTTCAGCAAAACAAAATAAGACATCAGTTGGAGAAAAATACTTTAAAACTATTCATTTCGTTGCGAAGTTATTGGCAAAAACAATGATTTTCAGTTATATTAACATATGTATAGAAGTATTTAGTATTGAGAATAATGCTAATACAATCATATTTAACTTGTGAAAGATAATATAGATATATATTTGATGATCTAATTCACAATACAATATTTTTGGTTGAATGGTTGTATGTAAAGGAGGAATTTTTGTATTCATATAAATTATGAAATTTGGTAATCCATATTTATGTTTATAGACTTATTAGACATATTATTAATAATAAAGTTAAGAATTCCAACAAATATTAACAAAATATGTAAAATATTTATTCGCTCATAATATGATACCCAAATAGTGTATATATAAATTATCATATAGTTTTATTTGTATATGTTTAAAAATTACTTCCATATTTTGGTTGCATATTTCCCGAACTTGTCTAGGGTATCGACACCACAAAGGTTAATCCAATTGTCTCTTAATCTTGCTTTACTATTTTTTCCTAATTTTAATATACATGTGGTATGTATGATATTTCACCCTCTAATAGTTTTTTGAATTAGTAAATAATTATTTCATTCAATTTAGTAGATATATTTATAGTTTCTACTTATATGTGGTTTTATTTAATATGGGTTATTTCATATAAAGGAAAACTTTATGTTTTTGTATTATTTTTTAACATTTTTATCACAATTAGTATAAAATAGTACGTGGAAATTAATTTACTTTAGATTATTATGACATATTTCATTTCAGCAAAACAAAATAAGACATCAGTTGGAGAAAAATACTTTAAAACTATTCATTTCGTTTCGAAGTTGTTGGCAAAAACAATGATTTTCAGTTATATTAACATATGTATAGAAGTATTTAGTATTCAGAATAATGCTAATACAATCATATTTAACTTGTGAAAGATAATATAGTTATTTATTTGATAATCTAATTCACAATACAATGTTTTTGTTTGAATGGTTGCATGTAAAGGAGGAATTTTTGTATTAAGATAAATTATGAAATTTGATAATCCATATTTATGTTTATAGAAATATTAGACATATTATTAATAATAAAGTTAAGAATTGAAACAAATATTAACAAAATATGTAAAATATTTATTCGCTCATAATATGACACCCAAATAGTGTATATATAAATTATCATATAGTTTTATTTGTATATGTTTAAAAATTACTTCCATATTTTTGTTGCATATTTCCCGATCTTGTCTAGGGTATCGACACCACAAAGGTTAATCCAATTGTCTCTTAATCTTGCTTTACCAATTTTTCCTAATTTTAATATACATGTGGTATGTATGATATTTCACCCTCTAATAGTTTTTTGAATTGGTAAATAATTATTTCATTCAATTTAGTAGATATATTTATAGTTTCTACTTATATGTGGTTTTATTTAATATGGGTTATTTCATATAAAGGAAAACTTTATGTGTTTTTATTTGTTTTTAACATTTTTATCACAGTTAGTATAAAATATTACGTGGAAATACATTTAC
This sequence comes from Hippophae tibetana, assembly GCA_037013495.1. NCBI lineage: Eukaryota > Viridiplantae > Streptophyta > Magnoliopsida > Rosales > Elaeagnaceae > Hippophae > Hippophae tibetana. The sequence continues at coordinate 55,859,008 of CM072812.1, forward strand.
TTTAGATTGTTATGACATATTTCATTTCAGCAAAACAAAATAAGACATCAGTTGGAGAAAAATACTTTAAAACTATTCATTTCGTTGCGAAGTTATTGGCAAAAACAATGATTTTCAGTTATATTAACATATGTATAGAAGTATTTAGTATTGAGAATAATGCTAATACAATCATATTTAACTTGTGAAAGATAATATAGATATATATTTGATGATCTAATTCACAATACAATATTTTTGGTTGAATAGTTGTATGTAAAGGAGGAATTTTCGGATTCATATAAATTATGAAATTTGGTAATCCATATTTATGTTTATAGACTTATTAGACATATTATTAATAATAAAGTTAAGAATTCCAACAAATATTAACAAAATATGTAAAATATTTATTCGCTCATAATATGATACCCAAATAGTGTATATATAAATTATCATATAGTTTTATTTGTATATGTTTAAAAATTACTTCCATATTTTTGTTGCATATTTCCCGATCTTGTCTAGGGTATCGACACCACAAAGGTTAATCCAATTGTCTCTTAATCTTGCTTTACCAATTTTTCCTAATTTTAATATACATGTGGTATGTATGATATTTCACCCTCTAATAGTTTTTTGAATTGGTAAATAATTATTTCATTCAATTTAGTAGATATATTTATAGTTTCTACTTATATGTGGTTTTATTTAATATGGGTTATTTCATATAAAGGAAAACTTTATGTTTTTTTATTTGTTTTTAACATTTTTATCACAGTTAGTATAAAATATTACGTGGAAATACATTTACTTTAGATTGTTATGACATATTTCATTTCAGCAAAACAAAATAAGACATCAGTTGGAGAAAAATACTTTAAAACTATTCATTTCGTTGCGAAGTTATTGGCAAAAAACAATGATTTTCAGTTATATTAACATATGTATAGAAGTATTTAGTATTGAGAATAATGCTAATACAATCATATTTAACTTGTGAAAGATAATATAGATATATATTTGATGATCTAATTCACAATACAATATTTTTGGTTGAATGGGTGTATGTAAAGGAGGAATTTTTGTATTCATATAAATTATGAAATTTGGTAATCCATATTTATGTTTATAGACTTATTAGACATATTATTAATAATAAAGTTAAGAATTCCAACAAATATTAACAAAATATGTAAAATATTTATTCGCTCATAATATGATACCCAAATAGTGTATATATAAATTATCATATAGTTTTATTTGTATATGTTTAAAAATTACTTCCATATTTTGGTTGCATATTTCCCGAACTTGTCTAGGGTATTGACACCACAAAGGTTAATCCAATTGTCTCTTAATCTGGTTTTACTATTTTTTCCTAATTTTAATATACATGTGGTATGTATGATATTTCACCCTCTAATAGTTTTTAGAATTAGTAAATAATTATTTCATTCAATTTAGTAGATATATTTATAGTTTCTACTTATATGTGGTTTTATTTAATATGGGTTATTTCATATAAAGGAAAACTTTATGTTTTTGTATTATTTTTTAACATTTTTATCACAATTAGTATAAAATAGTACGTGGAAATTCATTTACTTTAGATTATTATGACATATTTCATTTCAGCAAAACAAAATAAGACATCAGTTGGAGAAAAATACTTTAAAACTATTCATTTCGTTTCGAAGTTATTGGCAAAAACAATGATTTTCAGTTATATTAACATATGTATAGAAGTATTTAGTATTGAGAATAATGCTAATACAATCATATTTAACTTGTGAAAGATAATATAGGTATTTATTTGATAATCTAATTCACAATACAATGTTTTTGTTTGAATGGTTGCATGTAAAGGAGGAATTTTTGTATTAAGATAAATTATGAAATTTGATAATCCATATTTATGTTTATAGAAATATTAGACATATTATTAATAATAAAATTAAGAATTGAAACAAATATTAACAAAATATGTAAAATATTTATTCGCTCATAATATGATACCCAAATAGTGTATATATAAATTATGATATAGTTTTATTTGTATATGTTTAAAAATTACTTCCATATTTTTGTTGCATATTTCCCGATCTTGTCTAGGGTATCGACACCACAAAGGTTAATCCAATTGTCTCTTAATCTTGCTTTACCAATTTTTCCTAATTTTAATATACATGTGGTATGTATGATATTTCACCCTCTAATAGTTTTTTGAATTGGTAAATAATTATTTCATTCAATTTAGTAGATACATTTATAGTTTCTACTTATATGTGGTTTTATTTAATATGGGTTATTTCATATAAAGGAAAACTTTATGTTTTTTTATTTGTTTTTAACATTTTTATCACAGTTAGTATAAAATATTACGTGGAAATACATTTACTTTAGATTGTTATGACATATTTCATTTCAGCAAAACAAAATAAGACATCAGTTGGAGAAAAATACTTTAAAACTATTCATTTCGTTGCGAAGTTATTGGCAAAAACAATGATTTTCAGTTATATTAACATATGTATAGAAGTATTTAGTATTGAGAATAATGCTAATACAATCATATTTAACTTGTGAAAGATAATATAGATATATATTTGATGATCTAATTCACAATACAATATTTTTGGTTGAATGGTTGTATGTAAAGGAGGAATTTTTGTATTCATATAAATTATGAAATTTGGTAATCCATATTTATGTTTATAGACTTATTAGACATATTATTAATAATAAAGTTAAGAATTCCAACAAATATTAACAAAATATATAAAATATTTATTCGCTCATAATATGATACCCAAATAGTGTATATATAAATTATCATATAGTTTTATTTGTATATGTTTAAAAATTACTTCCATATTTTGGTTGCATATTTCCCGAACTTGTCTAGGGTATCGACACCACAAAGGTTAATCCAATTGTCTCTTAATCTTGCTTTACTATTTTTTCCTAATTTTAATATACATGTGGTATGTATGATATTTCACCCTCTAATAGTTTTTTGAATTAGTAAATAATTATTTCATTCAATTTAGTAGATATATTTATAGTTTCTACTTATATGTGGTTTTATTTAATATGGGTTATTTCATATAAAGGAAAACTTTATGTTTTTGTATTATCTTTTAACATTTTTATCACAATTAGTATAAAATAGTACGTGGAAATTCATTTACTTTAGATTATTATGACATATTTCATTTCAGCAAAACAAAATAAGACATCAGTTGGAGAAAAATACTTTAAAACTATTCATTTCGTTTCGAAGTTGTTGGCAAAAACAATGATTTTCAGTTATATAAACATATGTATAGAAGTATTTAGTATTCAGAATAATGCTAATACAATCATATTTAACTTGTGGAAGATAATATAGTTATTTATTTGATAATCTAATTCACAATACAATGTTTTTGTTTGAATGGTTGCATGTAAAGGAGGAATTTTTGTATTAAGATAAATTATGAAATTTGATAATCCATATTTATGTTTATAGAAATATTAGACATATTATTAATAATAAAGTTAAGAATTGAAACAAATATTAACAAAATATGTAAAATATTTATTCGCTCATAATATGACACCCAAATAGTGTATATATAAATTATCATATAGTTTTATTTGTATATGTTTAAAAATTACTTCCATATTTTGGTTGCATATTTCCCGAACTTGTCTAGGGTATCGACACCACAAAGGTTAATCCAATTGTCTCTTAATCTTGCTTTACTATTTTTTCCTAATTTTAATATACATGTGGTATGTATGATATTTCACCCTCTAATAGTTTTTTGAATTAGTAAATAATTATTTCAGTCAATTTAGTAGATATATTTATAGTTTCTACTTATATGTGGTTTTATTTAATATGGGTTATTTCATATAAAGGAAAACTTTATGTTTTTGTATTATTTTTTAACATTTTTATCACAATTAGTATAAAATAGTACGTGGAAATTCATTTACTTTAGATTATTATGACATATTTCATTTCAGCAAAACAAAATAAGACATCATTTGGAGAAAAATACTTTAAAACTATTCATTTCGTTTCGAAGTTGTTGGCAAAAACAATGATTTTCAGTTATATTAACATATGTATAGAAGTATTTAGTATTCAGAATAATGCTAATACAATCATATTTAACTTGTGAAAGATAATATAGGTATTTATTTGATAATCTAATTCACAATACAATGTTTTTGTTTGAATGGTTGCATGTAAAGGAGGAATTTTTGTATTAAGATAAATTATGAAATTTGATAATCCATATTTATGTTTATAGAAATATTAGACATATTATTAATAATAAAGTTAAGAATTGAAACAAATATTAACAAAATATGTAAAATATTTATTCGCTCATAATATGATACCCAAATAGTGTATATATAAATTATCATATAGTTTTATTTGTATATGTTTAAAAATTACTTCCATATTTTGGTTGCATATTTCCCGAACTTGTCTAGTGTATCGACACCACAAAGGTTAATCCAATTGTCTCTTAATATTGCTTTACTATTTTTTCCTAATTTTAATATACATGTGGTATGTATGATATTTCACCCTCTAATAGTTTTTTGAATTAGTAAATAATTATTTCATTCAATTTAGTAGATATATTTATAGTTTCTACTTATATGTGGTTTTATTTAATATGGGTTATTTCATATAAAGGAAAACTTTATGTTTTTGTATTATTTTTTATCATTTTTATCACAATTAGTATAAAATAGTACGTGGAAATTCATTTACTTTATATTATTATGACATATTTCATTTCAGCAAAACAAAATAAGACATCAGTTGGAGAAAAATACTTTAAAACTATTCATTTCGTTTCGAAGTTGTTGGCAAAAACAATGATTTTCAGTTATATTAACATATGTATAGAAGTATTTAGTATTCAGAATAATGCTAATACAATCATATTTAACTTGTGAAAGATAATATAGGTATTTATTTGATAATCTAATTCACAATACAATGTTTTTGTTTGAATGGTTGCATGTAAAGGAGGAATTTTTGTATTAAGATAAATTATGAAATTTGATAATCCATATTTATGTTTATAGAAATATTAGACATATTATTAATAATAAAGTTAAGAATTCCAACAAATATTAACAAAATATATAAAATATTTATTCGCTCATAATATGATACCCAAATAGTGTATATATAAATTATCATATAGTTTTATTTGTATGTGTTTAAAAATTACTTCCATATTTTGGTTGCATATTTCCCGAACTTGTCTAGGGTATCGACACCACAAAGGTTAATCCAATTGTCTCTTAATCTTGCTTTACTATTTTTTCCTAATTTTAATATACATGTGGTATGTATGATATTTCACCCTCTAATAGTTTTTTGAATTAGTAAATAATTATTTCATTCAATTTAGTAGATATATTTATAGTTTCTACTTATATGTGGTTTTATTTAATATGGGTTATTTCATATAAAGGAAAACTTTATGTTTTTGTATTATCTTTTAACATTTTTATCACAATTAGTATAAAATAGTACGTGGAAATTCATTTACTTTAGATTATTATGACATATTTCATTTCAGCAAAACAAAATAAGACATCAGTTGGAGAAAAATACTTTAAAACTATTCATTTCGTTGCGAAGTTATTGGCAAAAAACAATGATTTTCAGTTATATTAACATATGTATAGAAGTATTTAGTATTGAGAATAATGCTAATACAATCATATTTAACTTGTGAAAGATAATATAGATATATATTTGATGATCTAATTCACAATACAATATTTTTGGTTGAATGGTTGTATGTAAAGGAGGAATTTTTGTATTCATATAAATTATGAAATTTGGTAATCCATATTTATGTTTATAGACTTATTAGACATATTATTAATAATAAAGTTAAGAATTCCAACAAATATTAACAAAATATGTAAAATATTTATTCGCTCATAATATGATACCCAAATAGTGTATATAAAAATTATCATATAGTTTTATTTGTATATGTTTAAAAATTACTTCCATATTTTTGTTGCATATTTCCCGATCTTGTCTAGGGTATCGACACCACAAAGGTTAATCCAATTGTCTCTTAATCTTGCTTTACCAATTTTTCCTAATTTTAATATACATGTGGTATGTATGATATTTCACCCTCTAATAGTTTTTTGAATTGGTAAATAATTATTTCATTCAATTTAGTAGATATATTTATAGTTTCTACTTATATGTGGTTTTATTTAATATGGGTTATTTCATATAAAGCAAAACTTTATGTTTTTGTATTATTTTTTAACATTTTTATCACAATTAGTATAAAATAGTACGTGGAAATTCATTTACTTTATATTATTATGACATATTTCATTTCAGCAAAACAAAATAAGACATCAGTTGGAGAAAAATACTTTAAAACTATTCATTTCGTTTCGAAGTTGTTGGCAAAAACAATGATTTTCAGTTATATTAACATATGTATAGAAGTATTTAGTATTCAGAATAATGCTAATACAATCATATTTAACTTGTGGAAGATAATATAGTTATTTATTTGATAATCTAATTCACAATACAATGTTTTTGTTTGAATGGTTGCATGTAAAGGAGGAATTTTTGTATTAAGATAAATTATGAAATTTGATAATCCATATTTATGTTTATAGAAATATTAGACATATTATTAATAATAAAGTTAAGAATTGAAACAAATATTAACAAAATATGTAAAATATTTATTCGCTCATAATATGACACCCAAATAGTGTATATATAAATTATCATATAGTTTTATTTGTATATGTTTAAAAATTACTTCCATATTTTGGTTGCATATTTCCCGAACTTGTCTAGGGTATCGACACCACAAAGGTTAATCCAATTGTCTCTTAATCTTGCTTTACTATTTTTTCCTAATTTTAATATACATGTGGTATGTATGATATTTCACCCTCTAATAGTTTTTTGAATTAGTAAATAATTATTTCAGTCAATTTAGTAGATATATTTATAGTTTCTACTTATATGTGGTTTTATTTAATATGGGTTATTTCATATAAAGGAAAACTTTATGTTTTTGTATTATTTTTTAACATTTTTATCACAATTAGTATAAAATAGTACGTGGAAATTCATTTACTTTAGATTATTATGACATATTTCATTTCAGCAAAACAAAATAAGACATCAGTTGGAGAAAAATACTTTAAAACTATTCATTTCGTTTCGAAGTTGTTGGCAAAAAACAATGATTTTCAGTTATATTAACATATGTATAGAAGTATTTAGTATTGAGAATAATGCTAATACAATCATATTTAACTTGTGAAAGATAATATAGATATATATTTGATGATCTAATTCACAATACAATATTTTTGGTTCAATGGTTGTATGTAAAGGAGGAATTTTTGTATTCATATAAATTATGAAATTTGGTAATCCATATTTATGTTTATAGACTTATTAGACATATTATTAATAATAAAGTTAAGAATTCCAACAAATATTAACAAAATATGTAAAATATTTATTCGCTCATAATATGATACCCAAATAGTGTATATATAAATTATCATATAGTTTTATTTGTATATGTTTAAAAATTACTTCCATATTTTGGTTGCATATTTCCCGAACTTGTCTAGGGTATCGACACCACAAAGGTTAATCCAATTGTCTCTTAATCTTGCTTTACTATTTTTTCCTAATTTTAATATACATGTGGTATGTATGATATTTCACCCTCTAATAGTTTTTTGAATTAGTAAATAATTATTTCATTCAATTTAGTAGATATATTTATAGTTTCTACTTATATGTGGTTTTATTTAATATGGGTTATTTCATATAAAGGAAAACTTTATGTTTTTGTATTATTTTTTAACATTTTTATCACAATTAGTATAAAATAGTACGTGGAAATTCATTTACTTTATATTATTATGACATATTTCATTTCAGCAAAACAAAATAAGACATCAGTTGGAGAAAAATACTTTAAAACTATTCATTTCGTTTCGAAGTTGTTGGCAAAAACAATGATTTTCAGTTATATTAACATATGTATAGAAGTATTTAGTATTCAGAATAATGCTAATACAATCATATTTAACTTGTGAAAGATAATATAGGTATTTATTTGATAATCTAATTCACAATACAATGTTTTTGTTTGAATGGTTGCATGTAAAGGAGGAATTTTTGTATTAAGATAAATTATGAAATTTGATAATCCATATTTATGTTTATAGAAATATTAGACATATTATTAATAATAAAGTTAAGAATTCCAACAAATATTAACAAAATATATAAAATATTTATTCGCTCATAATATGATACCCAAATAGTGTATATATAAATTATCATATAGTTTTATTTGTATATGTTTAAAAATTACTTCCATATTTTGGTTGCATATTTCCCGAACTTGTCTAGGGTATCGACACCACAAAGGTTAATCCAATTGTCTCTTAATCTTGCTTTATTATGTTTTTCCTAATTTTAATATACATGTGGTATGTATGATATTTCACCCTCTAATAGTTTTTTGAATTAGTAAATAATTATTTCATTCAATTTAGTAGATATATTTATAGTTTCTACTTATATGTGGTTTTATTTAATATGGGTTATTTCATATAAAGGAAAACTTTATGTTTTTGTATTATTTTTTAACATTTTTATCACAATTAGTATAAAATAGTACGTGGAAATTCATTTACTTTAGATTGTTATGACATATTTCATTTCAGCAAAACAAAATAAGACATCAGTTGGAGAAAAAGACTTTAAAACTATTCATTTCGTTTCGAAGTTATTGGCAAAAACAATGATTTTCAGTTATATTAACATATGTATAGAAGTATTTAGTATTGAGAATAATGCTAATACAATCATATTTAACTTGTGAAAGATAATATAGATATATATTTGATGATCTAATTCACAATACAATATTTTTGGTTGAATGGTTGTATGTAAAGGAGGAATTTTTGTATTCATATAAATTATGAAATTTGGTAATCCATATTTATGTTTATAGACTTATTAGACATATTATTAATAATAAAGTTAAGAATTCCAACAAATATTAACAAAATATGTAAAATATTTATTCGCTCATAATATGATACCCAAATAGTGTATATATAAATTATCATATAGTTTTATTTGTATATGTTTAAAAATTACTTCCATATTTTTGTTGCATATTTCCCGATCTTGTCTAGGGTATCGACACCACAAAGGTTAATCCAATTGTCTCTTAATCTTGCTTTACCAATTTTTCCTAATTTTAATATACATGTGGTATGTATGATATTTCACCCTCTAATAGTTTTTTGAATTGGTAAATAATTATTTCATTCAATTTAGTAGATATATTTATAGTTTCTACTTATATGTGGTTTTATTTAATATGGGTTATTTCATATAAAGCAAAACTTTATGTTTTTGTATTATTTTTTAACATTTTTATCACAATTAGTATAAAATAGTACGTGGAAATTCATTTACTTTATATTATTATGACATATTTCATTTCAGCAAAACAAAATAAGACATCAGTTGGAGAAAAATACTTTAAAACTATTCATTTCGTTTCGAAGTTGTTGGCAAAAACAATGATTTTCAGTTATATTAACATATGTATAGAAGTATTTAGTATTCAGAATAATGCTAATACAATCATATTTAACTTGTGAAAGATAATATAGGTATTTATTTGATAATCTAATTCACAATACAATGTTTTTGTTTGAATGGTTGCATGTAAAGGAGGAATTTTTGTATTAAGATAAATTATGAAATTTGATAATCCATATTTATGTTTATAGAAATATTAGACATATTATTAATAATAAAGTTAAGAATTGAAACAAATATTAACAAAATATGTAAAATATTTATTCGCTCATAATATGATACCCAAATAGTGTATATATAAATTATCATATAGTTTTATTTGTATATGTTTAAAAATTACTTCCATATTTTGGTTGCATATTTCCCGAACTTGTCTAGGGTATCGACACCACAAAGGTTAATCCAATTGTCTCTTAATCTTGCTTTACTATTTTTTCCTTATTTTAATATACATGTGGTATGTATGATATTTCACCCTCTAATAGTTTTTTGAATTAGTAAATAATTATTTCATTCAATTTAGTAGATATATTTATAGTTTCTACTTATATGTGGTTTTATTTAATATGGGTTATTTCATATAAAGGAAAACTTTATGTTTTTGTATTATTTTTTAACATTTTTATCACAATTAGTATAAAATAGTACGTGGAAATTCATTTACTTTAGATTATTATGACATATTTCATTTCAGCAAAACAAAATAAGACATCAGTTGGAGAAAAATACTTTAAAACTATTCATTTCGTTTCGAAGTTGTTGGCAAAAACAATGATTTTCAGTTATATTAACATATGTATAGAAGTATTTAGTATTCAGAATAATGCTATTACAATCATATTTAACTTGTGAAAGATAATATAGGTATTTATTTGATAATCTAATTCACAATACAATGTTTTTGTTTGAATGGTTGCATGTAAAGGAGGAATTTTTGTATTAAGATAAATTATGAAATTTGATAATCCATATTTATGTTTATAGAAAAATTAGACATATTATTAATAATAAAGTTAAGAATTGAAACAAATATTAACAAAATATGTAAAATATTTATTCGCTCATAATATGATACCCAAATAGTGTATATATAAATTATCATATAGTTTTATTTGTATATGTTTAAAAATTACTTCCATATTTTGGTTGCATATTTCCCGAACTTGTCTAGGGTATCGACACCACAAAGGTTAATCCAATTGTCTCTTAATATTGCTTTACTATTTTTTCCTAATTTTAATATACATGTGGTATGTATGATATTTCACCCTCTAATAGTTTTTTGAATTAGTAAATAATTATTTCATTCAATTTAGTAGATATATTTATAGTTTCTACTTATATGTGGTTTTATTTAATATGGGTTATTTCATATAAAGGAAAACTTTATGTTTTTGTATTATTTTTTAACATTTTTATCACAATTAGTATAAAATAGTACGTGGAAATTCATTTACTTTATATTATTATGACATATTTCATTTCAGCAAAACAAAATAAGACATCAGTTGGAGAAAAATACTTTAAAACTATTCATTTCGTTTCGAAGTTGTTGGCAAAAACAATGATTTTCAGTTATATTAACATATGTATAGAAGTATTTAGTATTCAGAATAATGCTAATACAATCATATTTAACTTGTGAAAGATAATATAGGTATTTATTTGATAATCTAATTCACAATACAATGTTTTTGTTTGAATGGTTGCATGTAAAGGAGGAATTTTTGTATTAAGATAAATTATGAAATTTGATAATCCATATTTATGTTTATAGAAATATTAGACATATTATTAATAATAAAGTTAAGAATTCCAACAAATATTAACAAAATATATAAAATATTTATTCGCTCATAATATGATACCCAAATAGTGTATATATAAATTGTCATATAGTTTTATTTGTATATGTTTAAAAATTACTTCCATATTTTGGTTGCATATTTCCCGAACTTGCCTAGGGTATCGACACCACAAAGGTTAATCCAATTGTCTCTTAATCTTGCTTTACTATTTTTTCCTAATTTTAATATACATGTGGTATGTATGATATTTCACCCTCTAATAGTTTTTTGAATTAGTAAATAATTATTTCATTCAATTTAGTAGATATATTTATAGTTTCTACTTATATGTGGTTTTATTTAATATGGGTTATTTCATATAAAGGAAAACTTTATGTTTTTGTATTATTTTTTAACATTTTTATCACAATTAGTATAAAATAGTACGTGGAAATTCATTTACTTTAGATTATTATGACATATTTCATTTCAGCAAAACAAAATAAGACATCAGTTGGAGAAAAATACTTTAAAACTATTCATTTCGTTTCGAAGTTGTTGGCAAAAACAATGATTTTCAGTTATATTAACATATGTATAGAAGTATTTAGTATTCAGAATAATGCTATTACAATCATATTTAACTTGTGAAAGATAATATAGGTATTTATTTGATAATCTAATTCACAATACAATGTTTTTGTTTGAATGGTTGCATGTAAAGGAGGAATTTTTGTATTAAGATAAATTATGAAATTTGATAATCCATATTTATGTTTATAGAAATATTAGACATATTATTAATAATAAAGTTAAGAATTGAAACAAATATTAACAAAATATGTAAAATATTTATTCGCTCATAATATGATACCCAAATAGTGTATATATAAATTGTCATATAGTTTTATTTGTATATGTTTAAAAATTACTTCCATATTTTGGTTGCATATTTCCCGAACTTGCCTAGGGTATCGACACCACAAAGGTTAATCCAATTGTCTCTTAATCTTGCTTTACTATTTTTTCCTAATTTTAATATACATGTGGTATGTATGATATTTCACCCTCTAATAGTTTTTTGAATTAGTAAATAATTATTTCATTCAATTTAGTAGATATATTTATAGTTTCTACTTATATGTGGTTTTATTTAATATGGGTTATTTCATATAAAGGAAAACTTTATGTTTTTGTATTATCTTTTAACATTTTTATCACAATTAGTATAAAATAGTACGTGGAAATTCATTTACTTTAGATTATTATGACATATTTCATTTCAGCAAAACAAAATAAGACATCAGTTGGAGAAAAATACTTTAAAACTATTCATTTCGTTGCGAAGTTATTGGCAAAAAACAATGATTTTCAGTTATATTAACATATGTATAGAAGTATTTAGTATTGAGAATAATGCTAATACAATCATATTTAACTTGTGAAAGATAATATAGATATATATTTGATGATCTAATTCACAATACAATATTTTTGGTTGAATGGTTGTATGTAAAGGAGGAATTTTTGTATTCATATAAATTATGAAATTTGGTAATCCATATTTATGTTTATAGACTTATTAGACATATTATTAATAATAAAGTTAAGAATTCCAACAAATATTAACAAAATATGTAAAATATTTATTCGCTCATAATATGATACCCAAATAGTGTATATATAAATTATCATATAGTTTTATTTGTATATGTTTAAAAATTACTTCCATATTTTTGTTGCATATTTCCCGATCTTGTCTAGGGTATCGACACCACAAAGGTTAATCCAATTGTCTCTTAATCTTGCTTTACCAATTTTTCCTAATTTTAATATACATGTGGTATGTATGATATTTCACCCTCTAATAGTTTTTTGAATTGGTAAATAATTATTTCATTCAATTTAGTAGATATATTTATAGTTTCTACTTATATGTGGTTTTATTTAATATGGGTTATTTCATATAAAGGAAAACTTTATGTTTTTTTATTTGTTTTTAACATTTTTATCACAGTTAGTATAAAATATTACGTGGAAATACATTTACTTTAGATTGTTATGACATATTTCATTTCAGCAAAACAAAATAAGACATCAGTTGGAGAAAAATACTTTAAAACTATTCATTTCGTTGCGAAGTTATTGGCAAAAACAATGATTTTCAGTTATATTAACATATGTATAGAAGTATTTAGTATTGAGAATAATGCTAATACAATCATATTTAACTTGTGAAAGATAATATAGATATATATTTGATGATCTAATTCACAATACAATATTTTTGGTTGAATGGTTGTATGTAAAGGAGGAATTTTCGGATTCATATAAATTATGAAATTTGGTAATCCATATTTATGTTTATAGACTTATTAGACATATTATTAATAATAAAGTTAAGAATTCCAACAAATATTAACAAAATATGTAAAATATTTATTCGCTCATAATATGATACCCAAATAGTGTATATATAAATTATCATATAGTTTTATTTGTATATGTTTAAAAATTACTTCCATATTTTTGTTGCATATTTCCCGATCTTGTCTAGGGTATCGACACCACAAAGGTTAATCCAATTGTCTCTTAATCTTGCTTTACCAATTTTTCCTAATTTTAATATACATGTGGTATGTATGATATTTCACCCTCTAATAGTTTTTTGAATTGGTAAATAATTATTTCATTCAATTTAGTAGATATATTTAAAGTTTCTACTTATATGTGGTTTTATTTAATATGGGTTATTTCATATAAAGGAAAGCTTTATGTTTTTTTATTTGTTTTTAACATTTTTATCACAGTTAGTATAAAATATTACGTGGAAATACATTTACTTTAGATTGTTATGACATATTTCATTTCAGCAAAACAAAATAAGACATCAGTTGGAGAAAAATACTTTAAAACTATTCATTTCGTTGCGAAGTTATTGGCAAAAAACAATGATTTTCAGTTATATTAACATATGTATAGAAGTATTTAGTATTGAGAATAATGCTAATACAATCATATTTAACTTGTGAAAGATAATATAGATATATATTTGATGATCTAATTCACAATACAATATTTTTGGTTGAATGGTTGTATGTAAAGGAGGAATTTTTGTATTCATATAAATTATGAAATTTGGTAATCCATATTTATGTTTATAGACTTATTAGACATATTATTAATAATAAAGTTAAGAATTCCAACAAATATTAACAAAATATGTAAAATATTTATTCGCTCATAATATGATACCCAAATAGTGTATATATAAATTATCATATAGTTTTATTTGTATATGTTTAAAAATTACTTCCATATTTTGGTTGCATATTTCCCGAACTTGTCTAGGGTATCGACACCACAAAGGTTAATCCAATTGTCTCTTAATCTTGCTTTACTATTTTTTCCTAATTTTAATATACATGTGGTATGTATGATATTTCACCCTCTAATAGTTTTTTGAATTAGTAAATAATTATTTCATTCAATTTAGTAGATATATTTATAGTTTCTACTTATATGTGGTTTTATTTAATATGGGTTATTTCATATAAAGGAAAACTTTATGTTTTTGTATTATTTTTTAACATTTTTATCACAATTAGTATAAAATAGTACGTGGAAATTCATTTACTTTAGATTATTATGACATATTTCATTTCAGCAAAACAAAATAAGACATCAGTTGGAGAAAAATACTTTAAAACTATTCATTTCGTTTCGAAGTTATTGGCAAAAACAATGATTTTCAGTTATATTAACATATGTATAGAAGTATTTAGTATTGAGAATAATGCTAATACAATCATATTTAACTTGTGAAAGATAATATAGGTATTTATTTGATAATCTAATTCACAATACAATGTTTTTGTTTGAATGGTTGCATGTAAAGGAGGAATTTTTGTATTAAGATAAATTATGAAATTTGATAATCCATATTTATGTTTATAGAAATATTAGACATATTATTAATAATAAAATTAAGAATTGAAACAAATATTAACAAAATATGTAAAATATTTATTCGCTCATAATATGATACCCAAATAGTGTATATATAAATTATGATATAGTTTTATTTGTATATGTTTAAAAATTACTTCCATATTTTTGTTTCATATTTCCCGATCTTGTCTAGGGTATCGACACCACAAAGGTTAATCCAATTGTCTCTTAATCTTGCTTTACCAATTTTTCCTAATTTTAATATACATGTGGTATGTATGATATTTCACCCTCTAATAGTTTTTTGAATTGGTAAATAATTATTTCATTCAATTTAGTAGATATATTTATAGTTTCTACTTATATGTGGTTTTATTTAATATGGGTTATTTCATATAAAGGAAAACTTTATGTTTTTTTATTTGTTTTTAACATTTTTATCACAGTTAGTATAAAATATTACGTGGAAATACATTTACTTTAGATTGTTATGACATATTTCATTTCAGCAAAACAAAATAAGACATCAGTTGGAGAAAAATACTTTAAAACTATTCATTTCGTTGCGAAGTTATTGGCAAAAACAATGATTTTCAGTTATATTAACATATGTATAGAAGTATTTAGTATTGAGAATAATGCTAATACAATCATATTTAACTTGTGAAAGATAATATAGATATATATTTGATGATCTAATTCACAATACAATATTTTTGGTTGAATGGTTGTATGTAAAGGAGGAATTTTTGTATTCATATAAATTATGAAATTTGGTAATCCATATTTATGTTTATAGACTTATTAGACATATTATTAATAATAAAGTTAAGAATTCCAACAAATATTAACAAAATATATAAAATATTTATTCGCTCATAATATGATACCCAAATAGTGTATATATAAATTATCATATAGTTTTATTTGTATATGTTTAAAAATTACTTCCATATTTTGGTTGCATATTTCCCGAACTTGTCTAGGGTATCGACACCACAAAGGTTAATCCAATTGTCTCTTAATCTTGCTTTACTATTTTTTCCTAATTTTAATATACATGTGGTATGTATGATATTTCACCCTCTAATAGTTTTTTGAATTAGTAAATAATTATTTCATTCAATTTAGTAGATATATTTATAGTTTCTACTTATATGTGGTTTTATTTAATATGGGTTATTTCATATAAAGGAAAACTTTATGTTTTTGTATTATCTTTTAACATTTTTATCACAATTAGTATAAAATAGTACGTGGAAATTCATTTACTTTAGATTATTATGACATATTTCATTTCAGCAAAACAAAATAAGACATCAGTTGGAGAAAAATACTTTAAAACTATTCATTTCGTTTCGAAGTTGTTGGCAAAAACAATGATTTTCAGTTATATTAACATATGTATAGAAGTATTTAGTATTCAGAATAATGCTAATACAATCATATTTAACTTGTGGAAGATAATATAGTTATTTATTTGATAATCTAATTCACAATACAATGTTTTTGTTTGAATGGTTGCATGTAAAGGAGGAATTTTTGTATTAAGATAAATTATGAAATTTGATAATCCATATTTATGTTTATAGAAATATTAGACATATTATTAATAATAAAGTTAAGAATTGAAACAAATATTAACAAAATATGTAAAATATTTATTCGCTCATAATATGACACCCAAATAGTGTATATATAAATTATCATATAGTTTTATTTGTATATGTTTAAAAATTACTTCCATATTTTTGTTGCATATTTCCCGATCTTGTCTAGGGTATCGACACCACAAAGGTTAATCCAATTGTCTCTTAATCTTGCTTTACCAATTTTTCCTAATTTTAATATACATGTGGTATGTATGATATTTCACCCTCTAATAGTTTTTTGAATTGGTAAATAATTATTTCATTCAATTTAGTAGATATATTGATAGTTTCTACTTATATGTGGTTTTATTAAATATGGGTTATTTCATATAAAGGAAAACTTTATGTTTTTTTATTTGTTTTTAACATTTTTATCACAGTTAGTATAAAATATTACGTGGAAATACATTTACTTTAGATTTTTATGACATATTTCATTTCAGCAAAACAAAATAAGACATCAGTTGGAGAAAAATACTTTAAAACTATTCATTTCGTTGCGAAGTTATTGGCAAAAACAATGATTTTTAGTTATATTAACATATGTATAGAAGTATTTAGTATTGAGAATAATGCTAATACAATCATATTTAACTTGTGAAAGATAATATAGATATATATTTGATGATCTAATTCACAATACAATATTTTTGGTTGAATGGTTGTATGTAAAGGAGGAATTTTTGTATTCATATAAATTATGAAATTTGGTAATCCATATTTATGTTTATAGACTTATTAGACATATTATTAATAATAAAGTTAAGAATTCCAACAAATATTAACAAAATATGTAAAATATTTATTCGCTCATAATATGATACCCAAATAGTGTATATATAAATTATCATATAGTTTTATTTGTATATGTTTAAAAATTACTTCCATATTTTGGTTGCATATTTCCCGAACTTGTCTAGGGTATCGACACCACAAAGGTTAATCCAATTGTCTCTTAATCTTGCTTTACTATTTTTTCCTAATTTTAATATACATGTGGTATGTATGATATTTCACCCTCTAATAGTTTTTTGAATTAGTAAATAATTATTTCATTCAATTTAGTAGATATATTTATAGTTTCTACTTATATGTGGTTTTATTTAATATGGGTTATTTCATATAAAGGAAAACTTTATGTTTTTGTATTATTTTTTAACATTTTTATCACAATTAGTATAAAATAGTACGTGGAAATTCATTTACTTTAGATTATTATGACATATTTCATTTCAGCAAAACAAAATAAGACATCAGTTGGAGAAAAATACTTTAAAACTATTCATTTCGTTTCGAAGTTGTTGGCAAAAACAATGATTTTCAGTTATATTAACATATGTATAGAAGTATTTAGTATTCAGAATAATGCTAATACAATCATATTTAACTTGTGAAAGATAATATAGGTATTTATTTGATAATCTAATTCACAATACAATGTTTTTGTTTGAATGGTTGCATGTAAAGGAGGAATTTTTGTATTAAGATAAATTATGAAATTTGATAATCCATATTTATGTTTATAGAAATATTAGACATATTATTAATAATAAAGTTAAGAATTGAAACAAATATTAACAAAATATGTAAAATATTTATTCGCTCATAATATGATACCCAAATAGTGTATATATAAATTATCATATAGTTTTATTTGTATATGTTTAAAAATTACTTCCATATTTTGGTTGCATATTTCCCGAACTTGTCTAGGGTATCGACACCACAAAGGTTAATCCAATTGTCTCTTAATATTGCTTTACTATTTTTTCCTAATTTTAATATACATGTGGTATGTATGATATTTCACCCTCTAATAGTTTTTTGAATTAGTAAATAATTATTTCATTCAATTTAGTAGATATATTTATAGTTTCTACTTATATGTGGTTTTATTTAATATGGGTTATTTCATATAAAGGAAAACTTTATGTTTTTGTATTATTTTTTAACATTTTTATCACAATTAGTATAAAATAGTACGTGGAAATTCATTTACTTTATATTATTATGACATATTTCATTTCAGCAAAACAAAATAAGACATCAGTTGGAGAAAAATACTTTAAAACTATTCATTTCGTTTCGAAGTTGTTGGCAAAAACAATGATTTTCAGTTATATTAACATATGTATAGAAGTATTTAGTATTCAGAATAATGCTAATACAATCATATTTAACTTGTGAAAGATAATATAGGTATTTATTTGATAATCTAATTCACAATACAATGTTTTTGTTTGAATGGTTGCATGTAAAGGAGGAATTTTTGTATTAAGATAAATTATGAAATTTGATAATCCATATTTATGTTTATAGAAATATTAGACATATTATTAATAATAAAGTTAAGAATTCCAACAAATATTAACAAAATATGTAAAATATTTATTCGCTCATAATATGATACCCAAATAGTGTATATATAAATTATTATATAGTTTTATTTGTATATGTTTAAAAATTACTTCCATATTTTGGTTGCATATTTCCCGATCTTGTCTAGGGTATCGACACCACAAAGGTTAATCCAATTGTCTCTTAATCTTGCTTTACCAATTTTTCCTAATTTTAATATATATGTGGTATGTATGATATTTCACCCTCTAATAGTTTTTTGAATTGGTAAATAATTATTTCATTCAATTTAGTAGATATATTTATAGTTTCTACTTATATGTGGTTTTATTTAATATGGGTTATTTCATATTAAGGAAAACTTTATGTTTTTTTTATTTGTCTTTAACATTTTTATCACAGTTAGTATAAAATATTACGTGGAAATACATTTACTTTAGATTGTTATGACATATTTCATTTCAGCAAAACAAAATAAGACATCAGTTGGAGAAAAATACTTTAAAACTATTCTTTTCGTTGCGAAGTTATTGGCAAAAACAATGATTTTCAGTTATATTAACATATGTATAGAAGTATTTAGTATTGAGAATAATGCTAATACAATCATATTTAACTTGTGAAAGATAATATAGATATATATTTGATGATCTAATTCACAATACAATATTTTTGGTTCAATGGTTGTATGTAAAGGAGGAATTTTTGTATTCATATAAATTATGAAATTTGGTAATCCATATTTATGTTTATAGACTTATTAGACATATTATTAATAATAAAGTTAAGAATTCCAACAAATATTAACAAAATATGTAAAATATTTATTCGCTCATAATATGATACCTAAATAGTGTATATATAAATTATCATATAGTTTTATTTGTATATGTTTAAAAATTACTTCCATATTTTTGTTGCATATTTCCCGATCTTGTCTAGGGTATCGACACCACAAAGGTTAATCCAATTGTCTCTTAATCTTGCTTTACCAATTTTTCCTAATTTTAATATATATGTGGTATGTATGATATTTCACCCTCTAATAGTTTTTTGAATTGGTAAATAATTATTTCATTCAATTTAGTAGATATATTTATAGTTTCTACTTATATGTGTTTTATTTAATATGGGTTATTTCATATAAAGGAAAACTTTATGTTTTTTTATTTGTTTTTAACATTTTTATCACAGTTAGTATAAAATATTACGTGGAAATACATTTACTTTAGATTGTTATGACATATTTCATTTCAGCAAAACAAAATAAGACATCAGTTGGAGAAAAATACTTTAAAACTATTCATTTCGTTGCGAAGTTATTGGCAAAAACAATGATTTTCAGTTATATTAACATATGTATAGAAGTATTTAGTATTGAGAATAATGCTAATACAATCATATTTAACTTGTGAAAGATAATATAGGTATTTATTTGATGATCTAATTCACAATACAATGTTTTTGTTTGAATGGTTGTATGTAAAGGAGGAATTTTTGTATTAAGATAAATTATGAAATTTGATAATCCATATTTATGTTTATAGAAATATTAGACATATTATTAATAATAAAGTTAAGAATTGAAACAAATATTAACAAAATATGTAAAATATTTATTCGCTCATAATATGATACCCAAATAGTGTATATATAAATTATCATATAGTTTTATTTGTATATGTTTAAAAATTACTTCCATATTTTGGTTGCATATTTCCCGAACTTGTCTAGGGTATCGACACCACAAAGGTTAATCCAATTGTCTCTTAATCTTGCTTTACTATTTTTTCCTAATTTTAATATACATGTGGTATGTATGATATTTCACCCTCTAATAGTTTTTTGAATTAGTAAATAATTATTTCATTCAATTTAGTAGATATATTTATAGTTTCTACTTATATGTGGTTTTATTTAATATGGGTTATTTCATATAAAGGAAAACTTTATATTTTTGTATTATTTTTTAACATTTTTATCACAATTAGTATAAAATAGTACGTGGAAATTCATTTACTTTAGATTATTATGACATATTTCATTTCAGCAAAACAAAATAAGACATCAGTTGGAGAAAAATACTTTAAAACTATTCATTTCGTTTCGAAGTTGTTGGCAAAAACAATGATTTTCAGTTATATTAACATATGTATAGAAGTATTTAGTATTCAGAATAATGCTAATACAATCATATTTAACTTGTGAAAGATAATATAGGTATTTATTTGATAATCTAATTCACAATACAATGTTTTTGTTTGAATGGTTGCATGTAAAGGAGGAATTTTTGTATTAAGATAAATTATGAAATTTGATAATCCATATTTATGTTTATAGAAATATTAGACATATTATTAATAATAAAGTTAAGAATTGAAACAAATATTAACAAAATATGTAAAATATTTATTCGCTCATAATATGATACCCAAATAGTGTATATATAAATTATCATATAGTTTTATTTGTATATGTTTAAAAATTACTTCCATATTTTGGTTGCATATTTCCCGAACTTGTCTAGGGTATCGACACCACAAAGGTTAATCCAATTGTCTCTTAATATTGCTTTACTATTTTTTCCTAATTTTAATATACATGTGGTATGTATGATATTTCACCCTCTAATAGTTTTTTGAATTAGTAAATAATTATTTCATTCAATTTAGTAGATATATTTATAGTTTCTACTTATATGTGGTTTTATTTAATATGGGTTATTTCATATAAAGGAAAACTTTATGTTTTTGTATTATTTTTTAACATTTTTATCACAATTAGTATAAAATAGTACGTGGAAATTCATTTACTTTATATTATTATGACATATTTCATTTCAGCAAAACAAAATAAGACATCAGTTGGAGAAAAATACTTTAAAACTATTCATTTCGTTTGGAAGTTGTTGGCAAAAACAATGATTTTCAGTTATATTAACATATGTATAGAAGTATTTAGTATTCAGAATAATGCTAATACAATCATATTTAACTTGTGAAAGATAATATAGGTATTTATTTGATAATCTAATTCACAATACAATGTTTTTGTTTGAATGGTTGCATGTAAAGGAGGAATTTTTGTATTAAGATAAATTATGAAATTTGATAATCCATATTTATGTTTATAGAAATATTAGACATATTATTAATAATAAAGTTAAGAATTCCAACAAATATTAACAAAATATGTAAAATATTTATTCGCTCATAATATGATACCCAAATAGTGTATATATAAATTATTATATAGTTTTATTTGTATATGTTTAAAAATTACTTCCATATTTTGGTTGCATATTTCCCGATCTTGTCTAGGGTATCGACACCACAAAGGTTAATCCAATTGTCTCTTAATCTTGCTTTACCAATTTTTCCTAATTTTAATATATATGTGGTATGTATGATATTTCACCCTCTAATAGTTTTTTGAATTGGTAAATAATTATTTCATTCAATTTAGTAGATATATTTATAGTTTCTACTTATATGTGGTTTTATTTAATATGGGTTATTTCATATTAAGGAAAACTTTATGTTTTTTTTATTTGTCTTTAACATTTTTATCACAGTTAGTATAAAATATTACGTGGAAATACATTTACTTTAGATTGTTATGACATATTTCATTTCAGCAAAACAAAATAAGACATCAGTTGGAGAAAAATACTTTAAAACTATTCATTTCGTTGCGAAGTTATTGGCAAAAACAATGATTTTCAGTTATATTAACATATGTATAGAAGTATTTAGTATTGAGAATAATGCTAATACAATCATATTTAACTTGTGAAAGATAATATAGATATATATTTGATGATCTAATTCACAATACAATATTTTTGGTTGAATGGTTGTATGTAAAGGAGGAATTTTTGTATTCATATAAATTATGAAATTTGGTAATCCATATTTATGTTTATAGACTTATTAGACATATTATTAATAATAAAGTTAAGAATTCCAACAAATATTAACAAAATATGTAAAATATTTATTCGCTCATAATATGATACCTAAATAGTGTATATATAAATTATCATATAGTTTTATTTGTATATGTTTAAAAATTACTTCCATATTTTTGTTGCATATTTCCCGATCTTGTCTAGGGTATCGACACCACAAAGGTTAATCCAATTGTCTCTTAATCTTGCTTTACCAATTTTTCCTAATTTTAATATATATGTGGTATGTATGATATTTCACCCTCTAATAGTTTTTTGAATTGGTAAATAATTATTTCATTCAATTTAGTAGATATATTTATAGTTTCTACTTATATGTGGTTTTATTTAATATGGGTTATTTCATATAAAGGAAAACTTTATGTTTTTTTATTTGTTTTTAACATTTTTATCACAGTTAGTATAAAATATTACGTGGAAATACATTTACTTTAGATTGTTATGACATATTTCATTTCAGCAAAACAAAATAAGACATCAGTTGGAGAAAAATACTTTAAAACTATTCATTTCGTTGCGAAGTTATTGGCAAAAACAATGATTTTCAGTTATATTAACATATGTATAGAAGTATTTAGTATTGAGAATAATGCTAATACAATCATATTTAACTTGTGAAAGATAATATAGGTATTTATTTGATGATCTAATTCACAATACAATGTTTTTGTTTGAATGGTTGTATGTAAAGGAGGAATTTTTGTATTAAGATAAATTATGAAATTTGATAATCCATATTTATGTTTATAGAAATATTAGACATATTATTAATAATAAAGTTAAGAATTCCAACAAATATTAACAAAATATGTAAAATATTTATTCGCTCATAATATGATACCCAAATAGTGTATATATAAATTATCATATAGTTTTATTTGTATATGTTTAAAAATTACTTCCATATTTTGGTTGCATATTTCCCGAACTTGTCTAGGGTATCGACACCACAAAGGTTAATCCAATTGTCTCTTAATCTTGCTTTACTATTTTTTCCTAATTTTAATATACATGTGGTATGTATGATATTTCACCCTCTAATAGTTTTTTGAATTAGTAAATAATTATTTCATTCAATTTAGTAGATATATTTATAGTTTCTACTTATATGTGGTTTTATTTAATATGGGTTATTTCATATAAAGGAAAACTTTATGTTTTTGTATTATTTTTTAACATTTTTATCACAATTTGTATAAAATAGTACGTGGAAATTCATTTACTTTAGATTATTATGACATATTTCATTTCAGCAAAACAAAATAAGACATCAGTTGGAGAAAAATACTTTAAAACTATTCATTTCGTTTCGAAGTTGTTGGCAAAAACAATGATTTTCAGTTATATTAACATATGTATAGAAGTATTTAGTATTCAGAATAATGCTAATACAATCATATTTAACTTGTGAAAGATAATATAGGTATTTATTTGATAATCTAATTCACAATACAATGTTTTTGTTTGAATGGTTGCATGTAAAGGAGGAATTTTTGTATTAAGATAAATTATGAAATTTGATAATCCATATTTATGTTTATAGAAATATTAGACATATTATTAATAATAAAGTTAAGAATTGAAACAAATATTAACAAAATATGTAAAATATTTATTCGCTCATAATATGATACCCAAATAGTGTATATATAAATTATCATATAGTTTTATTTGTATATGTTTAAAAATTACTTCCATATTTTGGTTGCATATTTCCCGAACTTGTCTAGGGTATCGACACCACAAAGGTTAATCCAATTGTCTCTTAATCTTGCTTTACTATTTTTTCCTAATTTTAATATACATGTGGTATGTATGATATTTCACCCTCTAATAGTTTTTTGAATTAGTAAATAATTATTTCATTCAATTTAGTAGATATATTTATAGTTTCTACTTATATGTGGTTTTATTTAATATGGGTTATTTCATATAAAGGAAAACTTTATGTTTTTGTATTATTTTTTAACATTTTTATCACAATTAGTATAAAATAGTACGTGGAAATTCATTTACTTTAGATTATTATGACATATTTCATTTCAGCAAAACAAAATAAGACATCAGTTGGAGAAAAATACTTTAAAACTATTCATTTCGTTTGGAAGTTGTTGGCAAAAACAATGATTTTCAGTTATATTAACATATGTATAGAAGTATTTAGTATTCAGAATAATGCTAATACAATCATATTTAACTTGTGAAAGATAATATAGGTATTTATTTGATAATCTAATTCACAATACAATGTTTTTGTTTGAATGGTTGCATGTAAAGGAGGAATTTTTGTATTAAGATAAATTATGAAATTTGATAATCCATATTTATGTTTATAGAAATATTAGACATATTATTAATAATAAAGTTAAGAATTGAAACAAATATTAACAAAATATGTAAAATATTTATTCGCTCATAATATGACACCCAAATAGTGTATATATAAATTATCATATAGTTTTATTTGTATATGTTTAAAAATTACTTCCATATTTTTGTTGCATATTTCCCGATCTTGTCTAGGGTATCGACACCACAAAGGTTAATCCAATTGTCTCTTAATCTTGCTTTACCAATTTTTCCTAATTTTAATATACATGTGGTATGTATGATATTTCACCGTCTAATAGTTTTTTGAATTGGTAAATAATTATTTCATTCAATTTAGTAGATATATTTATAGTTTCTACTTATATGTGGTTTTATTTAATATGGGTTATTTCATATAAAGGAAAACTTTATGTTTTTTTATTTGTTTTTAACATTTTTCTCACAGTTAGTATAAAATATTACGTGGAAATACATTTACTTTAGATTGTTATGACATATTTCATTTCAGCAAAACAAAATAAGACATCAGTTGGAGAAAAATACTTTAAAACTATTCATTTCGTTGCGAAGTTATTGGCAAAAACAATGATTTTCAGTTATATTAACATATGTATAGAAGTATTTAGTATTGAGAATAATGCTAATACAATCATATTTAACTTGTGAAAGATAATATAGGTATTTATTTGATGATCTAATTCACAATACAATGTTTTTGTTTGAATGGTTGTATGTAAAGGAGGAATTTTTGTATTCATATAAATTATGAAATTTGGTAATCCATATTTATGTTTATAGACTTATTAGACATATTATTAATAATAAAGTTAAGAATTCCAACAAATATTAACAAAATATGTAAAATATTTATTCGCTCATAATATGATACCCAAATAGTGTATATATAAATTATTATATAGTTTTATTTGTATATGTTTAAAAATTACTTCCATATTTTTGTTGCATATTTCCTGATCTTGTCTAGGGTATCGACACCACAAAGGTTAATCCAATTGTCTCTTAATCTTGCTTTACCAATTTTTCCTAATTTTAATATACATGTGGTATGTATGATATTTCACCGTCTAATAGTTTTTTGAATTGGTAAATAATTATTTCATTCAATTTAGTAGATATATTTATAGTTTCTACTTATATGTGGTTTTATTTAATATGGGTTATTTCATATAAAGGAAAACTTTATGTTTTTTTATTTGTTTTTAACATTTTTCTCACAGTTAGTATAAAATATTACGTGGAAATACATTTACTTTAGATTGTTATGACATATTTCATTTCAGCAAAACAAAATAAGACATCAGTTGGAGAAAAATACTTTAAAACTATTCATTTCGTTGCGAAGTTATTGGCAAAAACAATGATTTTCAGTTATATTAACATATGTATAGAAGTATTTAGTATTGAGAATAATGCTAATACAATCATATTTAACTTGTGAAAGATAATATAGGTATTTATTTGATGATCTAATTCACAATACAATGTTTTTGTTTGAATGGTTGTATGTAAAGGAGGAATTTTTGTATTAAGATAAATTATGAAATTTGATAATCCATATTTATGTTTATAGAAATATTAGACATATTATTAATAATAAAGTTAAGAATTGAAACAAATATTAACAAAATATGTAAAATATTTATTCGCTCATAATATAATACCCAAATAGTGTATATATAAATTATTATATAGTTTTATTTGTATAAGTTTAAAAATTACTTCCATATTTTTGTTGCATATTTCCTGATCTTGTCTAGGGTATCGACACCACAAAGGTTAATCCAATTGTCTCTTAATCTTGCTTTACCAATTTTTCCTAATTTTAATATACATGTGGTATGTATGATATTTCACCGTCTAATAGTTTTTTGAATTGGTAAATAATTATTTCATTCAATTTAGTAGATATATTTATAGTTTCTACTTATATGTGGTTTTATTTAATATGGGTTATTTCATATAAAGGAAAACTTTATGTTTTTTTATTTGTTTTTAACATTTTTATCACAGTTAGTATAAAATATTACGTGGAAATACATTTACTTTAGATTGTTATGACATATTTCATTTCAGCAAAACAAAATAAGACATGAGTTGGAGAAAAATACTTTAAAACTATTCATTTCGTTGCGAAGTTATTGGCAAAAACAATGATTTTCAGTTATATTAACATATGTATAGAAGTATTTAGTATTGAGAATAATGCTAATACAATCATATTTAACTTGTGAAAGATAATATAGATATATATTTGATGATCTAATTCACAATACAATATTTTTGGTTGAATGGTTGTATGTAAAGGAGGAATTTTTGTATTCATATAAATTATGAAATTTGGTAATCCATATTTATGTTTATAGACTTATTAGACATATTATTAATAATAAAGTTAAGAATTCCAACAAATATTAACAAAATATGTAAAATATTTATTCGCTCATAATATGATACCCAAATAGTGTATATATAAATTATCATATAGTTTTATTTGTATATGTTTAAAAATTACTTCCATATTTTGGTTGCATATTTCCCAAACTTGTCTAGGGTATCGACACCACAAAGGTTAATCCAATTGTCTCTTAATCTTGCTTTACTATTTTTTCCTAATTTTAATATACATGTGGTATGTATGATATTTCACCCTCTAATAGTTTTTTGAATTAGTAAATAATTATTTCATTCAATTTAGTAGATATATTTATAGTTTCTACTTATATGTGGTTTTATTTAATATGGGTTATTTCATATAAAGGAAAACTTTATGTTTTTGTATTATTTTTTAACATTTTTATCACAATTAGTATAAAATAGTACGTGGAAATTCATTTACTTTAGATTATTATGACATATTTCATTTCAGCAAAACAAAATAAGACATCAGTTGGAGAAAAATACTTTAAAACTATTCATTTCGTTTCGAAGTTGTTGGCAAAAACAATGATTTTCAGTTATATTAACATATGT
Source organism: Hippophae tibetana (assembly GCA_037013495.1). Taxonomy (NCBI): domain Eukaryota; kingdom Viridiplantae; phylum Streptophyta; class Magnoliopsida; order Rosales; family Elaeagnaceae; genus Hippophae; species Hippophae tibetana. The sequence goes on from CM072812.1 coordinate 55,887,697, forward strand.
ATAGAAGTATTTAGTATTCAGAATAATGCTAATACAATCATATTTAACTTGTGAAAGATAATATAGGTATTTATTTGATAATCTAATTTACAATACAATGTTTTTGTTTGAATGGTTGCATGTAAAGGAGGAATTTTTGTATTAAGATAAATTATGAAATTTGATAATCCATATTTATGTTTATAGAAATATTAGACATATTATTAATAATAAAGTTAAGAATTCCAACAAATATTAACAAAATATGTAAAATATTTATTCGCTCATAATATGATACCCAAATAGTGTATATATAAATTATTATATGGTTTTATTTGTATATGTTTAAAAATTACTTCCATATTTTTGTTGCATATTTCCCGATCTTGTCTAGGGTATCGACACCACAAAGGTTAATCCAATTGTCTCTTAATCTTGCTTTACCAATTTTTCCTAATTTTAATATATATGTGGTATGTATGATATTTCACCCTCTAATAGTTTTTTGAATTGGTAAATAATTATTTCATTCAATTTAGTAGATATATTTATAGTTTCTACTTATATGTGGTTTTATTTAATATGGGTTATTTTATATAAAGGAAAACTTTATGTTTTTTTTATTTGTTTTTAACATTTTTATCACAGTTAGTATAAAATATTACGTGGAAATACATTTACTTTAGATTGTTATGACATATTTCATTTCAGCAAAACAAAATAAGACATCAGTTGGAGAAAAATACTTTAAAACTATTCATTTCGTTGCGAAGTTATTTTCAAAAACAATGATTTTCAGTTATATTAACATATGTATAGAAGTATTTAGTATTGAGAATAATGCTAATACAATCATATTTAACTTGTGAAAGATAATATAGGTATTTATTTGATGATCTAATTCACAATACAATGTTTTTGTTTGAATGGTTGTATGTAGAGGAGGAATTTTTGTATTAAGATAAATTATGAAATTTGATAATCCATATTTATGTTTATAGAAATATTAGACATATTATTAATAATAAAGTTAAGAATTGAAACAAATATTAACAAAATATGTAAAATATTTATTCGCTCATAATATGATACCCAAATAGTGTATATATAAATTATTATATAGTTTTATTTGTATATGTTTAAAAATTACTTCCATATTTTTGTTGCATATTTCCTGATCTTGTCTAGGGTATCGACACCACAAAGGTTAATCCAATTGTCTCTTAATCTTGCTTTACCAATTTTTCCTAATTTTAATATACATGTGGTATGTATGATATTTCACCCTCTAATAGTTTTTTGAATTGGTAAATAATTATTTCATTCAATTTAGTAGATATATTTATAGTTTCTACTTATATGTGGTTTTATTTAATATGGGTTATTTCATATAAAGGAAAACTTTATGTTTTTTTTATTTGTTTTTAACATTTTTATCACAGTTAGTATAAAATATTACGTGGAAATACATTTACTTTAGATTGTTATGACATATTTCATTTCAGCAAAACAAAATAAGACATCAGTTGGAGAAAAATACTTTAAAACTATTCATTTCGTTGCGAAGTTATTGGCAAAAACAATGATTTTCAGTTATATTAACATATGTATAGAAGTATTTAGTATTGAGAATAATGCTAATACAATCATATTTAACTTGTGAAAGATAATATAGATATATATTTGATGATCTAATTCACAATACAATATTTTTGGTTGAATGGTTGTATGTAAAGGAGGAATTTTTGTATTCATATAAATTATGAAATTTGGTAATCCATATTTATGTTTATAGACTTATTAGACATATTATTAATAATAAAGTTAAGAATTCCAACAAATATTAACAAAATATGTAAAATATTTATTCGCTCATAATATGATACCCAAATAGTGTATATATAAATTATCATATAGTTTTATTTGTATATGTTTAAAAATTACTTCCATATTTTGGTTGCATATTTCCCGAACTTGTCTAGGGTATCGACACCACAAAGGTTAATCCAATTGTCTCTTAATCTTGCTTTTCCATTTCTCCTAATTTTAATATACATGTGGTATGTATGATATTTCACCCTCTAATAGTTTTTTGAATTAGTAAATAATTATTTCATTCAATTTAGTAGATATATTTATAGTTTCTACTTATATGTGGTTTTATTTAATATGGGTTATTTCATATAAAGGAAAACTTTATGTTTTTGTATTATTTTTTAACATTTTTATCACAATTAGTATAAAATAGTACGTGGAAATTCATTTACTTTAGATTATTATGACATATTTCATTTCAGCAAAACAAAATAAGACATCAGTTGGAGAAAAATACTTTAAAACTATTCATTTCGTTTCGAAGTTGTTGGCAAAAACAATGATTTTCAGTTATATTAACATATGTATAGAAGTATTTAGTATTCAGAATAATGCTAATAAAATCATATTTAACTTGTGAAAGATAATATAGTTATTTATTTGATAATCTAATTCACAATACAATGTTTTTGTTTGAATGGTTGCATGTAAAGGAGGAATTTTTGTATTAAGATAAATTATGAAATTTGATAATCCATATTTATGTTTATAGAAATATTAGACATATTATTAATAATAAAGTTAAGAATTCCAACAAATATTAACAAAATATATAAAATATTTATTCGCTCATAATATGATACCCAAATAGTGTATATATAAATTATCATATAGTTTTATTTGTATATGTTTAAAAATTACTTCCATATTTTGGTTGCATATTTCCCGAACTTGTCTAGGGTATCGACACCACAAAGGTTAATCCAATTGTCTCTTAATCTTGCTTTACTATTTTTTCCTAATTTTAATATACATGTGGTATGTATGATATTTCACCCTCTAATAGTTTTTTGAATTAGTAAATAATTATTTCATTCAATTTAGTAGATATATTTATAGTTTCTACTTATATGTGGTTTTATTTAATATGGGTTATTTCATATAAAGGAAAACTTTATGTTTTTGTATTATTTTTTAACATTTTTATCACAATTAGTATAAAATAGTACGTGGAAATTCATTTACTTTAGATTATTATGACATATTTCATTTCAGCAAAACAAAATAAGACATCAGTTGGAGAAAAATACTTTAAAACTATTCATTTCGTTTGGAAGTTGTTGGCAAAAACAATGATTTTCAGTTATATTAACATATGTATAGAAGTATTTAGTATTCAGAATAATGCTAGTACAATCATATTTAACTTGTGAAAGATAATATAGGTATTTATTTGATAATCTAATTCACAATACAATGTTTTTGTTTGAATGGTTGCATGTAAAGGAGGAATTTTTGTATTAAGATAAATTATGAAATTTGATAATCCATATTTATGTTTATAGAAATATTAGACATATTATTAATAATAAAGTTAAGAATTGAAACAAATATTAACAAAATATGTAAAATATTTATTCGCTCATAATATGACACCCAAATAGTGTATATATAAATTATCATATAGTTTTATTTGTATATGTTTAAAAATTACTTCCATATTTTTGTTGCATATTTCCCGATCTTGTCTAGGGTATCGACACCACAAAGGTTAATCCAATTGTCTCTTAATCTTGCTTTACCATTTTTTCCTAATTTTAATATACATGTGGTATGTATGATATTTCACCCTCTAATAGTTTTTTGAATTGGTAAGTAATTATTTCATTCAATTTAGTAGATATATTTATAGTTTCTACTTATATGTGGTTTTATTTAATATGGGTTATTTCATATAAAGGAAAACTTTATGTTTTTTCTATTTGTTTTTAACATTTTTATCACATTTAGTATAAAATATTACGTGGAAATTCATTTACTTTAGATTATTATGACATATTTCATTTCAGCAAAACAAAATAAGACATCAGTTGGAGAAAAATACTTTAAAACTATTCAATTCGTTTCGAAGTTGTTGGCAAAAACAATGATTTTCAGTTATATTAACATAAGTATAGAAGTATTTAGTATTGAGAATAATGCTAATACAATCATATTTAACTTGTGAGAGATAATATATATATATATATATATATATATATTTGATGATCTAATTCACAATACAATTTTATGGTTTGAATGGTTGCATGTAAAGGAGGAATTTTTGTATTCAGATAAATTATGAAATTTGGTAATCCATATTTATGTTTATAGACTTATTAGACATATTCTTAACAATAAAGTTAAGAATTCCAACAATTATTAACAAAATATGTAAAATATTTATTCGCTCAAAATATGATACCAAAATTACGTATGTATAAATTAACATATAGTTTTATTTGTATATGTTGAACAATTACATCCATATTTTGGTTCCATATTTCCCGAACTTGTCTAGGGTATCGACACCACAAAGGTTAATCCAATTGTCTCTTAATCTTGCTGTACTAATTTCTCCTAAATTTATTATACATGTGGTATGTATGATATTTCAGCCTCTAATATTTTTTTTGAATTGGTAAATAAATATTTCATTCAATTTACTAGATATATTTATAATTTCTACTTATATGCGGTTTTAGTTAATATGGGTTATTTCATATAAAGGAAAACTTTATGTTTTTGTATTATTTTTTAACATTTTTATCACATTAAGTATAAAATAGTACGTGGAAATTCATTTACTTTAGGTTATTATGACATATTTCATTTTAGCAAAACAAAATAAGACATTGATTGGGGAAAATTACTTTAAAACTATTCATTTTGTTTCGAAGTTGTTGGCAAAAACAATGATTTTCAGTTATATTAAAATATGTAAAGAAGTATTTAATATTGAGAATAATGCTAATACAATCATATTTAACTTGTAAAAGATAATATAGATATATATTTGATGATCTAATTCAAAATACTATTTTTTAGTTTCAATGGTTGCATGTAAAGGAGGAATTTTTGTATTAAGATAAATTATGAAATTTGATAATCCATATTTATGTTTATAGAAATATTAGACATATTATTAATAATAAAGTTAAGAATTGAAACAAATATTAACAAAATATGTAAAATATTTATTCGCTCATAATATGACACCCAAATAGTGTATATATAAATTATCATATAGTTTTATTTGTATATGTTTAAAAATTACTTCCATATTTTTGTTGCATATTTCCCGATGTTGTCTAGGGTATCGACACCACAAAGGTTAATCTAATTGTCTCTTAATCTTGCTTTACCAATTTTTCCTAATTTTAATATACATGTGGTATGTATGATATTTCACCCTCTAATAGTTTTTTGAATTGGTAAATAATTATTTCATTCAATTTAGTAGATATATTTATAGTTTCTACTTATATGTGGTTTTATTTAATATGGGTTATTTCATATAAAGGAAAACTTTATGTTTTTTTATTTGTTTTTAACATTTTTATCACAGTTAGTATAAAATATTACGTGGAAATACATTTACTTTAGATTGTTATGACATATTTCATTTCAGCAAAACAAAATAAGACATCAGTTGGAGAAAAATACTTTAAAACTATTCATTTCGTTGCGAAGTTATTGGCAAAAACAATGATTTTCAGTTATATTAACATATGTATAGAAGTATTTAGTATTCAGAATAATGCTAATACAATCATATTTAACTTGTGAAAGATAATATAGTTATTTATTTGATAATCTAATTCACAATACAATGTTTTTGTTTGAATGATTGCATGTAAAGGAGGAATTTTTGTATTAAGATAAATTATGAAATTTGATAATCCATATTTATGTTTATAGAAATATTAGACATATTATTAATAATAAAGTTAAGAATTGCAACAAATATTAACAAAATATGTAAAATATTTATTCGCTCATAATATGATACCCAAATAGTGTATATATAAATTATCATATAGTTTTATTTGTATATGTTTAAAAATTACTTCCATATTTTGGTTGCATATTTCCCGAACTTGTCTAGGGTATCGACACCACAAAGGTTAATCCAATTGTCTCTTAATCTTGCTTTTCCAATTTTTCCTAATTTTAAGATACATGTGGTATGTATGATATTTCACCCTCTAATAGTTTTTTGAATTGGTAAATAATTATTACATTCAATTTAGTAGATATATTTATAGTTTCTACTTATATGTGGTTTTATTGAATATGGGTTATTTCATATAAAGGAAAACTTTATGTTTTTGTATTATTTTTAACATTTTTATCACAATTAGTATAAAATAGTACGTGGAAATTCATTTACTTTAGATTATTATGACATATTTCATTTCAGCAAAACAAAATAAGACATCAGATGGAGAAAAATACTTTAAAACTATTCATTTCGTTTCGAAGTTGTTGGCAAAAACAATGATTTTCAGTTATATTAACATATGTATAGAAGTATTTAGTATTCAGAATAATGCTAATGCAATCATATTTAACTTGTGAAAGATAATATAGGTATTTATTTGATAATCTAATTCACAATACAATGTTTTTGTTTGAATGGTTGCATGTAAAGGAGGAATTTTTGTATTAAGATAAATTATGAAATTTGATAATCCATATTTATGTTTATAGAAATATTAGACATATTATTAATAATAAAGTTAAGAATTGAAACAAATATTAACAAAATATGTAAAATATTTATTCGCTCATAATATGATACCCAAATAGTGTATATATAAATTATCATATAGTTTTATTTGTACATGTTTAAAAATTACTTCCATATTTTTGTTGCATATTTCCCGATCTTGTCTAGGGTATCGACACCACAAAGGTTAATCCAATTGTCTCTTAATATTGCTTTACTAATTTCTCCTAAATTTATTATACATGTGGAATGTATGATATTTCACCCTCTAATATTTTTTTTTGAATTGTTAATAATTATTTCATTCAATTAAGTAGGTATATTTATAATTTCTACATATATGGAGTTTTATTTAATATGGGTTATTTCATATTAAGGAAAACTTTATGTTTTTTTATTTGTTTTTAACATTTTTATCACATTTAGTATAAAATAGTACATGGAAATTCATTTAATTTAGATTATTCTGACATATTTCGTTTTAACAAAACAAAATAAGACATCGGTTGGAGAAAAATACTTTAAAACTATTAATTTCGTTTCGAAGTTGTTGGCAAGAACAATAATTTTCAGTTATATTAAAATATGTATAGAAGTATTTAGTATTGAGAATAATGCTAATACAATCATATTTATGTTGTGCAAGATAATATAGATATATATTTGATAATCTAATTCACAATACAATGTTTTTGTTTGAATGGTTGCATGTAAAGGAGGAATTTTTGTATTCAGATAAATTATGAAATTTGGTAATCCATATTTATGTTTATAGACTTATTAGACATATTATTAATAATAAAGTTAAGAATTCCAACAAATATTAAAAAATATGTAAAATATTTATTCGCTCATAATATGATACCCAAATTATGTATATATAAATTATCATATAGTTTTATTTGTATATGTTTAAAAATTACTTCCATATTTTGGATGCATATTTCCCGAACTTGTCTAGGGTATCGACACAACAAAGGTTAATCCATTTGTCTCTTAATCTTGCTTTACTAATTTTTCCTAATTTTAATATACATGTGGTATGTATGATATTTCACCCTCTAATAGTTTTTTGAATTGGTAAATAATTATTTCATTCAATTTAGTAGATATATTTATAGTTTCTACTTATATGTGGTTTTATTTAATATGGGTTATTTCATATAAAGGAAAACTTTATGTTTTTTTATTTGTTTTTAACATTTTTATCACAGTTAGTATAAAATATTACGTGGAAATACATTTACTTTAGATTGTTATGACATATTTCATTTCAGCAAAACAAATTAAGACATCAGTTGGAGAAAAATACTTTAAAACTATTCATTTCGTTGCGAAGTTATTGGCAAAAACAATGATTTTCAGTTATATTAACATATGTATAGAAGTATTTAGTATTGAGAATAATGCTAATACAATCATATTTAACTTGTGAAAGATAATATAGATATATATTTGATGATCTAATTCACAATACAATATTTTTGGTTGAATGGTTGTATGTAAAGGAGGAATTTTTGTATTCATATAAATTATGAAATTTGGTAATCCATATTTATGTTTATAGACTTATTAGACATATTATTAATAATAAAGTTAAGAATTCCAACAAATATTAACAAAATATGTAAAATATTTATTCGCTCATAATATGATACCCAAATAGTGTATATATAAATTATCATATAGTTTTATTTGTATATGTTTAAAAATTACTTCCATATTTTGGATGCATATTTCCCGAACTTGTCTAGGGTATCGACACCACAAAGGTTAATCCATTTGTCTCTTAATCTTGCTTTACTAATTTTTCCTAATTTTAATATACATGTGGTATGTATGATATTTCACCCTCTAATAGTTTTTTGAATTGGTAAATAATTATTTCATTCAATTTAGTAGATATATTTATAGTTTCTACTTATATGTGGTTTTATTTAATATGGGTTATTTCATATAAAGGAAAACTTTATGTTTTTGTATTATTTTTTAACATTTTTATCACAGTTAGTATAAAATATTACGTGGAAATACATTTACTTTAGATTGTTATGACATATTTCATTTCAGCAAAACAAATTAAGACATCAGTTGGAGAAAAATACTTTAAAACTATTCATTTCGTTATGAAGTTGTTGGCAAAAACAATGATTTTCAGTTATATTAACATATGTATAGAAGTATTTAGTCTTCAGAATAATGCTAATACAATCATATTTAACTTGTGAAAGATAATGTAGGTATTTATTTGATAATCTAATTCACAATACAATGTTTTTGTTTGAATGGTTGCATGTAAAGGAGGAATTTTTGTATTAAGATAAATTATGAAATTTGATAATCCATATTTATGTTTATAGAAATATTAGACATATTATTAATAATAAAGTTAAGAATTCCAACAAATATTAACAAAATATGTAAAATATTTATTCGCTAATAATATGATACCCAAATAGTGTATATATAAATTATCATATAGTTTTATTTGTATATGTTTAAAAATTACTTCCATATTTTTGTTGCATATTTCCCGATCTTGTCTAGGATATCGACACCACAAAGGTTAATCCAATTGTCTCTTAATCTTGCTTTACCAATTTTTCCTAATTTTAATATACATGTGGTATGTATGATATTTCACCCTCTAATAGTTTTTTGAATTGGTAAATAATTATTTCATTCAATTTAGTAGATATATTTATAGTTTCTACTTATATGTGGTTTTATTTAATATGGGTTATTTCATATAAAGGAAAACTTTATGTTTTTTTATTTGTTTTTAACATTTTTATCACAGTTAGTATAAAATATTACGTGGAAATACATTTACTTTAGATTGTTATGACATATTTCATTTCAGCAAAACAAAATAAGACATCAGTTGGAGAAAAATACTTTAAAACTATTCATTTCGTTGCGAAGTTATTGGCAAAAACAATGATTTTCAGTTATATTAACATATGTATAGAAGTATTTAGTATTGAGAATAATGCTAATACAATCATATTTAACTTGTGAAAGATAATATAGATATATATTTGATGATCTAATTCACAATACAATATTTTTGGTTGAATGGTTGTATGTAAAGGAGGAATTTTTGTATTCATATAAATTATGAAATTTGGTAATCCATATTTATGTTTATAGACTTATTACACATATTATTAATAATAAAGTTAAGAATTCCAACAAATATTAACAAAATATGTAAAATATTTATTCGCTCATAATATGATACCCAAATAGTGTATATATAAATTATCATATAGTTTTATTTGTATATGTTTAAAAATTACTTCCATATTTTGGTTACATATTTCCCGAACTTGTCTAGGGTATCGACACCACAAAGGTTAATCCAATTGTCTCTTAATCTTGCTTTACTATTTTTTCCTAATTTTAATATACATGTGGTATGTATGATATTTCACCCTCTAATAGTTTTTTGAATTAGTAAATAATTATTTCATTCAATTTAGTAGATATATTTATAGTTTCTACTTATATGTGGTTTTATTTAATATGGGTTATTTCATATAAAGGAAAACTTTATGTTTTTGTATTATTTTTTAACATTTTTATCACAATTAGTATAAAATAGTACGTGGAAATTCATTTACTTTAGATTATTATGACATATTTCATTTCAGCAAAACAAAATAAGACATCAGTTGGAGAAAAATACTTTAAAACTATTCATTTCGTTTGGAAGTTGTTGGCAAAAACAATGATTTTCAGTTATATTAACATATGTATAGAAGTATTTAGTATTCAGAATAATGCTAATACAATCATATTTAACTTGTGAAAGATAATATAGGTATTTATTTGATAATCTAATTCACAATACAATGTTTTTGTTTGAATGGTTGCATGTAAAGGAGGAATTTTTGTATTAAGATAAATTATGAAATTTGATAATCCATATTTATGTTTATAGAAATATTAGACATATTATTAATAATAAAGTTAAGAATTGAAACAAATATTAACAAAATATGTAAAATATTTATTCGCTCATAATATGATACCCAAATAGTGTATATATAAATTATCATATAGTTTTATTTGTATATGTTTAAAAATTACTTCCATATTTTGGTTGCATATTTCCCGAATTTGTCTAGGGTATCGACACCACAAAGGTTAATCCAATTGTCTCCTAATCTTGCTTTACTATTTTTTCCTAATTTTAATATACATGTGGTATGTATTGTATTTCACCCTCTAATAGTTTTTTGAATTAGTAAATAATTATTTCATTCAATTTAGTAGATATATTTATAGTTTCTACTTATATGTGGTTTTATTTAATATGGGTTATTTCATATAAAGGAAAACTTTATGTTTTTGTATTATTTTTTAACATTTTTATCACAATTAGTATAAAATAATACGTGGAAATTCATTTACTTTAGATTATTATGACATATTTCATTTCAGCAAAACAAAATAAGACATCAGTTGGAGAAAAATACTTTAAAACTATTCATTTCGTTTGGAAGTTGTTGGCAAAAACAATGATTTTCAGTTATATTAACATATGTATAGAAGTATTTAGTATTCAGAATAATGCTAATACAATCATATTTAACTTGTGAAAGATAATATAGGTATTTATTTGATAATCTAATTCACAATACAATGTTTTTGTTTGAATGGTTGCATGTAAAGGAGGAATTTTTGTATTAAGATAAATTATGAAATTTGATAATCCATATTTATGTTTATAGAAATATTAGACATATTATTAATAATAAAGTTAAGAATTGAAACAAATATTAACAAAATATGTAAAATATTTATTCGCTCATAATATGATACCCAAATAGTGTATATATAAATTATCATATAGTTTTATTTGTATATGTTTAAAAATTACTTCCATATTTTGGTTGCATATTTCCCGAACTTGTCTAGGGTATCGACACCACAAAGGTTAATCCAATTGTCTCTTAATCTTGCTTTACCAATTTTTCCTAATTTTAATATACATGTGGTATGTATGATATTTCACCCTCTAATAGTTTTTTGAATTGGTAAATAATTATTTCATTCAATTTAGTAGATATATTTATAGTTTCTACTTATATGTGGTTTTATTTAATATTGGGTTATTTCATATAAAGGAAAACTTTATGTTTTTTTTATTTGTTTTTAACATTTTTATCACAGTTAGTATAAAATAGTACGTGGAAATACATTTACTTTAGATTGTTATGACATATTTCATTTCAGCAAAACAAAATAAGACATCAGTTGGAGAAAAATACTTTAAAACTATTCATTTCGTTGCGAAGTTATTGGCAAAAACAATGATTTTCAGTTATATTAACATATGTATAGAAGTATTTAGTATTGAGAATAATGCTAATACAATCATATTTAACTTGTGAAAGATAATATAGGTATTTATTTGATGATCTAATTCACAATACAATGTTTTTGTTTGAATGGTTGTATGTAAAGGAGGAATTTTTGTATTAAGATAAATTATGAAATTTGATAATCCATATTTATGTTTATAGAAATATTAGACATATTATTAATAATAAAGTTAAGAATTGAAACAAATATTAACAAAATATGTAAAATATTTATTCGCTCATAATATGATACCCAAATAGTGTATATATAAATAATGATATAGTTTTATTTGTATATGTTTAAAAATTACTTCCATATTTTTGTTGCATATTTCCCGATCTTGTCTAGGGTATCGACACCACAAAGGTTAATCCAATTGTCTCTTAATCTTGCTTTACCAATTTTTCCTAATTTTAATATACATGTGGTATGTATGATATTTCACCCTCTAATAGTTTTTTGAATTAGTAAATAATTATTTCATTCAATTTAGTAGATATATTTATAGTTTCTACTTATATGTGGTTTTATTTAATATTGGTTATTTCATATAAAGGAAAACTTTATGTTTTTGTATTATTTTTTAACATTTTTATCACATTAAGTATAAAATAGTACGTGGAAATTCATTTACTTTAGGTTATTATGACATATTTCATTTTAGCAAAACAAAATAAGACATTGATTGAGGAAAATTACTTTAAAACTATTCATTTTGTTTCGAAGTTATTGGCAAAAAAAATGATTTTCAGTTATATTAACATATGAATAGAAGTATTTAGTATTGAGAATAATGCTAATACTATCATATTTAACTTGTGAAAGATAATATAGATATATATTTGATGATCTAATTCACAATACAATTTAATGGTTTGAAGGGTTGCATGTAAAGGAGGAATTTTTGTATGCAGATAAATTATGAAATTTGGTATTCCATATTTATGTTTATAGAATTATTAGACATATTCTTAATAATGAAGTTAGGAATGCCAACAAATATTAACAAAATATGTAAAATATTTATTTGCTCATAATATGAAACCAAAATTACGTATATATAAATTCACATATAGTTTTATTTGTATATGTTTAAAAATTACTTCCATATTTTGGATGCATATTTCCCGAACTTGTCTAGGGTATCGACACAACAAAGGTTAATCCAATTGTCTCTTAATCTTGCTTTACTAATTTTTCCTAATTTTAATATACATGTGGTATGTATGATATTTCACCCTCTAATAGTGCTTGAATTGGTAAATAATTATTACATTCAATTTAGTAGATATATTTATAGTTTCTACTTATATGTGGTTTTATTTAATATGTGTTATTTCATATAAAGGAAAACTTTATGTTTTTTTTATTTGTTTTTAATATTTTTATCACAGTTAGTATAAAATACTACGTGGAAATACATTTACTTTAGATTGTTATGACATATTTCATTTCAGCAAAACAAAATAAGACATCAGTTGGAGAAAAATACTTTAAAACTATTCATTTCGTTGCGAAGTTATTGGCAAAAACAATGATTTTCAGTTATATTAACATATGTATAGAAGTATTTAGTATTGAGAATAATGCTAATACAATCATATTTAACTTGTGAAAGATAATATAGATATATATTTGATAATCTAATTCACAATACAATGTTTTTGTTTGAATGGTTGCATATAAAGGAGGAATTTTTGTATTTAGATAAATTATGAAATTTGGTAATCCATATTTATGTTTATAGACTTATTAGAAATATTATTAATAATAAAGTTAAGAATTCCAACAAATATTAACAAAATATGTAAAATATTTATTCGCTCATAATATGATACCCAAATTATGTATGTATAATTTATCATATAGTTTTATTTGTATATGTTTAAAAATTACTTCCATATTTTGGTTGCATATTTCCCGAACTTTTCTAGGGTATCGACACCACAAATGTTAATCCAATTGTCTCTTAATCTTGTTTACTAATTTTTCCTAATTTTAATATACATGTGGTATGTTTGATATTTCACCCTCTAATAGTTTTTTGAATTGGTAAATAATTATTTCATTCAATTTAGTAGATATATTTATAGTTTCTACTTATATGCGCTTTAAGTTAATATGGGTAATTTCATATAAAGGAAAACTTTATGTTTTTGTATTATTTTTTAACATTTTTATCACATTTAGTATAAAATAGTACGTGGAAATTCATTTACTTTAGATTATTATGACATATTTCATTTTAGCAAAACAAAATAAGACATCAGTTGGAGAAAAATACTTTAAAACTATTCATTTCGTTTCGAAGTTGTTGGCAAAAAAAATGATTTTCAGTTATATTAACATATGAATAGAAATATTTAGTATTGAGAATAATGCTAATACTATCATATTTAACTTGTGAAAGATAATATAGCTATTTATTTGATAATCTAATTCACAATACAATGTTTTTGTTTGAATGGTTGCATGTAAAGGAGGAATTTTTGTATTCAGATAAATTATGAAATTTGGTAATCCATATTTATGTTTATAGAAATATTAGGCATATTATTAATAATAAAGTTAGGAATTCAAACCAATATTAACAAAATATGTAAAATATTTATTCGCTCATAATATGATACCCAAATAGTGTATATATAAATTATCATATAGTTTTATTTGTATATGTTTAAAAATTACTTCCATATTTTTGTTGCATATTTCCCGATCTTGTCTAGGGTATCGACACCACAAAGGTTAATCCAATTGTCTCTTAATCTTGCTTTTCCAATTTTTCCAAATTTTAAGATACATGTGGTATGTATGATATTTCACCCTCTAATAGTTTTTTAAATTGGTAAATAATTATTACATTCAATTTAGTAGATATATTTATAGTTTCTACTTATATGTGGTTTTATTTAATATGTGTTATTTCATATAAAGGAAAACTTTATGTTTTTTTTATTTGTTTTTAACATTTTTATCACATTTAGTATAAAATAGTACGTGGAAATTTATTTACTTTAGATTATTATGACATATTTCATTTTAGCAAAACAAAATAAGACATCGGTTGGAGAAAATTACTTTAAAACTATTCATTTTGTTTCGATGTTGTTGTCAAAAACAATGATTTTCTGTTATATTAACAAATGTATAGAAGTATTTAGTATTGAGAATAATACTAATACAATCATATTTAACTTGTGAAAGATAATATAGATATATATTTGATGATCTAATTCACAATACAATTTTTTTGTTTGAATGGTTGCATGTAAAGCAGATATTTTTGTATTGATATAAAATATGAAATTTGGTAATCCATATTTTTGTTTATAGACTTGTTAGACATATTCTTAAAAATAAAGTTAAGAATTCCAACAAATATTAACAAAATATGTAAAATATTTATTCGCTCATAATATGACACCAAAATTACGTATGTATAAATTAACATATAGTTTTATCTGTATATGTTTAACAATTACTTGCATATTGCCCGATCTTGTCTAGGGTATCGACCCAACAAAGGTTAATCCAATTTTCTCTTAATCTTTCTTTTCCAATTTCTCCTAATTTTAATATACATGTGGTATGTATGATATTTCACCCGCTAATATTTTTTTGAATTGGTAAATAATTATTTCATTCAATTTTGTAGATATATTTATACTTTCTACGTATATGTGATTTTATTCAATATGGGTTATTTCATATAAAGGAAAACTTTATGTTTTTGTATTTGTTTTTAACATTTTTATCACATTTAGTATAAAATAGTACGTGGAAATTTATTTACTTTAGATTATTATAACATATTTCATTTTAGCAAACCAAAATAAGACATTGGTTGGGGAAAATTAATTTAAAACTATTCATTTCGTTTCGAAGTTGTTGGCAAAAACAATAATTTTCACTTATATTAAAATATGTATAGAAGAATTTAGTATTGAGAATAATGCTAATACAATCATATTTAACTTGTGAGAGATAATATGGATATATATTTGATGATCTAATTCACAATACAATTTTTTAGTTTGAATGGTTGCATGTAAAGGAGGAATTTTTGTTTTCAGATAAATTATGAAATTTGGTAATCCATATTTATGTTTATAGACTTATTAGACATATTCTTAATAATAAAGTTAAGAAGTCCAACAAATATTAACAAAATATGTAAAATATTTATTCGCTCCTAATATGATACCAAAATTACGTACATATAAATTATCATATAGTTTTATTTGTATATGTTTAACAATTACTTGCATAATTTGGTTGCATATTGGCCGATCTTGTCTAGGGTATCGACACCACAAAGGTTAATCCAATTTTCTCTTAATCTTGCTTTACTAATTTCTCCTAAATTTATTACACATGTGGTATGTATGATATTTCACCCTCTAATATTTTTTTTGAAATGGTAAATAATTATTTCATTTAATTTAGTAGATATATTTATAATTTTTACTTATATGTCGTTTTATTTAATATGGGTTATTTCATATAAAGGAAAACTTTATGTTTTTTTTATTTGTTTTTAATATTTTTATCACATTTATTATAAAATAGTACATGGAAATTCATTTAATTTAGATTATTATGACATATTTCATTTTAGCAAAACAAAATAAGACCTCGGTTGGAGAAAAATACAGTGAAACTATTCATTTTGTTTCGATGTTGTTGGCAAAAACAATGATTTTCAGTTATATTAACATATATATAGAAGTATTTAATATTGATAATAATGCTAATACAATCATATTAAACTTGTGAAAGATAATATAGATATATATTTGATGATCTAATTCACAATACAATTTTATGGTTTGAAGGGTTGCATGTAAAAGAGGAATTTTTGTATGCAGATAAATTATGAAATTTGGTATTCCATATTTATGTTTATAGAATTATTAGACATATTCTTAATAATGAAGTTAGGAATTCCAACAAATATTAACAAAATATGTAAAATATTTATTCGCTCAAAATATGAAACCAAAATTACGTATATATAAATTAACATATAGTTTTATTTGTATATGTTTAAAAATTACTTCCATATTTTGGTTGCATATTTCCCGATCTTGTCTAGGGTATCGACACCACAAAGGTTAATCCAATTGTCTCTTAATCTTGCTTTTCCAATTTTTCCTAATTTTAAGATACATGTGGGATGTATGATATTTCACCCTCTAATAGTTTTTTGAATTGGTAAATAATTATTTCATTCAATTTAGTAGATATATTTATAGGTTCTACTTATATGTGGTTTTATTTAATATGTGTTATTTCATATAAAGGAAAACTTTATGTTTTTTTATTTGTTTTTAACATTTTTATCACATTTAGTATAAAATAGTACGTGGAAATTCATTTACTTTAGATTATTATGACATATTTCATTTCAGCAAAACAAAATAAGACATCAGTTGGAGAAAAATACTTTAAAACTATTCATTTCGTTTCGAAGTTGTTGGGAAAAACAATGATTTTTAGTTATATTAACATATGTATAGAAGCATTTAGTATTGAGAATAATGCTAATACAATCATATTTAACTTGTGAAAGATAATATACATATATATTTGATAATCTAATTCACAATACAATGTTTTTGTTTGAATGGTTGCATGTAAAGGAGGAATTTTTGTATTCAGCTAAATTATGAAATTTGGTAATCCATATTTATCTTTATAGAAATATTAGACATATTATTAATAATAAATTTAAGAATTCCAACAAATATTAACAAAATATGTAAAATATTTATTTGCTCATAATATGATACCCAAATTATGTATATATCAATTATCATATAGTTTTATTTATATATGTTTAAAAATTACTTCCATATTTTGGTTGCATATTTCCCGAACTTGTCTAGGGTATCGACACCACAAAGGTTAATCCAATTGTCTCTTAATCTTGCTTTACTAATTTTTCCTAATTTTAATATACATGTGGTATGTATGATATTTCACCCTCTAATAGTTTTTTGAATTGGTAAATAATTATTTCATTCAATTTAGTAGATATATTTATAGTTTCTACTTATATGTGGTTTTATGTAATATGGGTTATTTCATATAAAGGAAAAATTTATGTTTTTTTATTTGTTTTTAACATTTTTATCACATTTAGTATAAAATAGTACGTGGAAATTCATTTACTTTAGATTATTATGACATATTTCATTTCAGCAAAACAAAATATGACATCAGTTGGAGAAAAATACTTTAAAACTATTCATTTCGTTTCGAAGTTGTTGGCAAAAACAATGATTTTCAGTTATATTAACATATGTATAGAAGTATTTAGTATTGAGAATAATGCTAATACAATCATATTTAACTTGTGAAAGATAATATAGATATAAATTTGATAATCTAATTCACAATACAATGTTTTTGTTTGAATGGTTGCATGTAAAGGAGGAATTTTTGTATTGAGATAAATTATGAAATTTGGTAATCCATATTTATGTATATAGACTTATTAGACATATTCTTAATAATAAATTTAATAATTCCAACAAATATTAACAAAATATGTAAAATATTTATTCGCTCATAATATGATACCAAAATTACGTATGTATAAATTAACATATAGTTTTATCTGTATATGTTTAACAATTACTTGCATAATTTGGTTGCATATTGCCCGATCTTGTCTAGGGTATCGACCCAACAAAGGTTAATCCAATTTTCTCTTAATCTTGCTTTTCCAATTTCTCCTAATTTTAATATACATGTGGTATATATGATATTTCACCCGCTAATATTTTTTTTGAATTGGTAAATAATTATTTCATTCAATTTTGTAGATATATTTATACTTTCTACATATATGTGGTTTTATTTAATATGGGTAATTTCATATAAAGGAAAACTTTATTTTTTTGTATTTTTTTTTAACATTTTTATCACATTTAGTATAAAATAGTACGTGGAAATTCATTTACTTTAGATTATTATAACATATTTCATTTTAGCAAACCAAAATAAGACATTGGTGTGAGAAAATTACTTTAAAACTATTCATTTTGTTTCGAAATTGTTGGCAAAAATAATGATTTTCAATTATATTAACATATGTATAGATGTATTTAGTATTGAGAATAATGCTAATACAATCATATTTAACTTGTGAGAGATAATATAGATATATATTTGATGATCTAATTCACAATACAATTTTTTTAGTTTGAATGGTTGCATGTAAAGGAGGAATTTTTGTATTCAGATAAATTATGAAATTTGGTAATCCATATTTATGTTTATAGACTTATTAGACATATTCTTAATAATAAAGTTAAGAATTCCAACAAATATTAACAAAATATGTAAAATATTTATTCGCTCATAATATGATACCAAAATTACGTACATATAAATTATCATATAGTTTTATTTGTATATGTTTAACAATTACTTGCATAATTTGGTTACATATTGGCCGATCTTGTCTAGGGTATCGACACCACAAAGGTTAATCCAATTGTCTCTTAATCTTGCTTTACTAATTTCTCCTAAATTTATTACACATGTGGTATGTATTATATTTCACCCTCTAATATTTTTTTTGAAATGGTAAATATTTATTTCATTTAATTTAGTAGATATATTTATACTTTTTACTTATATGTCGTTTTATTTAATATGGGTTATTTCATATAAAGGAAAACTTTATGGTTTTTTATTTGTTTTTAACATTTTTATCACATTTATTATAAAATAGTACATGGAAATTCATTTAATTTAGATTATTATGACATATTTCTTTTTAGCAAAACAAAATAAGACCTCGGTTGGAGAAAATTACTTTAAAAGTATTCATTTCATTTCGAAGTTGTTGGCAAAAACAATGATTTTCAGTTATATTAAAATATGTATAGAAGTATTTAGTATTGAGAATAATGCTAATACAATCATATTAAACTTGTGAAAGATAATATAAATATATATATTTGATAATCTAATTCACAATAAAATGTTTTTGTTTGAATGGTTGCACGTAAAGGAGGAATTTTTGCATTCAAATAAATTATTAAATTTGTTAATCCATATTTATGTTTATAGACTTATTAGATATATTCTTAATAATAAAGTTAAGAATTCCAACAAATATTAACAAAATATATAATATATTTATTGCTCATAATATGATACCAAAATTACTTATGTATAAATTATCGTATAGTTTTATTTGAATATGTTTAACAATTACTTGCATAATTTGGTTGCATATTGCCCGATCTTGTCTAGCGTATCGACACCACAAAGGTTAATCCAATTGTCTATTAATCTTGCTTTACTAATTATCCTAAATTTATTATACATGTGGTATGTATGATATTTCACCCTCTAATATTTTTTTTGAATTGGTAAATAATTATTTCATTTAATTTAGTAGATATATTTATAATTTTTACTTATATGTCGTTTTATTTAATATGGGTTATTTCATATAAAGGAAAACTTTATGTTTTTTTAATTTTTTTTTAACATTTTTATCACATTTATTATAAAATAGTACGTGGAAATTCATTTAATTTAGATTATTATGACATATGTCGTTTTAGCAAAACAAAATAAGACATCGGTTGGAGAAAAATACAGTGAAGCTATTCATTTTGTTTCGAAGTTGTTTGCAAAAATAATAATTTTCAGTTATATTAAAATATGTATAGAAGTATTTAGTTTTGAAAATAATGCTAATACAAATAATATTTAACTTGTGAGAGATAATATAGATATATATTTGATGATCTAATTCACAATACAATTTTATGGTTTGAATGGTTGCATGTAAAGGACGAATTTTTATATTCACATTAATTAATGAAATTTGGTAATCCATATTTTTGTTTATAGACTTAATTAGACATATTCTTAATAATAAAGTTAAGAATTCCAACAAATATTAACAAAATATGTAAAATATTTATTCGCTCATAATATGATACCAAAATTACGTATGTATAAATTAACATATAGTTTTATCTATATATGTTTAACAATTACTTGCATAATTTGGTTGCATATTGCCCGATCTTGTCTAGGGTATCGACCCAACAAAGTTTAATCCAATTTTCTCTTAATCTTGCTTTTCCAATTTCTCCTAATTTTAATATACATGTGGTATGTACGATATTTCACCCGCTAGTATTTTTTTGAATTGGTAAATAATTATTTCATTCAATTTTGTAGATATATTTATACTTTCTACATATATGTGGTTTTATTTAATATTGGTTATTTCATATAAAGGAAAACTTTATGTTTTTGTATTTGTTTTTAACATTTTTATCACATTTAGTATAAAATAGTACGTGGAAATTCATTTACTTTAGATTATTATAACATATTTCATTTTAGCAAACCAAAATAAGACATTGGTGTGAGAAAATTACTTTAAAACTATTCATTTTGTTTTGAAATTGTTGGCAAAAACAATGATTTTCAATTATATTAACATATGTATAGAAGTATTTAGTATTGAGAATAATGCTAATACAATCATATTTAACTTGTGAGAGATAATATAGATATATATTTGATGATCTATTCACAATACAATTTTTTAGTTTGAATGGTTGCATGTAAAGGAGGAATTTTTGTATTCAGATAAATTATGAAATTTGGTAATCCATATTTATGTTTATAGACTTATTAGACATATTCTTAATAATAAAGTTAAGAATTCCAACAAATATTAACAAAATATGTAAAATATTTATTCGCTCATAATATGATACCAAAATTGCGTACATATAAATTATCATATAGTTTTATTTGTATATGTTTAACAATTACTTGCATAATTTGGTTACATATTGGCCGATCTTGTCTAGGGTATCGACACCACAAAGGTTAATCCAATTGTCTCTTAATCTTGCTTTACTAATTTCTCCTAAATTTATTAAACATGTGGTATGTATTATATTTCACCCTCTAATATTTTTTTTGAAATGGTAAATATTTATTTCATTTAATTTAGTAGATATATTTATAATTTTTACTTATATGTCGTTTTATTTAATATGGGTTATTTCATATAAAGGAAAACTTTATGTTTTTGTATTTGTTTTTAACATTTTTATCACATTTAGTATAAAATAGTACGTGGAAATTCATTTACTTTAAACTATTATGACATATTTCATTTTAGCAAAACAAAATAAGACATTGGTTGGGGAAAATTACTTTAAAACTATTCATTTCTTTTCGAAGTTGTTGGCAAAAACAATAATTTTCAGTTATATTAAAATATGTATTGAAGTATTTAGTATTGAGAATAATGCTAATACAATCATATTTAACTTGTGGGAGATAATATAGATGTATATTTGATGATCTAATTCACATTACAATTTTATGGTTGAATGGTTGCATGTAAAGGACGAATTTTTATATTCACATTAATTATGAAATTTGGTAATCCATATTTTTGTTTATAGACTTATTAGACATATTCTTAATAATAAATTTAAGAATTCCAACAAATATTAACAAAATATGTAAAATATTTATTCGCTCATAATATGATACGAAAATTACGTATGTATAAATTATTATATAGTTTTATTTGTATATGTTTAACAATTACTTAAATACTTTGGTTACATATTGCCCGATCTTGTCTAGGGTATCGACACCACAAAGGTTAATCCAATTGTCACTTAATCTTGCTTTACTAATTATCCTAAATTTATTATACATGTGGTATGTATGATATTTCACCCTCTAATATTTTTTTTGAATTGGTAAATAATTATTTCATTTAATTTAGTAGATATATTTATAATTTTTACTTATATGTCGTTTTATTTAATATGGGTTATTTCATATAAAGGAAAACTTTATGTTTTTTTAATTTGTTTTTAACATTTTTATCACATTTATTATAAAATAGTACGTGGAAATTCATTTAATTTAGATTATTATGACATATGTCGTTTTAGCAAAACAAAATAAGACATCGGTTGGAGAAAAATACAGTGAAACTATTCATTTTGTTTCGAAGTTGTTTGCAAAAACAATAATTTTCAGTTATATTAAAATACCTATAGAAGTATTTAGTATTGAGAATAATGCTAATACAAATAATATTTAACTTGTGAGAGATAATATAGATATATATTTGATGATCTAATTCACAATACAATTTTATGGTTTGAATGGTAGCATGTAAAGGACGAATTTTTATATTCACATTAATTATGAAATTTGGTAATCCATATTTTTGTTTATAGACTTATTAGATATATTCTTAATAATAAAGTTAAGAATTCCAACAAATATTAACAAAATATGTAAAATATTTATTCGCTCATAATATGATACGAAAATTACATATGTATAAATTATTATATAGTTTTATTTGTATATGTTTAACAATTACTTAAATACTTTGGTTACATATTGCCCGATCTTGTCTAGGGTATCGACACCACAAAGGTTAATCCAATTGTCACTTAATCTTGCTTTACTAATTATCCTAAATTTATTATACATGTGGTATGTATGATATTTCACCCTCTAATATTTTTTTTGAATTGGTAAATAATTATTTCATTTAATTTAGTAGATATATTTATAATTTTTACTTATATGTCGTTTTATTTAATATGTGTTATTTCATATAAAGGAAAACTTTATGTTTTTTTAATTTGTTTTTAACATTTTTATCACATTTATTATAAAATAGTACGTGGAAATTCATTTAATTTAGATTATTATGACATATGTCTTTTTAGCAAAACAAAATAAGACATCGGTTGGAGAAAAATACAGTGAAGCTATTCATTTTGTTTCGAAGTTGTTTTCAAAAACAATAATTTTCAGTTATATTAAAATATGTATAGAAGTATTTAGTATTGAGAATAATACTAATACAAATAATATTTAACTTGTGAGAGATAATATAGATATATATTTGATGATCTAATTCACAATACAATTTTATGGTTTGAAGGGTTGCATGTAAAGGACGAATTTTTATATTCACATTAATTATGAAATTTGGTAATCAGTATTTTTGTTTATAGACTTATTAGACATATTCTTAATAATAAATTTAAGAATTCCAAAAATATTAACAAAATATGTAAAATATTTTTTCGCTCATAATATGATACCAAAATTACGTATGTATAAATTATCGTATAGTTTTATTTGTATATGTTTAATAATTACTTACATAATTTGGTTACATATTGCCCGATCTTGTCTAGGGTATCGACACCACAAAGGTTAATCCAATTGTCTCTTAATCTTGATTTACTAATTTCTCCTAAATTTATTATACATGTGGTATGTATGATATTTCACCCGCTAATATTTTTTTGAATTGGTAAATAATTATTTCATTCAATTTAGTAGATATATTTATAGTTTCTACTTATATGTGGTTTTATTTAATATGAGTTATTTCATATAACGGAAAACTTTATGTTTTTGTATTTGTGTTTAACATTTTTATCACATTTAGTATTAAATAGTACGTGGAAATTCATTTACTTTAGTTTATTATGACATATTTCGTTTTAACAAAACAAAATAAGACATCGGTTGGAGAAAAATACAGTGAAACTAATCATTTTGTTTCGATGTTGTTGGCAAAAACAATGATTTTCAGTTATATTAACATATATATAGAAGTATTTAGTATTGAGAATAATGCTAATACAAATAATATTTAACTTGTGAGAGATAATATAGATATATATTTGATGATCTAATTCACAATACAATTTTATGGTTTGAATAGTTCCATGTAAAGGACGAATTTTTATATTCACATTAATTATTAAAATTTGGTAATCCATATTTTTGTTTATAGACTTATTAGACATATTCTTAATAATAAAGTTAATAATTCCAACAAATATTAACAAAATATGTAAAATATTTATTCGCTCATAATATGATACGAAAATTACGTATGTATAAATTATTATATAGTTTTATTTGTATATGTTTAACAATTACTTAAATAATTTGGTTACATATTTCCCGATCTTGTCTAAGGTATCGACACCACAAAGGTTAATCCAATTGTCACTTAATCTTGCTTTACTAATTATCCTAAATTTATTATACATGTGGTATGTATGATATTTCACCCTCTAATATTTTTTTTTAATTGGTAAATAATTATTTCATTCAATTTAGTAGATATATTTATAGTTTCTACTTATATGTGGATTTATTTAATATGAGTTATTTCATATAAAGGAAAACTTTATGTTTTTTTAATTTGTTTTTAACATTTTTATCACATTTATTATAAAATAGTACGTGGAAATTCATTTAATTTAGATTATTATGACATATGTCTTTTTAGCAAAACAAAATAAGACATCGGTTGGAGAAAAATACAGTGAAGCTATTCATTTTGTTTCGAATTTGTTTTCAAAAACAATAATTTTCAGTTATATTAAAATATGTATAGAAGTATTTAGTATTGAGAATAATGCTAATACAAATAATATTTAACTTGTGAGAGATAATATAGATATATATTTGATGATCTAATTCACAATACAATTTTATGGTTTGAATGGTTGCATGTAAAGGACGAATTTTTATATTCCAATTAATTATGAAATTTGGTAATCCATATTTTTGTTTATAGACTTATTAGACATATTCTTAATAATAAAGTTAAGAATTCCAACAAATATTAAAAAAATATGTAAAATATTTATTCGCTCATAATATGATACGAAAATTACTTATGTATAAATTATTATATAGTTTTATTTGTATATGTTTAACAATTACTTAAATACTTTGGTTACATATTGCCCGATCTTGTCTAAGGTATCGACACCACAAAGGTTAATCCAATTGTCACTTAATCTTGCTTTACTAATTATCCTAAATTTATTATACATGTGGTATGTATTATATTTCACCCTCTAATATTTTTTTTGAATTGGTAAATAATTATTTCATTTAATTTAGTAGATATATTTATAATTTTTACTTATATGTCGTTTTATTTAATATGGGTTATTTCATATAAAGGAAAACTTTATGTTTTTTTAATTTGTTTTTAACATTTTTATCACATTTATTATAAAATAGTACGTGGAAATTCATTTAATTTAGATTATTATGACATATGTCGTTTTAGCAAAACAAAATAAGACATCGGTTGGAGAAAAATACAGTGAAACTATTCATTTTGTTTCGAAGTTGTTTGCAAAAACAATAATTTTCAGTTATATTAAAATACCTATAGAAGTATTTAGTATTGAGAATAATGCTAATACAAATAATATTTAACTTGTGAGAGATAATATAGATATATATTTGATGATCTAATTCACAATACAATTTTATGGTTTGAATGGTAGCATGTAAAGGACGAATTTTTATATTCACATTAATTATGAAATTTGGTAATCCATATTTTTGTTTATAGACTTATTAGATATATTCTTAATAATAAAGTTAAGAATTCCAACAAATATTAACAAAATATGTAAAATATTTATTCGCTCATAATATGATACGAAAATTACATATGTATAAATTATTATATAGTTTTATTTGTATATGTTTAACAATTACTTAAATACTTTGGTTACATATTGCCCGATCTTGTCTAGGGTATCGACACCACAAAGGTTAATCCAATTGTCACTTAATCTTGCTTTACTAATTATCCTAAATTTATTATACATGTGGTATGTATGATATTTCACCCTCTAATATTTTTTTTGAATTGGTAAATAATTATTTCATTTAATTTAGTAGATATATTTATAATTTTTACTTATATGTCGTTTTATTTAATATGTGTTATTTCATATAAAGGAAAACTTTATGTTTTTTTAATTTGTTTTTAACATTTTTATCACATTTATTATAAAATAGTACGTGGAAATTCATTTAATTTAGATTATTATGACATATGTCTTTTTAGCAAAACAAAATAAGACATCGGTTGGAGAAAAATACAGTGAAGCTATTCATTTTGTTTCGAAGTTGTTTTCAAAAACAATAATTTTCAGTTATATTAAAATATGTATAGAAGTATTTAGTATTGAGAATAATACTAATACAAATAATATTTAACTTGTGAGAGATAATATAGATATATATTTGATGATCTAATTCACAATACAATTTTATGGTTTGAAGGGTTGCATGTAAAGGACGAATTTTTATATTCACATTAATTATGAAATTTGGTAATCAGTATTTTTGTTTATAGACTTATTAGACATATTCTTAATAATAAATTTAAGAATTCCAAAAATATTAACAAAATATGTAAAATATTTTTTCGCTCATAATATGATACCAAAATTACGTATGTATAAATTATCGTATAGTTTTATTTGTATATGTTTAATAATTACTTACATAATTTGGTTACATATTGCCCGATCTTGTCTAGGGTATCGACACCACAAAGGTTAATCCAATTGTCTCTTAATCTTGATTTACTAATTTCTCCTAAATTTATTATACATGTGGTATGTATGATATTTCACCCGCTAATATTTTTTTGAATTGGTAAATAATTATTTCATTCAATTTAGTAGATATATTTATAGTTTCTACTTATATGTGGTTTTATTTAATATGAGTTATTTCATATAACGGAAAACTTTATGTTTTTGTATTTGTGTTTAACATTTTTATCACATTTAGTATTAAATAGTACGTGGAAATTCATTTACTTTAGTTTATTATGACATATTTCGTTTTAACAAAACAAAATAAGACATCGGTTGGAGAAAAATACAGTGAAACTAATCATTTTGTTTCGATGTTGTTGGCAAAAACAATGATTTTCAGTTATATTAACATATATATAGAAGTATTTAGTATTGAGAATAATGCTAATACAAATAATATTTAACTTGTGAGAGATAATATAGATATATATTTGATGATCTAATTCACAATACAATTTTATGGTTTGAATAGTTCCATGTAAAGGACGAATTTTTATATTCACATTAATTATTAAAATTTGGTAATCCATATTTTTGTTTATAGACTTATTAGACATATTCTTAATAATAAAGTTAATAATTCCAACAAATATTAACAAAATATGTAAAATATTTATTCGCTCATAATATGATACGAAAATTACGTATGTATAAATTATTATATAGTTTTATTTGTATATGTTTAACAATTACTTAAATAATTTGGTTACATATTTCCCGATCTTGTCTAAGGTATCGACACCACAAAGGTTAATCCAATTGTCACTTAATCTTGCTTTACTAATTATCCTAAATTTATTATACATGTGGTATGTATGATATTTCACCCTCTAATATTTTTTTTTAATTGGTAAATAATTATTTCATTCAATTTAGTAGATATATTTATAGTTTCTACTTATATGTGGATTTATTTAATATGAGTTATTTCATATAAAGGAAAACTTTATGTTTTTTTAATTTGTTTTTAACATTTTTATCACATTTATTATAAAATAGTACGTGGAAATTCATTTAATTTAGATTATTATGACATATGTCTTTTTAGCAAAACAAAATAAGACATCGGTTGGAGAAAAATACAGTGAAGCTATTCATTTTGTTTCGAATTTGTTTTCAAAAACAATAATTTTCAGTTATATTAAAATATGTATAGAAGTATTTAGTATTGAGAATAATGCTAATACAAATAATATTTAACTTGTGAGAGATAATATAGATATATATTTGATGATCTAATTCACAATACAATTTTATGGTTTGAATGGTTGCATGTAAAGGACGAATTTTTATATTCCAATTAATTATGAAATTTGGTAATCCATATTTTTGTTTATAGACTTATTAGACATATTCTTAATAATAAAGTTAAGAATTCCAACAAATATTAAAAAAATATGTAAAATATTTATTCGCTCATAATATGATACGAAAATTACTTATGTATAAATTATTATATAGTTTTATTTGTATATGTTTAACAATTACTTAAATACTTTGGTTACATATTGCCCGATCTTGTCTAAGGTATCGACACCACAAAGGTTAATCCAATTGTCACTTAATCTTGCTTTACTAATTATCCTAAATTTATTATACATGTGGTATGTATTATATTTCACCCTCTAATATTTTTTTTGAATTGGTAAATAATTATTTCATTTAATTTAGTAGATATATTTATAATTTTTACTTATATGTCGTTTTATTTAATATGGGTTATTTCATATAAAGGAAAACTTTATGTTTTTTTAATTTGTTTTTAACATTTTTATCACATTTATTATAAAATAGTACGTGGAAATTCATTTAATTTAGATTATTATGACATATGTCGTTTTAGCAAAACAAAATAAGACATCGGTTGGAGAAAAATACAGTGAAACTATTCATTTTGTTTCGAAGTTGTTTGCAAAAACAATAATTTTCAGTTATATTAAAATATGTATAGAAGTATTTAGTATTGAGAATAATGCTAATACAAATAATATTTAACTTGTGAGAGATAATATAGATATATATTTGATGATCTAATTCACAATACAATTTTATGGTTTGAATGGTTGTATGTAAAGGACGAATTTTTATATTCACATTAATTATGAAATTTGTTAATCCATATTTTTGTTTATAGACTTATTAGACATATTCTTAATAATAAATTTAAGAATTCCAACAAATATTAACAAAATATTCAAAATATTTATTCGCTCATAATATGATACCAAAATTATGTATATATAAATTATCATATAGTTTTATTTGAATATGTTTAACAATTACTTGCATAATTTGGTTGCATATTGCCCGATCTTGTCTAGGGTATCGACACCACAAAGGTTAATCCAATTGTCTATTAATCTTGCTTTACTAATTATCCTAAATTTATTATAAATATGGTATGTATGATATTTCACCCTCTAATATTTTTTTTTAATTGGTAAATAATTATTTCATTTAATTTAGTAGATATATTTATAATTTTTACTTATATGTCGTTTTATTTAATATGGGTTATTTCATATAAAGGAAAACTTTATGTTTTTTTAATTTGTTTTTAACATTTTTATCACATTTATTATAAAATAGTACGTGGAAATTCATTTAATTTAGATTATTATGACATATGTCGTTTTAGCAAAACAAAATAAGACATCGGTTGGAGAAAAATACAGTGAAACTTTTCATTTTGTTTCGAAGTTGTTTTCAAAAACAATAATTTTCAGTTATATTAAAATATGTATAGAAGTATTTAGTATTGAGAATAATGCTAATACAAATAATATTTAACTTGTGAGAGATAATATAGATATATATTTGATGATCTAATTCACAATACAATTTTATGGTTTGAATAGTTCCATGTAAAGGACGAATTTTTATATTCACATTAATTATGAAATTTGGTAATCCATATTTTTGTTTATAGACTTATTAGACATATTCTTAATAATAAATTTAAGAATTCCAACAAATATTAACAAAATATTCAAAATATTTATTCGCTCATAATATGATACCAAAATTATGTATGTATAAATTATCGTATAGTTTTATTTGTATATGTTTAACAATTACTTGCATAATTTTATTACATATTGCCTGATCTTGTCTAGGGTATCGACACCACAAAGGTTAATCCAATTGTCTATTAATCTTGCTTTACTAATTTCCCCTAAATTTATTATACATGTGGTATGTATGATATTTCACCTTCTAAATTTTTTTTTGAATTGGTAAATAATTATTTCATTCAATTTAGTAGATATATTTATAATTTCTACTTATATATGGTTTTATTTAATATGGGCTATTGCATATAAAGGAAAACTTTATGTTTTTTTAATTTGTTTTTAACATTTTTATCACATTTAGTATAAACTAGTACGTGCAAATTCATTTACTTTAGATTATTATGACATATTTCGTTTTAGCAAAACAAAATAAGACATCGGTTGGGGAACATTACTTTAAAACTAATCATTTTGTCTCGATGTTGTTGGAAAAAACAATGATTTTCAGTTATATTAACATATATATAGAAGTATTTAGTATTGAGAATAATGCTCATACAATCATATTTAACTTGTGAAAGATAATATAGATATATATTTGATAATCTAATTCACAATAGAATTTTATGGTTTGAATGGTTGCATGTAAAGGAGGAATTTTTGTATTCAGGTTAATTATGAAATTTGGTAATCCATATTTATGTTTATAGACTTATTAGACATATTCTTAATAATAAAGTTAAGAATTCCAACAAATATTAACAAAATATGAAAAATATTTATTCGCTCATAATTTGATCCCAAAATTACTTATATATATAAATTATCATATAGTTTTATTTGTATATGTTTAACAATTACTTGCATAATTTGGTTACAAATTGCCCGATCTTGTCTACGGTATCGACACCACAAAGGTTAATCCAATTGTCTCTTAATCTTGCTTTTCCAATTTCTCATAATTTTAATATATATGTGGTATGTATGATATTTCACCCGCTAATATTTTTTTGAATTGGTTAATAATTATTTCATTCAATTTAGTAGATATATTTATAGTTTCTACTTATATGTGGTTTTATTTAATATGGGTTATTTCATATAAAGGAAAAATTTATGTTTTTTTATTTGTTTTTAACATTTTTATCACATTTAGTATAAAATAGTACGTGGAAATTCATTTACTTTAAACTATTATGACATATTTCATTTTAGCAAAACAAAATAAGACATTGGTTGGGGAAAATTACTTTAAAACTATTCATTTCTTTTCGAAGTTGTTGGCAAAAACAATGATTTTCAGTTATATTAAAATATGTATAGAAGTATTTAGTATTGAGAATAATGCTAATACAATCATATTTAACTTGTGGGAGATAATATAGATGTATATTTGATGATCTAATTCACATTACAATTTTATGGTTGAATGGTTGCATGTAAAGGACGAATTTTTATATTCACATTAATTATGAAATTTGGTAATCCATATTTTTGTTTATAGACTTATTAGACATATTCTTAATAATAAAGTTAAGAATTCCAACAAATATTAACAAAATATGTAAAATATTTATTCGCTCATAATATGATACGAAAATTACGTATGTATAAATTATTATATAGTTTTATTTGTATATGTTTAACAATTACTTAAATACTTTGGTTACATATTGCCCGATCTTGTCTAGGGTATCGACACCACAAAGGTTAATCCAATTGTCACTTAATCTTGCTTTACTAATTATCCTAAATTTATTATACATGTGGTATGTATGATATTTCACCCTCTAATATTTTTTTTGAATTGGTAAATAATTATTTCATTTAATTTAGTAGATATATTTATAATTTTTACTTATATGTCGTTTTATTTAATATGGGTTATTTCATATAAAGGAAAACTTTATGTTTTTTTAATTTGTTTTAAACATTTTTATCACATTTATTATAAAATAGTACCTGGAAATTCATTTAATTTGGATTATTATGACATATGTCGTTTTAGCTAAACAAAATAAGACATCGGTTGGAGAAAAATACAGTGAAACTATTCATTTTGTTTCGAAGTTGTTTGCAAAAACAATAATTTTCAGTTATATTAAAATACCTATAGAAGTATTTAGTATTGAGAATAATACTAATACAAATAATATTTAACTTGTGAGAGATAATATAGATATATATTTGATGATCTAATTCACAATACAATTTTATGGTTTGAATGGTTGCATGTAAAGGACGAATTTTTATATTCACATTAATTATGAAATTTGGTAATCCATATTTTTGTTTATAGACTTATTAGATATATTCTTAATAATAAAGTTAAGAATTCCAACAAATATTAACAAAATATGTAAAATATTTATTCGCTCATAATATGATACGAAAATTAAGTATGTATAAATTATTATATAGTTTTATTTGTATATGTTTAACAATTACTTAAATACTTTGGTTACATATTGCCCGATCTTGTCTAGGGTATCGACACCACAAAGGTTAATCCAATTGTCACTTAATCTTGCTTTACTAATTATCCTAAATTTATTATACATGTGGTATGTATGATATTTCACCCTCTAATATTTTTTTTGAATTGGTAAATAATTATTTCATTTAATTTAGTAGATATATTTATAATTTTTACATATATGTCGTTTTATTTAATATGTGTTATTTCATATAAAGGAAAACTTTATGTTTTTTTAATTTGTTTTTAACATTTTTATCACATTTATTATAAAATAGTACGTGGAAATTCATTTAATTTAGATTATTATGACATATGTCTTTTTAGCAAAACAAAATAAGACATCGGTTGGAGAAAAATACAGTGAAGCTATTCATTTTGTTTCGAAGTTGTTTTCAAAAACAATAATTTTCAGATATATTAAAATATGTATAGAAGTATTTAGTATTGAGAATAATACTAATACAAATAATATTTAACTTGTCAGAGATAATATAGATATATATTTGATGATCTAATTCACAATACAATTTTATGGTTTGAAGGGTTGCATGTAAAGGACGAATTTTTATATTCACATTAATTATGAAATTTGGTAATCAGTATTTTTGTTTATAGACTTATTAGACATATTCTTAATAATAAATTTAAGAATTCCAAAAATATTAACAAAATATGTAAAATATTTATTCGCTCATAATATGATACCAAAATTACGTATGTATAAATTATCGTATAGTTTTATTTGTATATGTTTAATAATTACTTACATAATTTGGTTACATATTGCCCGATCTTGTCTAGGGTATCGACACCACAAAGGTTAATCCAATTGTCACTTAATCTTGCTTTACTAATTTCTCCTAAATTTATTATACATGTGGTATGTATGATATTTCACCCGCTAATATTTTTTTGAATTGGTAAATAATTGTTTCATTCAATTTAGTAGATATATTTATAGTTTCTACTTATATGTGGTTTTATTTAATATGAGTTATTTCATATAACGGAAAACTTTATGTTTTTGTATTTGTGTTTAACATTTTTATCACATTTAGTATTAAATAGTACGTGGAAATTCATTTACTTTAGTTTATTATGACATATTTCGTTTTAACAAAACAAAATAAGACATCGGTTGGAGAAAAATACAGTGAAACTAATCATTTTGTTTCGATGTTGTTGGCAAAAACAATGATTTTCAGTTATATTAACATATATATAGAAGTATTTAGTATTGAGAATAATGCTAATACAAATAATATTTAACTTGTGAGAGATAATATAGATATATATTTGATGATCTAATTCACAATACAATTTTATGGTTTGAATGGTTCCATGTAAAGGACGAATTTTTATATTCACATTAATTATGAAATTTGGTAATCCATATTTTTGTTTATAGACTTATTAGACATATTCTTAATAATAAAGTTAAGAATTCCAACAAATATTAACAAAATATGTAAAATATTTATTCGCTCATAATATGATACGAAAATTACGTATGTATAAATTATTATATAGTTTTATTTGTATATGTTTAACAATTACTTAAATACTTTGGTTACATATTGCCCGATCTTGTCTAGGGTATCGACACCAAAAAGGTTAATCCAATTGTCACTTAATCTTGCTTTACTAATTATCCTAAATTTATTATACATGTGGTATGTATGATATTTCACCCTCTAATATTTTTTTAGGAATGGTAAATAATTATTTCATTCAATTTAGTAGATATATTTATAGTTTTTACTTATATGTGGTTTTATTTAATATGAGTTATTTCATATAAAGGAAAACTTTATGTTTTTTTAATTTGTTTTTAACATTTTTATCACATTTATTATAAAATAGTACGTGGAAATTCATTTAATTTAGATTATTATGACATATGTCTTTTTAGCAAAACAAAATAAGACAACGGTTGGAGAAAAATACATCGAAGGTATTCATTTTGTTTCGAAGTTGTTTTCAAAAACAATAATTTTCAGTTATATTAAAATATGTATAGAAGTATTTAGTATTGAGAATAATGCTAATACAAATAATATTTAACTTGTGAGAGATAATATAGATATATATTTGATGATCTAATTCACAATACAATTTTATGGTTTGAATGGTTGCATGTAAAGGACGAATTTTTATATTCACATTAATTTTGAAATTTGGTAATCCATATTTTTGTTTATAGACTTATTAGACATATTCTTAATAATAAAGTTAAGAATTCCAACAAATATTAACAAAATATGTAAAATATTTATTCGCTCATAATATGATACGAAAATTACTTATGTATAAATTATTATATAGTTTTATTTGTATATGTTTAACAATTACTTAAATACTTTGGTTACATATTTCCCGATCTTGTCTAGGGTATCGACACCACAAAGGTTAATCCAATTGTCACTTAATCTTGCTTTACTAATTATCCTAAATTTATTATACATGTGGTATGTATGATATTTCACCCTCTAATATTTTTTTTGAATTGGTAAATAATTATTTCATTTAATTTAGTAGATATATTTATAATTTTTACTTATATCTCGTTTTATTTAATATGGGTTATTTCATATAAAGGAAAACTTTATGTTTTTTTAATTTGTTTTTAACATTTTTATCACATTTATTATAAAATAGTACGTGGAAATTCATTTAATTTAGATTATTATGACATATGTCGTTTTAGCAAAACAAAATAAGACATCGGTTGGAGAAAAATACAGTGAAACTATTCATTTTGTTTCGAAGTTGTTTGCAAAAACAATAATTTTCAGTTATATTAAAATATGTATAGAAGTATTTAGTATTGAGAATAATGCTAATACAAATAATATTTAACTTGTGAGAGATAATATAGATATATATTTGATGATCTAATTCACAATACAATTTTATGGTTTGAATGGTTGCATGTAAAGGACGAATTTTTATATTCACATTAATTATGAAATTTGTTAATCCATATTTTTGTTTATAGACTTATTAGACATATTCTTAATAATAAATTTAAGAATGCCAACAAATATTAACAAAATATTCAAAATATTTATTCGCTCATAATATGATACCAAAATTATGTATATATAAATTATCATATAGTTTTATTTGAATATGTTTAACAATTACTTGCATAATTTGGTTGCATATTGCCCGATCTTGTCTAGGGTATCGACACCACAAAGGTTAATCCAATTGTCTATTAATCTTGCTTTACTAATTATCCTAAATTTATTATAAATATGGTATGTATGATATTTCACCCTCTAATATTTTTTTTGAATTGGTAAATAATTATTTCATTTAATTTAGTAGATATATTTATAATTTTTACTTATATGTCGTTTTATTTAATATGGGTTATTTCATATAAAGGAAAACTTTATGTTTTTTTAATTTGTTTTTAACATTTTTATCACATTTATTATAAAATAGTACGTGGAAATTCATTTAATTTAGATTATTATGACATATGTCGTTTTAGCAAAACAAAATAAGACATCGGTTGGAGAAAAATACAGTGAAACTATTCATTTTGTTTCGAAGTTGTTTGCAAAAACAATAATTTTCAGTTATATTAAAATATGTATAGAAGTATTTAGTATTGAGAATAATGCTAATACAAATAATATTTAACTTGTGAGAGATAATATAGATATATATTTGATGATCTAATTCACAATACAATTTTATGGTTTGAATGGTTGCATGTAAAGGACGAATTTTTATATTCACATTAATTATGAAATTTGTTAATCCATATTTTTGTTTATAGACTTATTAGACATATTCTTAATAATAAATTTAAGAATTCCAACAAATATTAACAAAATATTCAAAATATTTATTCGCTCATAATATGATACCAAAATTATGTATATATAAATTATCATATAGTTTTATTTGAATATGTTTAACAATTACTTGCATAATTTGGTTGCATATTGCCCGATCTTGTCTAGGGTATCGACACCACAAAGGTTAATCCAATTGTCTATTAATCTTGCTTTACTAATTATCCTAAATTTATTATAAATATGGTATGTATGATATTTCACCCTCTAATATTTTTTTTGAATTGGTAAATAATTATTTCATTTAATTTAGTAGATATATTTATAATTTTTACTTATATGTCGTTTTATTTAATATGGGTTATTTCATATAAAGGAAAACTTTATGTTTTTTTAATTTGTTTTTAACATTTTTATCACATTTATTATAAAATAGTACGTGGAAATTCATTTAATTTAGATTATTATGACATATGTCGTTTTAGCAAAACAAAATAAGACATCGGTTGGAGAAAAATACAGTGAAACTTTTCATTTTGTTTCGAAGTTGTTTTCAAAAACAATAATTTTCAGTTATATTAAAATATGTATAGAAGTATTTAGTATTGAGAATAATGCTAATACAAATAATATTTAACTTGTGAGAGATAATATAGATATATATTTGATGATCTAATTCACAATATAATTTTATGGTTTGAATGGTTGCATGTAAAGGACGAATTTTTATATTCACATTAATTATGAAATTTGTTAATCCATATTTTTGTTTATAGACTTATTAGACATATTCTTAATAAAAAATTTAAGAATTCCAACAAATATTAACAAAATATTCAAAATATTTATTCGCTCATAATATGATACCAAAATTATGTATATATAAATTATCATATAGTTTTATTTGAATATGTTTAACAATTACTTGCATAATTTGGTTGCATATTGCCCGATCTTGTCTAGGGTATCGACACCACAAAGGTTAATCCAATTGTCTATTAATCTTGCTTTACTAATTATCCTAAATTTATTATAAATATGGTATGTATGATATTTCACCCTCTAATATTTTTTTTGAATTGGTAAATAATTATTTCATTTAATTTAGTAGATATATTTATAATTTTTACTTATATGTCGTTTTATTTAATATGGGTTATTTCATATAAAGGAAAACTTTATGTTTTTTTAATTTGTTTTTAACATTTTTATCACATTTATTATAAAATAGTACGTGGAAATTCATTTAATTTAGATTATTATGACATATGTCGTTTTAGCAAAACAAAATAAGACATCGGTTGGAGAAAAATACAGTGAAACTTTTCATTTTGTTTCGAAGTTGTTTTCAAAAACAATAATTTTCAGTTATATTAAAATATGTATAGAAGTATTTAGTATTGAGAATAATGCTAATACAAATAATATTTAACTTGTGAGAGATAATATAGATATATATTTGATGATCTAATTCACAATACAATTTTATGGTTTGAATGGTTGCATGTAAAGGACGAATTTTTATATTCACATTAATTATGAAATTTGGTAATCCATATTTTTGTTTATAGACTTATTAGACATATTCTTAATAATAAATTTAAGAATTCCAACAAATATTAACAAAATATTCAAAATATGTATTCGCTCATAATATGATACCAAAATTATGTATGTATAAATTATCGTATAGTTTTATTTGTATATGTTTAACAATTACTTGCATAATTTTATTACATATTTCCTGATCTTGTCTAGGGTATCGACACCACAAAGGTTAATCCAATTGTCTATTAATCTTGCTTTACTAATTTCCCCTAAATTTATTATACATGTGGTATGTATGATATTTCACCTTCTAATATATTTTTGAATTGGTAAATAATTATTTCATTGAATTTAGTAGATATATTTATAATTTCTACTTATATATGGTTTTATTTAATATGGGCTATTTCATATAAAGGAAAACTTTATGTTTTTTTAATTTGTTTTTAACATTTTTATCACATTTAGTATAAACTAGTACGTGCAAATTCATTTACTTTAGATTATTATGACATATTTCGTTTTAGCAAAACAAAATAAGACATCGGTTGGGGAACATTACTTTAAAACTAATCATTTTGTCTCGATGTTGTTGGAAAAAACAATGATTTTCAGTTATATTAACATATATATAGAAGTATTTAGTATTGAGAATAATGCTCATACAATCATATTTAACTTGTGAAAGATAATATAGATATATATTTGATGATCTAATTCACAATAGAATTTTATGGTTTGAATGGTTGCATGTAAAGGAGGAATTTTTGCAGGTTAATTATGAAATTTGGTAATCCATATTTATGTTTATAGACTTATTAGACATATTAGTAATCTTGCTTTACTAATTATCCTAAATTTATTATACATGTGGTATGTATGATATTTCACCCTTTAATATTTTTTTTGAATTGGTAAATAATTCTTTCATTTAATTTAGTAGATATATTTATACTTTTTACTTATATGTCGTTTTATTTAATATGGGTTATTTCATATAAAGGAAAACTTTATGTTTTGTTAATTTGTTTTTAACATTTTTATCACTTTTGTTATAAAATAGTACGTGGAAATTCATTTAATTTACATTATTAAGACATATGTCGTTTTAGCAAAACAAAATAAGACATCGGTTGGAGAAAAATACAGTGAAACTATTCATTTTGTTTCGAAGTTGTTTGCAAAAAAATAATTTTCAGTTATATTAAAATATGTATAGAAGTATTTAGTATTGAGAATAATGCTAATACAAATAATATTTAACTTGTGAGAGATAATATAGATATATATTTGATGATCTAATTCACAATACAATTTTATGGTTTGAATGGTTGCATGTAAAGGACGAATTTTTATATTCACTTTAATTTTGAAATTTGGTAATCCATATTTTTGTTTATAGACTTATTAGACATATTCTTAATAATAAAGTTAAGAATTCCAACAAATATTAACAAAATATGTAAAATATTTATTCGCTGATAATATGATACGAAAATTACGTATGTATAAATTATTATATAGTTTTATTTGTATAAGTTTAACAATTACTTAAATAATTTGGTTTCATATTGCCCGATCTTGGCTAGGGTATCGACACCACAAAGGTTAATCCAATTGTCTCTTAATCTTGCTTTACTAATTATCCTAAATTTATTATACATGTGGTATGTATGATATTTCACCCTCTAATATTTTTTTTGAATTGGTAAATAATTCTTTCATTTAATTTAGTAGATATATTTATAATTTTTACTTATATGTGGTTTTATTTAATATGGGTTATTTCAT
Organism: Hippophae tibetana; assembly: GCA_037013495.1. Taxonomy (NCBI): domain Eukaryota; kingdom Viridiplantae; phylum Streptophyta; class Magnoliopsida; order Rosales; family Elaeagnaceae; genus Hippophae; species Hippophae tibetana. Next base: position 55,927,764 of record CM072812.1, read on the forward strand.
ATAAAGGAAAACTTTATGTTTTTTTAATTTGTTTTTAACATTTTTATCACTTTTATTATAAAATAGTACGTGGAAATTCATTTAATTTACATTATTAAGACATATGTCGTTTTAGCAAAACAAAATAAGACATCGGTTGGAGAAAAATACAGTGAAACTATTCATTTTGTTTTGAAGTTGTTTGCAAAAACAATAATTTTCAGTTATATTAAAATATGTATAGAAGTATTTAGTATTGAGAATAATGCTAATACAATCATATTTAACTTGTGAGAGATAATATAGATATATATTTGATGATCTAATTCACAATACAATTTTATGGTTTGAATGGTTGCATGTAAAGGACGAATTTTTATATTCACATTAATTATGAAATTTGGTAATCCATATTTTTGTTTATAGACTTATTAGACATATTCTTAATAATAAAGTTAAGAATTCCAACAAATATTAACAAAATATGAAAAATATTTATTCGCTCATAATATGATACGAAAATTACGTATGTATAAATTATTATATAGTTTTATTTGTATATGTTTAACAATTACTTAAATAATTTGGTTACATATTTCCCGATCTTGTCTAGGGTATCGACACCACAAAGGTTAATCCAATTGTCACTTAATCTTGCTTTACTAATTATCCTAAATTTATTATACATGTGGTATGTATGATATTTCACCCTTTAATATTTTTTTTGAATTGGTAAATAATTCTTTCATTTAATTTAGTAGATATATTTATACTTTTTACTTATATGTCGTTTTATTTAATATGGGTTATTTCATATAAAGGAAAACTTTATGTTTTGTTAATTTGTTTTTAACATTTTTATCACTTTTGTTATAAAATAGTACGTGGAAATTCATTTAATTTACATTATTAAGACATATGTCGTTTTAGCAAAACAAAATAAGACATCGGTTGGAGAAAAATACAGTGAAACTATTCATTTTGTTTCGAAGTTGTTTGCAAAAAAATAATTTTCAGTTATATTAAAATATGTATAGAAGTATTTAGTATTGAGAATAATGCTAATACAAATAATATTTAACTTGTGAGAGATAATATAGATATATATTTGATGATCTAATTCACAATACAATTTTATGGTTTGAACGGTTGCATGTAAAGGAGGAATATTTGTATTCAGATAAATTGTGAAATTTGGTAATCCATATTTATGTTTATAGACTTATTAGACATATTCTTAATAATAAAGTTAAGAATTCCAACAAATATTAACAAAATATGAAAAATATTTATTCGCTCATAATATGATACGAAAATTACGTATGTATAAATTATTATATAGTTTTATTTGTATATGTTTAACAATTACTTAAATAATTTGGTTACATATTGCCCGATCTTGTCTAGGGTATCGACACCACAAAGGTTAATCCAATTGTCACTTAATCTTGCTTTACTAATTATCCTAAATTTATTATACATGTGGTATGTATGATATTTGACCCTTTAATATTTTTTTTGAATTGGTAAATAATTATTTCATTTAATTTAGTAGATATATTTATAATTTTTACTTATATGTCGTTTTATTTAATATGGGTTATTTCAAATAAAGGAAAACTTTATGTTTTTTTAATTTGTTTTTAACATTTTTATCACATTTATTATAAAATAGTACGTGGAAATTCATTTAATTTACATTATTAAGACATATGTCGTTTTAGCAAAATAAAATAAGACATCGGTTGGAGAAAAATACATCGAAACTATTCATTTTGTTTCGAAGTTGTTTGCAAAAAAATAATTTTCAGTTATATTAAAATATGTATAGAAGTATTTAGTATTGAGAATAATGCTAATACAAATAATATTTAACTTGTGAGAGATAATATAGATATATATTTGATGATCTAATTCACAATACAATTTTATGGTTTGAATGGTTGCATGTAAAGGACGAATTTTTATATTCACATTAATTTTGAAATTTGGTAATCCATATTTTTGTTTATAGACTTATTAGACATATTCTTAATAATAAAGTTAAGAATTCCAACAAATATTAACAAAATATGTAAAATATTTATTCGCTGATAATATGATACGAAAATTACGTATGTATAAATTATTATATAGTTTTATTTGTATAAGTTTAACAATTACTTAAATAATTTGGTTTCATATTGCCCGATCTTGGCTAGGGTATCGACACCACAAAGGTTAATCCAATTGTCTCTTAATCTTGTTTTACTAATTATCCTAAATTTATTATACATGTGGTATGTATGATATTTCACCCTCTAATATTTTTTTTGAATTGGTAAATAATTCTTTCATTTAATTTAGTAGATATATTTATAATTTTTACTTATATGTGGTTTTAATTAATATGGGTTATTTCATATAAAGGAAAACTTTATGTTTTTTTAATTTGTTTTTAACATTTTTATCACCTTTATTATAAAATAGTACGTGGAAATTCATTTAATTTACATTATTAAGACATATGTCGTTTTAGCAAAACAAAATAAGACATCGGTTGGAGAAAAATACAGTGAAACTATTCATTTTGTTTTGAAGTTGTTTGCAAAAACAATAATTTTCAGTTATATTAAAATATGTATAGAAGTATTTAGTATTGAGAATAATGCTAATACAATCATATTTAACTTGTGAGAGATAATATAGATATATATTTGATGATCTAATTCACAATACAATTTTATGGTTTGAATGGTTGCATGTAAAGGACGAATTTTTATATTCACATTAATTATGAAATTTGGTAATCCATATTTTTGTTTATAGACTTATTAGACATATTCTTAATAATAAAGTTAAGAATTCCAACAAATATTAACAAAATATGAAAAATATTTATTCGCTCATAATATGATACGAAAATTACGTATGTATAAATTATTATATAGTTTTATTTGTATATGTTTAACAATTACTTAAATAATTTGGTTACATATTTCCCGATCTTGTCTAGGGTATCGACACCACAAAGGTTAATCCAATTGTCACTTAATCTTGCTTTACTAATTATCCTAAATTTATTATACATGTGGTATGTATGATATTTCACCCTTTAATATTTTTTTTGAATTGGTAAATAATTCTTTCATTTAATTTAGTAGATATATTTATACTTTTTACTTATATGTCGTTTTATTTAATATGGGTTATTTCATATAAAGGAAAACTTTATGTTTTGTTAATTTGTTTTTAACATTTTTATCACTTTTGTTATAAAATAGTACGTGGAAATTCATTTAATTTACATTATTAAGACATATGTCGTTTTAGCAAAACAAAATAAGACATCGGTTGGAGAAAAATACAGTGAAACTATTCATTTTGTTTCGAAGTTGTTTGCAAAAAAATAATTTTCAGTTATATTAAAATATGTATAGAAGTATTTAGTATTGAGAATAATGCTAATACAAATAATATTTAACTTGTGAGAGATAATATAGATATATATTTGATGATCTAATTCACAATACAATTTTATGGTTTGAACGGTTGCATGTAAAGGAGGAATATTTGTATTCAGATAAATTGTGAAATTTGGTAATCCATATTTATGTTTATAGACTTATTAGACATATTCTTAATAATAAAGTTAAGAATTCCAACAAATATTAACAAAATATGAAAAATATTTATTCGCTCATAATATGATACGAAAATTACGTATGTATAAATTATTATATAGTTTTATTTGTATATGTTTAACAATTACTTAAATAATTTGGTTACATATTGCCCGATCTTGTCTAGGGTATCGACACCACAAAGGTTAATCCAATTGTCACTTAATCTTGCTTTACTAATTATCCTAAATTTATTATACATGTGGTATGTATGATATTTGACCCTTTAATATTTTTTTTGAATTGGTAAATAATTATTTCATTTAATTTAGTAGATATATTTATAATTTTTACTTATATGTCGTTTTATTTAATATGGGTTATTTCAAATAAAGGAAAACTTTATGTTTTTTTAATTTGTTTTTAACATTTTTATCACATTTATTATAAAATAGTACGTGGAAATTCATTTAATTTACATTATTAAGACATATGTCGTTTTAGCAAAATAAAATAAGACATCGGTTGGAGAAAAATACATCGAAACTATTCATTTTGTTTCGAAGTTGTTTGCAAAAAAATAATTTTCAGTTATATTAAAATATGTATAGAAGTATTTAGTATTGAGAATAATGCTAATACAAATAATATTTAACTTGTGAGAGATAATATAGATATATATTTGATGATCTAATTCACAATACAATTTTATGGTTTGAATGGTTGCATGTAAAGGACGAATTTTTATATTCACATTAATTTTGAAATTTGGTAATCCATATTTTTGTTTATAGACTTATTAGACATATTCTTAATAATAAAGTTAAGAATTCCAACAAATATTAACAAAATATGTAAAATATTTATTCGCTGATAATATGATACGAAAATTACGTATGTATAAATTATTATATAGTTTTATTTGTATAAGTTTAACAATTACTTAAATAATTTGGTTTCATATTGCCCGATCTTGGCTAGGGTATCGACACCACAAAGGTTAATCCAATTGTCTCTTAATCTTGTTTTACTAATTATCCTAAATTTATTATACATGTGGTATGTATGATATTTCACCCTCTAATATTTTTTTTGAATTGGTAAATAATTCTTTCATTTAATTTAGTAGATATATTTATAATTTTTACTTATATGTGGTTTTAATTAATATGGGTTATTTCATATAAAGGAAAACTTTATGTTTTTTTAATTTGTTTTTAACATTTTTATCACTTTTATTATAAAATAGTACGTGGAAATTCATTTAATTTACATTATTAAGACATATGTCGTTTTAGCAAAACAAAATAAGACATCGGTTGGAGAAAAATACAGTGAAACTATTCATTTTGTTTTGAAGTTGTTTGCAAAAACAATAATTTTCAGTTATATTAAAATATGTATAGAAGTATTTAGTATTGAGAATAATGCTAATACAATCATATTTAACTTGTGAGAGATAATATAGATATATATTTGATGATCTAATTCACAATACAATTTTATGGTTTGAATGGTTGCATGTAAAGGACGAATTTTTATATTCACATTAATTATGAAATTTGGTAATCCATATTTTTGTTTATAGACTTATTAGACATATTCTTAATAATAAAGTTAAGAATTCCAACAAATATTAACAAAATATGAAAAATATTTATTCGCTCATAATATGATACGAAAATTACGTATGTATAAATTATTATATAGTTTTATTTGTATATGTTTAACAATTACTTAAATAATTTGGTTACATATTTCCCGATCTTGTCTAGGGTATCGACACCACAAAGGTTAATCCAATTGTCACTTAATCTTGCTTTACTAATTATCCTAAATTTATTATACATGTGGTATGTATGATATTTCACCCTTTAATATTTTTTTTGAATTGGTAAATAATTCTTTCATTTAATTTAGTAGATATATTTATACTTTTTACTTATATGTCGTTTTATTTAATATGGGTTATTTCATATAAAGGAAAACTTTATGTTTTGTTAATTTGTTTTTAACATTTTTATCACTTTTGTTATAAAATAGTACGTGGAAATACATTTAATTTACATTATTAAGACATATGTCGTTTTAGCAAAACAAAATAAGACATCGGTTGGAGAAAAATACAGTGAAACTATTCATTTTGTTTCGAAGTTGTTTGCAAAAAAATAATTTTCAGTTATATTAAAATATGTATAGAAGTATTTAGTATTGAGAATAATGCTAATACAAATAATATTTAACTTGTGAGAGATAATATAGATATATATTTGATGATCTAATTCACAATACAATTTTATGGTTTGAACGGTTGCATGTAAAGGAGGAATATTTGTATTCAGATAAATTGTGAAATTTGGTAATCCATATTTATGTTTATAGACTTATTAGACATATTCTTAATAATAAAGTTAAGAATTCCAACAAATATTAACAAAATATGAAAAATATTTATTCGCTCATAATATGATACGAAAATTACGTATGTATAAATTATTATATAGTTTTATTTGTATATGTTTAACAATTACTTAAATAATTTGGTTACATATTGCCCGATCTTGTCTAGGGTATCGACACCACAAAGGTTAATCCAATTGTCACTTAATCTTGCTTTACTAATTATCCTAAATTTATTATACATGTGGTATGTATGATATTTGACCCTTTAATATTTTTTTTGAATTGGTAAATAATTATTTCATTTAATTTAGTAGATATATTTATAATTTTTACTTATATGTCGTTTTATTTAATATGGGTTATTTCAAATAAAGGAAAACTTTATGTTTTTTTAATTTGTTTTTAACATTTTTATCACATTTATTATAAAATAGTACGTGGAAATTCATTTAATTTACATTATTAAGACATATGTCGTTTTAGCAAAACAAAATAAGACATCGGTTGGAGAAAAATACATCGAAACTATTCATTTTGTTTCGAAGTTGTTTGCAAAAAAATAATTTTCAGTTATATTAAAATATGTATAGAAGTATTTAGTATTGAGAATAATGCTAATACAAATAATATTTAACTTGTGAGAGATAATATAGATATATATTTGATGATCTAATTCACAATACAATTTTATGGTTTGAATGGTTGCATGTAAAGGACGAATTTTTATATTCACATTAATTTTGAAATTTGGTAATCCATATTTTTGTTTATAGACTTATTAGACATATTCTTAATAATAAAGTTAAGAATTCCAACAAATATTAACAAAATATGTAAAATATTTATTCGCTGATAATATGATACGAAAATTACGTATGTATAAATTATTATATAGTTTTATTTGTATAAGTTTAACAATTACTTAAATAATTTGGTTTCATATTGCCCGATCTTGGCTAGGGTATCGACACCACAAAGGTTAATCCAATTGTCTCTTAATCTTGTTTTACTAATTATCCTAAATTTATTATACATGTGGTATGTATGATATTTCACCCTCTAATATTTTTTTTGAATTGGTAAATAATTCTTTCATTTAATTTAGTAGATATATTTATAATTTTTACTTATATGTGGTTTTATTTAATATGGGTTATTTCATATAAAGGAAAACTTTATGTTTTTTTAATTTGTTTTTAACATTTTTATCACTTTTATTATAAAATAGTACGTGGAAATTCATTTAATTTACATTATTAAGACATATGTCGTTTTAGCAAAACAAAATAAGACATCGGTTGGAGAAAAATACAGTGAAACTATTCATTTTGTTTTGAAGTTGTTTGCAAAAACAATAATTTTCAGTTATATTAAAATATGTATAGAAGTATTTAGTATTGAGAATAATGCTAATACAATCATATTTAACTTGTGAGAGATAATATAGATATATATTTGATGATCTAATTCACAATACAATTTTATGGTTTGAATGGTTGCATGTAAAGGACGAATTTTTATATTCACATTAATTATGAAATTTGGTAATCCATATTTTTGTTTATAGACTTATTAGACATATTCTTAATAATAAAGTTAAGAATTCCAACAAATATTAACAAAATATGAAAAATATTTATTCGCTCATAATATGATACGAAAATTACGTATGTATAAATTATTATATAGTTTTATTTGTATATGTTTAACAATTACTTAAATAATTTGGTTACATATTTCCCGATCTTGTCTAGGGTATCGACACCACAAAGGTTAATCCAATTGTCACTTAATCTTGCTTTACTAATTATCCTAAATTTATTATACATGTGGTATGTATGATATTTCACCCTTTAATATTTTTTTTGAATTGGTAAATAATTCTTTCATTTAATTTAGTAGATATATTTATACTTTTTACTTATATGTCGTTTTATTTAATATGGGTTATTTCATATAAAGGAAAACTTTATGTTTTGTTAATTTGTTTTTAACATTTTTATCACTTTTGTTATAAAATAGTACGTGGAAATTCATTTAATTTACATTATTAAGACATATGTCGTTTTAGCAAAACAAAATAAGACATCGGTTGGAGAAAAATACAGTGAAACTATTCATTTTGTTTCGAAGTTGTTTGCAAAAAAATAATTTTCAGTTATATTAAAATATGTATAGAAGTATTTAGTATTGAGAATAATGCTAATACAAATAATATTTAACTTGTGAGAGATAATATAGATATATATTTGATGATCTAATTCACAATACAATTTTATGGTTTGAACGGTTGCATGTAAAGGAGGAATATTTGTATTCAGATAAATTGTGAAATTTGGTAATCCATATTTATGTTTATAGACTTATTAGACATATTCTTAATAATAAAGTTAAGAATTCCAACAAATATTAACAAAATATGAAAAATATTTATTCGCTCATAATATGATACGAAAATTACGTATGTATAAATTATTATATAGTTTTATTTGTATATGTTTAACAATTACTTAAATAATTTGGTTACATATTGCCCGATCTTGTCTAGGGTATCGACACCACAAAGGTTAATCCAATTGTCACTTAATCTTGCTTTACTAATTATCCTAAATTTATTATACATGTGGTATGTATGATATTTCACCCTTTAATATTTTTTTTGAATTGGTAAATAATTATTTCATTTAATTTAGTAGATATATTTATAATTTTTACTTATATGTCGTTTTATTTAATATGGGTTATTTCAAATAAAGGAAAACTTTATGTTTTTTTAATTTGTTTTTAACATTTTTATCACATTTATTATAAATATAGTACGTGGAAATTCATTTAATTTACATTATTAAGACATATGTCGTTTTAGCAAAACAAAATATGACATCGGTTGGAGAAAAATACATCGAAACTATTCATTTTGTTTCGAAGTTGTTTGCAAAAAAATAATTTTCAGTTATATTAAAATATGTATAGAAGTATTTAGTATTGAGAATAATGCTAATACAAATAATATTTAACTTGTGAGAGATAATATAGATATATATTTGATGATCTAATTCACAATACAATTTTATGGTTTGAATGGTTGCATGTAAAGGACGAATTTTTATATTCACATTAATTATGAAATTTGGTAATCCATATTTTTGTTTATAGACTTATTAGACATATTCTTAATAATAAAGTTAAGAATTGCAACAAATATTAACAAAATATTCAAAATATTTATTCGCTCATAATATGATACGAAAATTACGTATGTATAAATTATTATATAGTTTTATTTGTATAAGTTTAACAATTACTTAAATAATTTGGTTACATATTGCCCGATCTTGTCTAGGGTATCGACACCACAAAGGTTAATCCAATTGTCACTTAATCTTGCTTTACTAATTATCCTAAATTTATTATACATGTGGTATGTATGATATTTCACCCTCTAATATTTTTTTTGAATTGGTAAATAATTCTTTCATTTAATTTAGTAGATATATTTATAATTTTTACTTATATGTGGGTTTATTTAATATGGGTTATTTCATATAAAGGAAAACTTTATGTTTTTTTAATTTGTTTTTAACATTTTTATCACTTTTATTATAAAATAGTACGTGGAAATTCATTTAATTTACATTATTAAGACATATGTCGTTTTAGCAAAACAAAATAAGACATCGGTTGGAGAAAAATACAGTGAAACTATTCATTTTGTTTTGAAGTTGTTTGCAAAAACAATAATTTTCAGTTATATTAAAATATGTATAGAAGTATTTAGTATTGAGAATAATGCTAATACAATCATATTTAACTTGTGAAAGATAATATAGATATATATTTGATGATCAAATTCACAATAGAATTTTTTTGTTTGAACGGTTGCATGTAAAGGAGCAATATTTGTATTCAGGTTAATTGTGAAATTTGGTAATCCATATTTATGTTTATAGACTTATTAGACATATTAGTAATCTTGCTTTACTAATTTCTCCTAAATTTATTATACAGGTGGTATGTATGATATTTCACCCGCTAATACTTTTTTAAATTGGTAAATAATTATTTCATTCGATTTAGTAGATATATTTATAGTTTCTACTTATATATGGTTTTATTTAATATGCGTTATTTCATATAAAGGAAAACTTTATGTTTTTGTATTTGTGTTTAACGTTTTTATCACATTTAGTATAAAATAGTACGTGGAAATTCATTTACTTTAGATTATTATGACATATTTCGTTTTCACAAAACAAAATAAGACATCGGTTGGAGAAAAATACAGTGAAACTAATAATTTTGTTTCGATGTTGTTGGCAAAAACAATGATTTTCAGTTATATTAACATATATATAGAAGTATTTAGTATTGAGAATAATGCTAATACAAATAATATTTAACTTGTGAGAGATAATATAGATATATATTTGATGATCTAATTCACAATACAATTTTATGGTTTGAATGGTTGCATGTAAAGGACGAATTTTTATATTCACATTAATTTTGAAATTTGGTAATCCATATTTTTGTTTATAGACTTATTAGACATATTCTTAATAATAAAGTTAAGAATTCCAACAAATATTAACAAAATATGTAAAATATTTATTCGCTGATAATATGATACGAAAATTACGTATGTATAAATTATTATATAGTTTTATTTGTATATGTTTAACAATTACTTAAATAATTTGGTTACATATTGCCCGATCTTGTCTAGGGTATCGACACCACAAAGGTTAATCCAATTGTCACTTAATCTTGCTTTACTAATTATCCTAAATTTATTATACATGTGGTATGTATGATATTACACCCTCTAATATTTTTTTTGAATTGGTAAATAATTCTTTCATTTAATTTAGTAGATATATTTATACTTTTTACTTATATGTGGGTTTATTTAATATGGGTTATTTCATATAAAGGAAAACTTTATGTTTTTTTAATTTGTTTTTAACATTTTTATCACTTTTGTTATAAAATAGTACGTGGAAATTCATTTAATTTACATTATTAAGACATATGTCGTTTTAGCAAAACAAAATAAGACATCGGTTGGAGAAAAATACATTGAAACTATTCATTTTGTTTTGAAGTTGTTTGCAAAAACAATAATTTTCAGTTATATTAAAATATGTATAGAAGTATTTAGTATTGAGAATAATGCTAATACAATCATATTTAACTTGTGAAAGATAATATAGATATATATTTGATGATCAAATTCACAATAGAATTTTTTTGTTTGAACGGTTGCATGTAAAGGAGCAATATTTGTATTCAGGTTAATTGTGAAATTTGGTAATCCATATTTTTGTTTATAGACTTATTAGACATATTAGTAATCTTGCTTTACTAATTTCTCCTAAATTTATTATACAGGTGGTATGTATGATATTTCACCCACTAATACTTTTTTAAATTGGTAAATAATTATTTCATTCGATTTAGTAGATATATTTATAGTTTCTACTTATATGTGGTTTTATTTAATATGCGTTATTTCATATAAAGGAAAACTTTATGTTTTTGTATTTGTGTTTAACATTTTTATCACATTTAGTATAAAATAGTACGTGGAAATTCATTTACTTTAGATTATTATGACATATTTCGTTTTCACAAAACAAAATAAGACATCGGTTGGAGAAAAATACAGTGAAACTAATAATTTTGTTTCGATGTTGTTGGCAAAAACAATGATTTTCAGTTATATTAACATATATATAGAAGTATTTAGTATTGAGAATAATGCTAATACAAATAATATTTAACTTGTGAGAGATAATATAGATATATATTTGATGATCTAATTCACAATACAATTTTATGGTTTGAATGGTTGCATGTAAAGGACGAATTTTTATATTCACATTAATTTTGAAATTTGGTAATCCATATTTTTGTTTATAGACTTATTAGACATATTCTTAATAATAAAGTTAAGAATTCCAACAAATATTAACAAAATATGTAAAATATTTATTCGCTGATAATATGATACGAAAATTACGTATGTATAAATTATTATATAGTTTTATTTGTATATGTTTAACAATTACTTAAATAATTTGGTTACATATTGCCCGATCTTGTCTAGGGTATCGACACCACAAAGGTTAATCCAATTGTCACTTAATCTTGCTTTACTAATTATCCTAAATTTATTATACATGTGGTATGTATGATATTACACCCTCTAATATTTTTTTTGAATTGGTAAATAATTCTTTCATTTAATTTAGTAGATATATTTATACTTTTTACTTATATGTGGGTTTATTTAATATGGGTTATTTCATATAAAGGAAAACTTTATGTTTTTTTAATTTGTTTTTAACATTTTTATCACTTTTGTTATAAAATAGTACGTGGAAATTCATTTAATTTACATTATTAAGACATATGTCGTTTTAGCAAAACAAAATAAGACATCGGTTGGAGAAAAATACATTGAAACTATTCATTTTGTTTTGAAGTTGTTTGCAAAAACAATAATTTTCAGTTATATTAAAATATGTATAGAAGTATTTAGTATTGAGAATAATGCTAATACAATCATATTTAACTTGTGAAAGATAATATAGATATATATTTGATGATCAAATTCACAATAGAATTTTTTTGTTTGAACGGTTGCATGTAAAGGAGCAATATTTGTATTCAGGTTAATTGTGAAATTTGGTAATCCATATTTTTGTTTATAGACTTATTAGACATATTAGTAATCTTGCTTTACTAATTTCTCCTAAATTTATTATACAGGTGGTATGTATGATATTTCACCCACTAATACTTTTTTAAATTGGTAAATAATTATTTCATTCGATTTAGTAGATATATTTATAGTTTCTACTTATATGTGGTTTTATTTAATATGCGTTATTTCATATAAAGGAAAACTTTATGTTTTTGTATTTGTGTTTAACGTTTTTATCACATTTAGTATAAAATAGTACGTGGAAATTCATTTACTTTAGATTATTATGACATATTTCGTTTTCACAAAACAAAATAAGACATCGGTTGGAGAAAAATACAGTGAAACTAATAATTTTGTTTCGATGTTGTTGGCAAAAACAATGATTTTCAGTTATATTAACATATATATAGAAGTATTTAGTATTGAGAATAATGCTAATACAAATAATATTTAACTTGTGAGAGATAATATAGATATATATTTGATGATCTAATTCACAATACAATTTTATGGTTTGAATGGTTGCATGTAAAGGACGAATTTTTATATTCACATTAATTTTGAAATTTGGTAATCCATATTTTTGTTTATAGACTTATTAGACATATTCTTAATAATAAAGTTAAGAATTCCAACAAATATTAACAAAATATGTAAAATATTTATTCGCTGATAATATGATACGAAAATTACGTATGTATAAATTATTATATAGTTTTATTTGTATATGTTTAACAATTACTTAAATAATTTGGTTACATATTGCCCGATCTTGTCTAGGGTATCGACACCACAAAGGTTAATCCAATTGTCACTTAATCTTGCTTTACTAATTATCCTAAATTTATTATACATGTGGTATGTATGATATTTCACCCTCTAATATTTTTTTTGAATTGGTAAATAATTCTTTCATTTAATTTAGTAGATATATTTATACTTTTTACTTATATGTGGTTTTATTTATTATGGGTTATTTCATATAAAGGAAAACTTTATGTTTTTTTAATTTGTTTTTAACATTTTTATCACTTTTGTTATAAAATAGTACGTGGAAATTCATTTAATTTACATTATTAAGACATATGTCGTTTTAGCAAAACAAAATAAGACATCGGTTGGAGAAAAATACATTGAAACTATTCATTTTGTTTTGAAGTTGTTTGCAAAAACAATAATTTTCAGTTATATTAAAATATGTATAGAAGTATTTAGTATTGAGAATAATGCTAATACAATCATATTTAACTTGTGAAAGATAATATAGATATATATTTGATGATCAAATTCACAATAGAATTTTTTTGTTTGAACGGTTGCATGTAAAGGAGCAATATTTGTATTCAGGTTAATTGTGAAATTTGGTAATCCATATTTTTGTTTATAGACTTATTAGACATATTAGTAATCTTGCTTTACTAATTTCTCCTAAATTTATTATACAGGTGGTATGTATGATATTTCACCCGCTAATACTTTTTTAAATTGGTAAATAATTATTTCATTCGATTTAGTAGATATATTTATAGTTTCTACTTATTTGTGGTTTTATTTAATATGCGTTATTTCATATAAAGGAAAACTTTATGTTTTTGTATTTGTGTTTAACATTTTTATCACATTTAGTATAAAATAGTACGTGGAAATTCATTTACTTTAGATTATTATGACATATTTCGTTTTCACAAAACAAAATAAGACATCGGTTGGAGAAAAATACAGTGAAACTAATAATTTTGTTTCGATGTTGTTGGCAAAAACAATGATTTTCAGTTATATTAACATATATATAGAAGTATTTAGTATTGAGAATAATGCTAATACAAATAATATTTAACTTGTGAGAGATAATATAGATATATATTTGATGATCTAATTCACAATACAATTTTATGGTTTGAATGGTTGCATGTAAAGGACGAATTTTTATATTCACATTAATTTTGAAATTTGGTAATCCATATTTTTGTTTATAGACTTATTAGACATATTCTTAATAATAAAGTTAAGAATTCCAACAAATATTAACAAAATATGTAAAATATTTATTCGCTGATAATATGATACGAAAATTACGTATGTATAAATTATTATATAGTTTTATTTGTATATGTTTAACAATTACTTAAATAATTTGGTTACATATTGCCCGATCTTGTCTAGGGTATCGACACCACAAAGGTTAATCCAATTGTCACTTAATCTTGCTTTACTAATTATCCTAAATTTATTATACATGTGGTATGTATGATATTTCACCCTCTAATATTTTTTTTGAATTGGTAAATAATTCTTTCATTTAATTTAGTAGATATATTTATACTTTTTACTTATATGTGGTTTTATTTATTATGGGTTATTTCATATAAAGGAAAACTTTATGTTTTTTTAATTTGTTTTTAACATTTTTATCACTTTTGTTATAAAATAGTACGTGGAAATTCATTTAATTTACATTATTAAGACATATGTCGTTTTAGCAAAACAAAATAAGACATCGGTTGGAGAAAAATACATTGAAACTATTCATTTTTTTTCGAAGTTGTTTGCAAAAACAATAATTTTCAGTTATATTAAAATATGTATAGAAGTATTTAGTATTGAGAATAATGCTAATACAAATAATATTTAACTTGTGAGAGATAATATAGATATATATTTGATGATCTAATTCACAATACAATTTTATGGTTTGAATGGTTGCATGTAAAGGACGAATTTTTATATTCACATTAATTATGAAATTTGGTTATCCATATTTTTGTTTATAGACTTATTAGACATATTCTTAATAATAAAGTTAAGAATTCCAACAAATATTAACAAAATATGTAAAATATTTATTCGATGATAATATGATACGAAAATTACGTATGTATAAATTATTATATAGTTTTATTCGTATAAGTTTAACAATTACTTAAATAATTTGGTTTCATATTGCCCGATCTTGGCTAGGGTATCGACACCACAAAGGTTAATCCAATTGTCTCTTAATCTTGCTTTACTAATTATCCTAAATTTATTATACATGTGGTATGTATGATATTTCACCCTCTAATATTTTTTTTGAATTGGTAAATAATTCTTTCATTTAATTTAGTAGATATATTTATAATTTTTACTTATATGTGGTTTTATTTAATATGGGTTATTTCATATAAAGGAAAACTTTATGTTTTTTTAATTTGTTTTTAACATTTTTATCACATTTAGTATAAAATAGTACGTGGAAATTCATTTACTTTAGATTATTATGACATATTTCGTTTTCACAAAACAAAATAAGACATCGGTTGGAGAAAAATACAGTGAAACTAATAATTTTGTTTCGATGTTGTTGGCAAAAACAATGATTTTCAGTTATATTAACATATATATAGAAGTATTTAGTATTGAGAATAATGCTAATACAAATAATATTTAACTTGTGAGAGATAATATAGATATATATTTGATGATCTAATTCACAATACAATTTTATGGTTTGAATGGTTGCATGTAAAGGACGAATTTTTATATTCACATTAATTTTGAAATTTGGTAATCCTTATTTTTGTTTATAGACTTATTAGACATATTCTTAATAATAAAGTTAAGAATTCCAACAAATATTAACAAAATATGTAAAATATTTATTCGCTGATAATATGATACGAAAATTACGTATGCATAAATTATTATATAGTTTTATTTGTATATGTTTAACAATTACTTAAATAATTTGGTTACATATTTCCCGATCTTGTCTAGGGTATCGACACGACAAAGGTTAATCCAATTGTCACTTAATCTTGCTTTACTAATTATCCTAAATTTATTATACATGTGGTATGTATGATATTTCACCCTCTAATATTTTTTTTGAATTGGTAAATAATTCTTTCATTTAATTTAGTAGATATATTTATACTTTTTACTTATATGTGGTTTTATTTATTATGGGTTATTTCATATAAAGGAAAACTTTATGTTTTTTTAATTTGTTTTTAACATTTTTATCACTTTTGTTATAAAATAGTACGTGGAAATTCATTTAATTTACATTATTAAGACATATGTCGTTTTAGCAAAACAAAATAAGACATCGGTTGGAGAAAAATACATTGAAACTATTCATTTTTTTTCGAAGTTGTTTGCAAAAACAATAATTTTCAGTTATATTAAAATATGTATAGAAGTATTTAGTATTGAGAATAATGCTAATACAAATAATATTTAACTTGTGAGAGATAATATAGATATATATTTGATGATCTAATTCACAATACAATTTTATGGTTTGAATGGTTGCATGTAAAGGACGAATTTTTATATTCACATTAATTATGAAATTTGGTTATCCATATTTTTGTTTATAGACTTATTAGACATATTCTTAATAATAAAGTTAAGAATTCCAACAAATATTAACAAAATATGTAAAATATTTATTCGATGATAATATGATACGAAAATTACGTATGTATAAATTATTATATAGTTTTATTTGTATAAGTTTAACAATTACTTAAATAATTTGGTTTCATATTGCCCGATCTTGGCTAGGGTATCGACACCACAAAGGTTAATCCAATTGTCTCTTAATCTTGCTTTACTAATTATCCTAAATTTATTATACATGTGGTATGTATGATATTTCACCCTCTAATATTTTTTTTGAATTGGTAAATAATTCTTTCATTTAATTTAGTAGATATATTTATAATTTTTACTTATATGTGGTTTTATTTAATATGGGTTATTTCATATAAAGGAAAACTTTATGTTTTTTTAATTTGTTTTTAACATTTTTATCACTTTTATTATAAAATAGTACGTGGAAATTCATTTAATTTACATTATTAAGACATATGTCGTTTTAGCAAAACAAAATAAGACATCAGTTGGAGAAAAATACAGTGAAACTATTCATTTTGTTTGGAAGTTGTTTGCAAAAACAATAATTTTCAGTTATATTAAAATATGTATAGAAGTATTTAGTATTAAGAATAATGCTAATACAATCATATTTAACTTGTGAGAGATAATATAGATATATATTTGATGATCTAATTCACAATACAATTTTATGGTTTGAATGGTTGCATGTAAAGGACGAATTTTTATATTCACATTAATTATGAAATTTGGTAATCCATATTTTTGTTTATAGACTTATTAGACATATTCTTAATAATAAAGTTAAGAATTCCAACAAATATTAACAAAATATGAAAAATATTTATTCGCTCATAATATGATACGAAAATTACGTATGTATAAATTATTATATAGTTTTATTTGTATATGTTTAACAATTACTTAAATAATTTGGTTACATATTGCCCGATCTTGTCTAGGGTATCGACACCACAAAGGTTAATCCAATTGTCACTTAATCTTGCTTTACTAATTATCCTAAATTTATTATACATGTGGTATGTATGATATTTCACCCTTTAATATTTTTTTTGAATTGGTAAATAATTATTTCATTTAATTTAGTAGATATATTTATAATTTTTACTTATATATCGTTTTATTTAATATGGGTTATTTCATATAAAGGAAAACTTTATGTTTTTTTAATTTGTTTTTAACATTTTTATCACATTTATTATAAAATAGTACGTGGAAATTCATTTAATTTACATTATTAAGACATATGTCGTTTTAGCAAAACAAAATAAGACATCGGTTGGAGAAAAATACAGTGAAACTATTCATTTTGTTTCGAAGTTGTTTGCAAAAACAATAATTTTCAGTTATATTAAAATATGTATAGAAGTATTTAGTATTGAGAATAATGCTAATACAATCATATTAAACTTGTGAGAGATAATATAGATATATATTTGATGATCTAATTCACAATACAATTTTATGGCTTGAATGGTTGCATGTAAAGGACGAATTTTTATATTCACATTAATTATGAAATTTGGTAATCCATATTTTTGTTTATAGACTTATTAGACATATTCTTAATAATAAAGTTAAGAATTCCAACAAATATTAACAAAATATGTAAAATATTTATTCGCTGATAATATGATACGAAAATTACGTATGTATAAATTATTATATAGTTTTATTTGTATATGTTTAACAATTACTTAAATAATTTGGTTACATATTGCCCGATCTTGTCTAGGGTATCGACACCACAAAGGTTAATCCAATTGTCACTTAATCTTGCTTTACTAATTATCCTAAATTTATTATACATGTGGTATGTATGATATTTCACCCTCTAATATTTTTTTTGAATTCGTAAATAGTTCTTTCATTTAATTTAGTAGATATATTTATACTTTTTACTTATATGTGGTTTTATTTAATATGGGTTATTTCATATAAAGCAAAACTTTATGTTTTTTTAATTTGTTTTTAACATTTTTATCACTTTTGTTATAAAATAGTACGTGGAAATTCATTTAATTTACATTATTAAGACATATGTCGTTTTAGCAAAACAAAATAAGACATCGGTTGGAGAAAAATACATTGAAACTATTCATTTTTTTTCGAAGTTGTTTGCAAAAACAATAATTTTCAGTTATATTAAAATATGTATAGAAGTATTTAGTATTGAGAATAATGCTAATACAAATAATATTTAACTTGTGAGAGATAATATAGATATATATTTGATGATCTAATTCACAATACAATTTTATGGTTTGAATGGTTGCATGTAAAGGACGAATTTTTATATTCACATTAATTTTGAAATTTGGTAATCCTTATTTTTGTTTATAGACTTATTAGACATATTCTTAATAATAAAGTTAAGAATTCCAACAAATATTAACAAAATATGTAAAATATTTATTCGCTGATAATATGATACGAAAATTACGTATGCATAAATTATTATATAGTTTTATTTGTATATGTTTAACAATTACTTAAATAATTTGGTTACATATTGCCCGATCTTGTCTAGGGTATCGACACGACAAAGGTTAATCCAATTGTCACTTAATCTTGCTTTACTAATTATCCTAAATTTATTATACATGTGGTATGTATGATATTTCACCCTCTAATATTTTTTTTGAATTGGTAAATAATATTTTCATTTAATTTAGTAGATATATTTATACTTTTTACTTATATGTGGTTTTATTTATTATGGGTTATTTCATATAAAGGAAAACTTTATGTTTTTTTAATTTGTTTTTAACATTTTTATCACTTTTGTTATAAAATAGTACGTGGAAATTCATTTAATTTACATTATTAAGACATATGTCGTTTTAGCAAAACAAAATAAGACATCGGTTGTTGAAAAATACATTGAAACTATTCATTTTTTTTCGAAGTTGTTTGCAAAAACAATAATTTTCAGTTATATTAAAATATGTATAGAAGTATTTAGTATTGAGAATAATGCTAATACAAATAATATTTAACTTGTGAGAGATAATATAGATATATATTTGATGATCTAATTCACAATACAATTTTATGGTTTGAATGGTTGCATGTAAAGGACGAATTTTTATATTCACATTAATTATGAAATTTGGTTATCCATATTTTTGTTTATAGACTTATTAGACATATTCTTAATAATAAAGTTAAGAATTCCAACAAATATTAACAAAATATGTAAAATATTTATTCGATGATAATATGATACGAAAATTACGTATGTATAAATTATTATATAGTTTTATTTGTATAAGTTTAACAATTACTTAAATAATTTGGTTTCATATTGCCCGATCTTGGCTAGGGTATCGACACCACAAAGGTTAATCCAATTGTCTCTTAATCTTGCTTTACTAATTATCCTAAATTTATTATACATGTGGTATGTATGATATTTCACCCTCTAATATTTTTTTTGAATTGGTAAATAATTCTTTCATTTAATTTAGTAGATATATTTATAATTTTTACTTATATGTGGTTTTATTTAATATGGGTTATTTCATATAAAGGAAAACTTTATGTTTTTTTAATTTGTTTTTAACATTTTTATCACTTTTATTATAAAATAGTACGTGGAAATTCATTTAATTTACATTATTAAGACATATGTCGTTTTAGCAAAACAAAATAAGACATCAGTTGGAGAAAAATACAGTGAAACTATTCATTTTGTTTGGAAGTTGTTTGCAAAAACAATAATTTTCAGTTATATTAAAATATGTATAGAAGTATTTAGTATTGAGAATAATGCTAATACAATCATATTTAACTTGTGAGAGATAATATAGATATATATTTGATGATCTAATTCACAATACAATTTTATGGTTTGAATGGTTGCATGTAAAGGACGAATTTTTATATTCACATTAATTATGAAATTTGGTAATCCATATTTTTGTTTATAGACTTATTAGACATATTCTTAATAATAAAGTTAAGAATTCCAACAAATATTAACAAAATATGAAAAATATTTATTCGCTCATAATATGATACGAAAATTACGTATGTATAAATTATTATATAGTTTTATTTGTATATGTTTAACAATTACTTAAATAATTTGGTTACATATTGCCCGATCTTGTCTAGGGTATCGACACCACAAAGGTTAATCCAATTGTCACTTAATCTTGCTTTACTAATTATCCTAAATTTATTATACATGTGGTATGTATGATATTTCACCCTTTAATATTTTTTTTGAATTGGTAAATAATTATTTCATTTAATTTAGTAGATATATTTATAATTTTTACTTATATATCGTTTTATTTAATATGGGTTATTTCATATAAAGGAAAACTTTATGTTTTTTTAATTTGTTTTTAACATTTTTATCACATTTATTATAAAATAGTACGTGGAAATTCATTTAATTTACATTATTAAGACATATGTCGTTTTAGCAAAACAAAATAAGACATCGGTTGGAGAAAAATACAGTGAAACTATTCATTTTGTTTCGAAGTTGTTTGCAAAAACAATAATTTTCAGTTATATTAAAATATGTATAGAAGTATTTAGTATTGAGAATAATGCTAATACAATCATATTAAACTTGTGAGAGATAATATAGATATATATTTGATGATCTAATTCACAATACAATTTTATGGCTTGAATGGTTGCATGTAAAGGACGAATTTTTATATTCACATTAATTATGAAATTTGGTAATCCATATTTTTGTTTATAGACTTATTAGACATATTCTTAATAATAAAGTTAAGAATTCCAACAAATATTAACAAAATATGTAAAATATTTATTCGCTGATAATATGATACGAAAATTACGTATGTATAAATTATTATATAGTTTTATTTGTATATGTTTAACAATTACTTAAATAATTTGGTTACATATTGCCCGATCTTGTCTAGGGTATCGACACCACAAAGGTTAATCCAATTGTCACTTAATCTTGCTTTACTAATTATCCTAAATTTATTATACATGTGGTATGTATGATATTTCACCCTCTAATATTTTTTTTGAATTCGTAAATAATTCTTTCATTTAATTTAGTAGATATATTTATACTTTTTACTTATATGTGGTTTTATTTAATATGGGTTATTTCATATAAAGCAAAACTTTATGTTTTTTTAATTTGTTTTTAACATTTTTATCACTTTTGTTATAAAATAGTACGTGGAAATTCATTTAATTTACATTATTAAGACATATGTCGTTTTAGCAAAACAAAATAAGACATCGGTTGGAGAAAAATACAGTGAAACTAATAATTTTGTTTCGATGTTGTTGGCAAAAACAATGATTTTCAGTTATATTAACATATATATAGAAGTATTTAGTATTGAGAATAATGCTAATACAAATAATATTTAACTTGTGAGAGATAATATAGATATATATTTGATGATCTAATTCACAATACAATTTTATGGTTTGAATGGTTGCATGTAAAGGACGAATTTTTATATTCACATTAATTTTGAAATTTGGTAATCCTTATTTTTGTTTATAGACTTATTAGACATATTCTTAATAATAAAGTTAAGAATTCCAACAAATATTAACAAAATATGTAAAATATTTATTCGATGATAATATGATACGAAAATTACGTATGTATAAATTATTATATAGTTTTATTTGTATAAGTTTAACAATTACTTAAATAATTTGGTTTCATATTGCCCGATCTTGGCTAGGGTATCGACACCACAAAGGTTAATCCAATTGTCTCTTAATCTTGCTTTACTAATTATCCTAAATTTATTATACATGTGGTATGTATGATATTTCACCCTCTAATATTTTTTTTGAATTGGTAAATAATTCTTTCATTTAATTTAGTAGATATATTTATACTTTTTACTTATATGTGGTTTTATTTATTATGGGTTATTTCATATAAAGGAAAACTTTATGTTTTTTTAATTTGTTTTTAACATTTTTATCACTTTTGTTATAAAATAGTACGTGGAAATTCATTTAATTTACATTATTAAGACATATGTCGTTTTAGCAAAACAAAATAAGACATCGGTTGGAGAAAAATACATTGAAACTATTCATTTTTTTTCGAAGTTGTTTGCAAAAACAATAATTTTCAGTTATATTAAAATATGTATAGAAGTATTTAGTATTGAGAATAATGCTAATACAAATAATATTTAACTTGTGAGAGATAATATAGATATATATTTGATGATCTAATTCACAATACAATTTTATGGTTTGAATGGTTGCATGTAAAGGACGAATTTTTATATTCACATTAATTATGAAATTTGGTTATCCATATTTTTGTTTATAGACTTATTAGACATATTCTTAATAATAAAGTTAAGAATTCCAACAAATATTAACAAAATATGTAAAATATTTATTCGATGATAATATGATACGAAAATTACGTATGTATAAATTATTATATAGTTTTATTCGTATAAGTTTAACAATTACTTAAATAATTTGGTTTCATATTGCCCGATCTTGGCTAGGGTATCGACACCACAAAGGTTAATCCAATTGTCTCTTAATCTTGCTTTACTAATTATCCTAAATTTATTATACATGTGGTATGTATGATATTTCACCCTTTAATATTTTTTTTGAATTGGTAAATAATTCTTTCATTTAATTTAGTAGATATATTTATAATTTTTACTTATATGTGGTTTTATTTAATATGGGTTATTTCATATAAAGGAAAACTTTATGTTTTTTTAATTTGTTTTTAACATTTTTATCACATTTAGTATAAAATAGTACGTGGAAATTCATTTACTTTAGATTATTATGACATATTTCGTTTTCACAAAACAAAATAAGACATCGGTTGGAGAAAAATACAGTGAAACTAATAATTTTGTTTCGATGTTGTTGGCAAAAACAATGATTTTCAGTTATATTAACATATATATAGAAGTATTTAGTATTGAGAATAATGCTAATACAAATAATATTTAACTTGTGAGAGATAATATAGATATATATTTGATGATCTAATTCACAATACAATTTTATGGTTTGAATGGTTGCATGTAAAGGACGAATTTTTATATTCACATTAATTTTGAAATTTGGTAATCCTTATTTTTGTTTATAGACTTATTAGACATATTCTTAATAATAAAGTTAAGAATTCCAACAAATATTAACAAAATATGTAAAATATTTATTCGCTGATAATATGATACGAAAATTACGTATGCATAAATTATTATATAGTTTTATTTGTATATGTTTAACAATTACTTAAATAATTTGGTTACATATTGCCCGATCTTGTCTAGGGTATCGACACGACAAAGGTTAATCCAATTGTCACTTAATCTTGCTTTACTAATTATCCTAAATTTATTATACATGTGGTATGTATGATATTTCACCCTCTAATATTTTTTTTGAATTGGTAAATAATTCTTTCATTTAATTTAGTAGATATATTTATACTTTTTACTTATATGTGGTTTTATTTATTATGGGTTATTTCATATAAAGGAAAACTTTATGTTTTTTTAATTTGTTTTTAACATTTTTATCACTTTTGTTATAAAATAGTACGTGGAAATTCATTTAATTTACATTATTAAGACATATGTCGTTTTAGCAAAACAAAATAAGACATCGGTTGGAGAAAAATACATTGAAACTATTCATTTTTTTTCGAAGTTGTTTGCAAAAACAATAATTTTCAGTTATATTAAAATATGTATAGAAGTATTTAGTATTGAGAATAATGCTAATACAAATAATATTTAACTTGTGAGAGATAATATAGATATATATTTGATGATCTAATTCACAATACAATTTTATGGTTTGAATGGTTGCATGTAAAGGACGAATTTTTATATTCACATTAATTATGAAATTTGGTTATCCATATTTTTGTTTATAGACTTATTAGACATATTCTTAATAATAAAGTTAAGAATTCCAACAAATATTAACAAAATATGTAAAATATTTATTCGATGATAATATGATACGAAAATTACGTATGTATAAATTATTATATAGTTTTATTCGTATAAGTTTAACAATTACTTAAATAATTTGGTTTCATATTGCCCGATCTTGGCTAGGGTATCGACACCACAAAGGTTAATCCAATTGTCTCTTAATCTTGCTTTACTAATTATCCTAAATTTATTATACATGTGGTATGTATGATATTTCACCCTTTAATATTTTTTTTGAATTGGTAAATAATTCTTTCATTTAATTTAGTAGATATATTTATAATTTTTACTTATATGTGGTTTTATTTAATATGGGTTATTTCATATAAAGGAAAACTTTATGTTTTTTTAATTTGTTTTTAACATTTTTATCACATTTAGTATAAAATAGTACGTGGAAATTCATTTACTTTAGATTATTATGACATATTTCGTTTTCACAAAACAAAATAAGACATCGGTTGGAGAAAAATACAGTGAAACTAATAATTTTGTTTCGATGTTGTTGGCAAAAACAATGATTTTCAGTTATATTAACATATATATAGAAGTATTTAGTATTGAGAATAATGCTAATACAAATAATATTTAACTTGTGAGAGATAATATAGATATATATTTGATGATCTAATTCACAATACAATTTTATGGTTTGAATGGTTGCATGTAAAGGACGAATTTTTATATTCACATTAATTTTGAAATTTGGTAATCCTTATTTTTGTTTATAGACTTATTAGACATATTCTTAATAATAAAGTTAAGAATTCCAACAAATATTAACAAAATATGTAAAATATTTATTCGCTGATAATATGATACGAAAATTACGTATGCATAAATTATTATATAGTTTTATTTGTATATGTTTAACAATTACTTAAATAATTTGGTTACATATTGCCCGATCTTGTCTAGGGTATCGACACGACAAAGGTTAATCCAATTGTCACTTAATCTTGCTTTACTAATTATCCTAAATTTATTATACATGTGGTATGTATGATATTTCACCCTCTAATATTTTTTTTGAATTGGTAAATAATTCTTTCATTTAATTTAGTAGATATATTTATACTTTTTACTTATATGTGGTTTTATTTATTATGGGTTATTTCATATAAAGGAAAACTTTATGTTTTTTTAATTTGTTTTTAACATTTTTATCACTTTTGTTATAAAATAGTACGTGGAAATTCATTTAATTTACATTATTAAGACATATGTCGTTTTAGCAAAACAAAATAAGACATCGGTTGGAGAAAAATACATTGAAACTATTCATTTTTTTTCGAAGTTGTTTGCAAAAACAATAATTTTCAGTTATATTAAAATATGTATAGAAGTATTTAGTATTGAGAATAATGCTAATACAAATAATATTTAACTTGTGAGAGATAATATAGATATATATTTGATGATCTAATTCACAATACAATTTTATGGTTTGAATGGTTGCATGTAAAGGACGAATTTTTATATTCACATTAATTATGAAATTTGGTTATCCATATTTTTGTTTATAGACTTATTAGACATATTCTTAATAATAAAGTTAAGAATTCCAACAAATATTAACAAAATATGTAAAATATTTATTCGATGATAATATGATACGAAAATTACGTATGTATAAATTATTATATAGTTTTATTTGTATAAGTTTAACAATTACTTAAATAATTTGGTTTCATATTGCCCGATCTTGGCTAGGGTATCGACACCACAAAGGTTAATCCAATTGTCTCTTAATCTTGCTTTACTAATTATCCTAAATTTATTATACATGTGGTATGTATGATATTTCACCCTCTAATATTTTTTTTGAATTGGTAAATAATTCTTTCATTTAATTTAGTAGATATATTTATAATTTTTACTTATATGTGGTTTTATTTAATATGGGTTATTTCATATAAAGGAAAACTTTATGTTTTTTTAATTTGTTTTTAACATTTTTATCACTTTTATTATAAAATAGTACGTGGAAATTCATTTAATTTACATTATTAAGACATATGTCGTTTTAGCAAAACAAAATAAGACATCAGTTGGAGAAAAATACAGTGAAACTATTCATTTTGTTTGGAAGTTGTTTGCAAAAACAATAATTTTCAGTTATATTAAAATATGTATAGAAGTATTTAGTATTGAGAATAATGCTAATACAATCATATTTAACTTGTGAGAGATAATATAGATATATATTTGATGATCTAATTCACAATACAATTTTATGGTTTGAATGGTTGCATGTAAAGGACGAATTTTTATATTCACATTAATTATGAAATTTGGTAATCCATATTTTTGTTTATAGACTTATTAGACATATTCTTAATAATAAAGTTAAGAATTCCAACAAATATTAACAAAATATGAAAAATATTTATTCGCTCATAATATGATACGAAAATTACGTATGTATAAATTATTATATAGTTTTATTTGTATATGTTTAACAATTACTTAAATAATTTGGTTACATATTGCCCGATCTTGTCTAGGGTATCGACACCACAAAGGTTAATCCAATTGTCACTTAATCTTGCTTTACTAATTATCCTAAATTTATTATACATGTGGTATGTATGATATTTCACCCTTTAATATTTTTTTTGAATTGGTAAATAATTATTTCATTTAATTTAGTAGATATATTTATAATTTTTACTTATATATCGTTTTATTTAATATGGGTTATTTCATATAAAGGAAAACTTTATGTTTTTTTAATTTGTTTTTAACATTTTTATCACATTTATTATAAAATAGTACGTGGAAATTCATTTAATTTACATTATTAAGACATATGTCGTTTTAGCAAAACAAAATAAGACATCGGTTGGAGAAAAATACAGTGAAACTATTCATTTTGTTTCGAAGTTGTTTGCAAAAACAATAATTTTCAGTTATATTAAAATATGTATAGAAGTATTTAGTATTGAGAATAATGCTAATACAATCATATTAAACTTGTGAGAGATAATATAGATATATATTTGATGATCTAATTCACAATACAATTTTATGGCTTGAATGGTTGCATGTAAAGGACGAATTTTTATATTCACATTAATTATGAAATTTGGTAATCCATATTTTTGTTTATAGACTTATTAGACATATTCTTAATAATAAAGTTAAGAATTCCAACAAATATTAACAAAATATGTAAAATATTTATTCGCTGATAATATGATACGAAAATTACGTATGTATAAATTATTATATAGTTTTATTTGTATATGTTTAACAATTACTTAAATAATTTGGTTACATATTGCCCGATCTTGTCTAGGGTATCGACACCACAAAGGTTAATCCAATTGTCACTTAATCTTGCTTTACTAATTATCCTAAATTTATTATACATGTGGTATGTATGATATTTCACCCTCTAATATTTTTTTTGAATTCGTAAATAATTCTTTCATTTAATTTAGTAGATATATTTATACTTTTTACTTATATGTGGTTTTATTTAATATGGGTTATTTCATATAAAGCAAAACTTTATGTTTTTTTAATTTGTTTTTAACATTTTTATCACTTTTGTTATAAAATAGTACGTGGAAATTCATTTAATTTACATTATTAAGACATATGTCGTTTTAGCAAAACAAAATAAGACATCGGTTGGAGAAAAATACATTGAAACTATTCATTTTTTTTCGAAGTTGTTTGCAAAAACAATAATTTTCAGTTATATTAAAATATGTATAGAAGTATTTAGTATTGAGAATAATGCTAATACAAATAATATTTAACTTGTGAGAGATAATATAGATATATATTTGATGATCTAATTCACAATACAATTTTATGGTTTGAATGGTTGCATGTAAAGGACGAATTTTTATATTCACATTAATTTTGAAATTTGGTAATCCTTATTTTTGTTTATAGACTTATTAGACATATTCTTAATAATAAAGTTAAGAATTCCAACAAATATTAACAAAATATGTAAAATATTTATTCGCTGATAATATGATACGAAAATTACGTATGCATAAATTATTATATAGTTTTATTTGTATATGTTTAACAATTACTTAAATAATTTGGTTACATATTGCCCGATCTTGTCTAGGGTATCGACACGACAAAGGTTAATCCAATTGTCACTTAATCTTGCTTTACTAATTATCCTAAATTTATTATACATGTGGTATGTATGATATTTCACCCTCTAATATTTTTTTTGAATTGGTAAATAATTCTTTCATTTAATTTAGTAGATATATTTATACTTTTTACTTATATGTGGTTTTATTTATTATGGGTTATTTCATATAAAGGAAAACTTTATGTTTTTTTAATTTGTTTTTAACATTTTTATCACTTTTGTTATAAAATAGTACGTGGAAATTCATTTAATTTACATTATTAAGACATATGTCGTTTTAGCAAAACAAAATAAGACATCGGTTGGAGAAAAATACATTGAAACTATTCATTTTTTTTCGAAGTTGTTTGCAAAAACAATAATTTTCAGTTATATTAAAATATGTATAGAAGTATTTAGTATTGAGAATAATGCTAATACAAATAATATTTAACTTGTGAGAGATAATATAGATATATATTTGATGATCTAATTCACAATACAATTTTATGGTTTGAATGGTTGCATGTAAAGGACGAATTTTTATATTCACATTAATTATGAAATTTGGTTATCCATATTTTTGTTTATAGACTTATTAGACATATTCTTAATAATAAAGTTAAGAATTCCAACAAATATTAACAAAATATGTAAAATATTTATTCGATGATAATATGATACGAAAATTACGTATGTATAAATTATTATATAGTTTTATTTGTATAAGTTTAACAATTACTTAAATAATTTGGTTTCATATTGCCCGATCTTGGCTAGGGTATCGACACCACAAAGGTTAATCCAATTGTCTCTTAATCTTGCTTTACTAATTATCCTAAATTTATTATACATGTGGTATGTATGATATTTCACCCTCTAATATTTTTTTTGAATTGGTAAATAATTCTTTCATTTAATTTAGTAGATATATTTATAATTTTTACTTATATGTGGTTTTATTTAATATGGGTTATTTCATATAAAGGAAAACTTTATGTTTTTTTAATTTGTTTTTAACATTTTTATCACTTTTATTATAAAATAGTACGTGGAAATTCATTTAATTTACATTATTAAGACATATGTCGTTTTAGCAAAACAAAATAAGACATCAGTTGGAGAAAAATACAGTGAAACTATTCATTTTGTTTGGAAGTTGTTTGCAAAAACAATAATTTTCAGTTATATTAAAATATGTATAGAAGTATTTAGTATTGAGAATAATGCTAATACAATCATATTTAACTTGTGAGAGATAATATAGATATATATTTGATGATCTAATTCACAATACAATTTTATGGTTTGAATGGTTGCATGTAAAGGACGAATTTTTATATTCACATTAATTATGAAATTTGGTAATCCATATTTTTGTTTATAGACTTATTAGACATATTATTAATAATAAAGTTAAGAATTCCAACAAATATTAACAAAATATGAAAAATATTTATTCGCTCATAATATGATACGAAAATTACGTATGTATAAATTATTATATAGTTTTATTTGTATATGTTTAACAATTACTTAAATAATTTGGTTACATATTGCCCGATCTTGTCTAGGGTATCGACACCACAAAGGTTAATCCAATTGTCACTTAATCTTGCTTTACTAATTATCCTAAATTTATTATACATGTGGTATGTATGATATTTCACCCTTTAATATTTTTTTTGAATTGGTAAATAATTATTTCATTTAATTTAGTAGATATATTTATAATTTTTACTTATATATCGTTTTATTTAATATGGGTTATTTCATATAAAGGAAAACTTTATGTTTTTTTAATTTGTTTTTAACATTTTTATCACATTTATTATAAAATAGTACGTGGAAATTCATTTAATTTACATTATTAAGACATATGTCGTTTTAGCAAAACAAAATAAGACATCGGTTGGAGAAAAATACAGTGAAACTATTCATTTTGTTTCGAAGTTGTTTGCAAAAACAATAATTTTCAGTTATATTAAAATATGTATAGAAGTATTTAGTATTGAGAATAATGCTAATACAATCATATTAAACTTGTGAGAGATAATATAGATATATATTTGATGATCTAATTCACAATACAATTTTATGGCTTGAATGGTTGCATGTAAAGGACGAATTTTTATATTCACATTAATTATGAAATTTGGTAATCCATATTTTTGTTTATAGACTTATTAGACATATTCTTAATAATAAAGTTAAGAATTCCAACAAATATTAACAAAATATGTAAAATATTTATTCGCTGATAATATGATACGAAAATTACGTATGTATAAATTATTATATAGTTTTATTTGTATATGTTTAACAATTACTTAAATAATTTGGTTACATATTGCCCGATCTTGTCTAGGGTATCGACACCACAAAGGTTAATCCAATTGTCACTTAATCTTGCTTTACTAATTATCCTAAATTTATTATACATGTGGTATGTATGATATTTCACCCTCTAATATTTTTTTTGAATTCGTAAATAATTCTTTCATTTAATTTAGTAGATATATTTATACTTTTTACTTATATGTGGTTTTATTTAATATGGGTTATTTCATATAAAGCAAAACTTTATGTTTTTTTAATTTGTTTTTAACATTTTTATCACTTTTGTTATAAAATAGTACGTGGAAATTCATTTAATTTACATTATTAAGACATATGTCGTTTTAGCAAAACAAAATAAGACATCGGTTGGAGAAAAATACATTGAAACTATTCATTTTTTTTCGAAGTTGTTTGCAAAAACAATAATTTTCAGTTATATTAAAATATGTATAGAAGTATTTAGTATTGAGAATAATGCTAATACAAATAATATTTAACTTGTGAGAGATAATATAGATATATATTTGATGATCTAATTCACAATACAATTTTATGGTTTGAATGGTTGCATGTAAAGGACGAATTTTTATATTCACATTAATTATGAAATTTGGTAATCCATATTTTTGTTTATAGATTTATTAGACATATTCTTAATAATAAAGTTAAGAATTCCAACAAATATTAACAAAATATGTAAAATATTTATTCGCTGATAATATGATACGAAAATTACGTATGTATAAATTATTATATAGTTTTATTTGTATAAGTTTAACAATTACTTAAATAATTTGGTTACATATTGCCCGATCTTGTCTAGGGTATCGACACCACAAAGGTTAATCCAATTGTCACTTAATCTTGCTTTACTAATTATCCTAAATTTATTATACATGTGGTATGTATGATATTTCACCCTCTAATATTTTTTTTTGAATTGGTAAATAATTATTTCATTAAATTTAGTAGATATATTTATAATATCTACTTATATGTGGTTTTATTTAATATGGGTTATTTCATATAAAGGAAAACTTTATGTTTTTTTAATTTGTTTTTAACATTTTTATCAATTTATTATAAAATAGTACGTGGAAATTCATTTAATTTACATTATTAAGACATATGTCATTTTAGCAAAACAAAATAAGACATCGGTTGGAGAAAAATACAGTGAAACTATTCATTTTGTTTTGAAGTTGTTTGCAAAAACAATAATTTTCAGTTATATTAAAATATGTATAGAAGTATTTAGTATTGAGAATAATGCTAATACAATCATATTTAACATGTGAGAGATAATATAGATATATATTTGATGATCTAATTCACAATACAATTTTATGGTTTGAATGGTTGCATGTAAAGGACGAATTTTTATATTCACATTAATTATGAAATTTGGTAATCCATATTTTTGTTTATAGACTTATTAGACATATTCTTAATAATAAAGTTAAGAATTCCAACAAATATTAACAAATTATGAAAAATATTTATTCGCTCATAATATGATACGAAAATTACGTATGTATAAATTATTATATAGTTTTATTTGTATATGTTTAACAATTACTTAAATAATTTGGTTACATATTGCCCGATCTTGTCTAGGGTATCGACACCACAAAGGTTAATCCAATTGTCACTTAATCTTGCTTTACTAATTATCCTAAATTTATTATACATGTGGTATGTATGATATTTCACCCTTTAATATTTTTTTTGAATTGGTAAATAATTATTTCATTTAATTTAGTAGATATATTTATAATTTTTACTTATATATCGTTTTATTTAATATGGGTTATTTCATATAAAGGAAAACTTTATGTTTTTTTAATTTGTTTTTAACATTTTTATCACATTTATTATAAAATAGTACGTGGAAATTCATTTAATTTACATTATTAAGACATATGTCGTTTTAGCAAAACAAAATAAGACATCGGTTGGAGAAAAATACAGTGAAACTATTCATTTTGTTTCGAAGTTGTTTGCAAAAACAATAATTTTCAGTTATATTAAAATATGTATAGAAGTATTTAGTATTGAGAATAATGCTAATACAATCATATTAAACTTGTGAGAGATAATATAGATATATATTTGATGATCTAATTCACAATACAATTTTATGGTTTGAATGGTTGCATGTAAAGGACGAATTTTTATATTCACATTAATTATGAAATTTGGTAATCCATATTTTTGTTTATAGACTTATTAGACATATTCTTAATAATAAAGTTAAGAATTCCAACAAATATTAACAAAATATGAAAAATATTTATTCGCTCATAATATGATACGAAAATTACGTATGTATAAATTATTATATAGTTTTATTTGTATATGTTTAACAATTACTTAAATAATTTGGTTACATATTGCCCGATCTTGTCTAGGGTATCGACACCACAAAGGTTAATCCAATTGTCACTTAATCTTGCTTTACTAATTATCCTAAATTTATTATACATGTGGTATGTATGATATTTCACCCTCTAATATTTTTTTTGAATTGGTAAATAATTCTTTCATTTAATTTAGTAGATATATTTATACTTTTTACTTATATGTGGTTTTATTTAATATGGGTTATTTCATATAAAGGAAAACTTTATGTTTTTTTAATTTGTTTTTAACATTTTTTATCACTTTTGTTATAAAATAGTACGTGGAAATTCATTTAATTTACATTATTAAGACATATGTCGTTTTAGCAAAACAAAATAAGACATCGGTTGGAGAAAAATACATTGAAACTATTCATTTTTTTTCGAAGTTGTTTGCAAAAACAATAATTTTCAGTTATATTAAAATATGTATAGAAGTATTTAGTATTGATAATAATGCTAATACAAATAATATTTAACTTGTGAGAGATAATATAGATATATATTTGATGATCTAATTCACAATACAATTTTATGGTTTGAATGGTTGCATGTAAAGGACGAATTTTTATATTCACATTAATTATGAAATTTGGTAATCCATATTTTTGTTTATAGACTTATTAGACATATTCTTAATAATAAAGTTAAGAATTCCAACAAATATTAACAAAATATGAAAAATATTTATTCGCTCATAATATGATACGAAAATTACGTATGTATAAATTATTATATTGTTTTATTTGTATAAGTTTAACAATTACTTAAATAATTTGGTTACATATTGCCCGATCTTGTCTAGGGTATCGACACCACAAAGGTTAATCCAATTGTCACTTAATCTTGCTTTACTAATTATCCTAAATTTATTATACATGTGGTATGTATGATATTTCACCCTCTAATATTTTTTTTTGAATTGGTAAATAATTCTTTCATTTAATTTAGTAGATATATTTATAATATCTACTTATATGTGGGTTTATTTAATATGGGTTATTTCATATAAAGGAAAACTTTATGTTTTTTTAATTTGTTTTTAACATTTTTATCACTTTTATTATAAAATAGTACGTGGAAATTCATTTAATTTACATTATTAAGACATATGTCGTTTTAGCAAAACAAAATAAGACATCGGTTGGAGAAAAATACAGTGAAACTATTCATTTTGTTTTGAAGTTGTTTGCAAAAACAATAATTTTCAGTTATATTAAAATATGTATAGAAGTATTTAGTATTGAGAATAATGCTAATACAATCATATTTAACATGTGAGAGATAATATAGATATATATTTGATGATCTAATTCACAATACAATTTTATGGTTTGAATGGTTGCATGTAAAGGACGAATTTTTATATTCACATTAATTATGAAATTTGGTAATCCATATTTTTGTTTATAGACTTATTAGACATATTCTTAATAATAAAGTTAAGAATTCCAACAAATATTAACAAATTATGAAAAATATTTATTCGCTCATAATATGATACGAAAATTACGTATGTATAAATTATTATATAGTTTTATTTGTATATGTTTAACAATTACTTAAATAATTTGGTTACATATTGCCCGATCTTGTCTAGGGTATCGACACCACAAAGGTTAATCCAATTGTCACTTAATCTTGCTTTACTAATTATCCTAAATTTATTATACATGTGGTATGTATGATATTTCACCCTTTAATATTTTTTTTGAATTGGTAAATAATTATTTCATTTAATTTAGTAGATATATTTATAATTTTTACTTATATATCGTTTTATTTAATATGGGTTATTTCATATAAAGGAAAACTTTATGTTTTTTTAATTTGTTTTTAACATTTTTATCACATTTATTATAAAATAGTACGTGGAAATTCATTTAATTTACATTATTAAGACATATGTCGTTTTAGCAAAACAAAATAAGACATCGGTTGGAGAAAAATACAGTGAAACTATTCATTTTGTTTCGAAGTTGTTTGCAAAAACAATAATTTTCAGTTATATTAAAATATGTATAGAAGTATTTAGTATTGAGAATAATGCTAATACAATCATATTAAACTTGTGAGAGATAATATAGATATATATTTGATGATCTAATTCACAATACAATTTTATGGTTTGAATGGTTGCATGTAAAGGACGAATTTTTATATTCACATTAATTATGAAATTTGGTAATCCATATTTTTGTTTATAGACTTATTAGACATATTCTTAATAATAAAGTTAAGAATTCCAACAAATATTAACAAAATATGAAAAATATTTATTCGCTCATAATATGATACGAAAATTACGTATGTATAAATTATTATATAGTTTTATTTGTATATGTTTAACAATTACTTAAATAATTTGGTTACATATTGCCCGATCTTGTCTAGGGTATCGACACCACAAAGGTTAATCCAATTGTCACTTAATCTTGCTTTACTAATTATCCTAAATTTATTATACATGTGGTATGTATGATATTTCACCCTCTAATATTTTTTTTGAATTGGTAAATAATTCTTTCATTTAATTTAGTAGATATATTTATACTTTTTACTTATATGTGGTTTTATTTAATATGGGTTATTTCATATAAAGGAAAACTTTATGTTTTTTTAATTTGTTTTTAACATTTTTTATCACTTTTGTTATAAAATAGTACGTGGAAATTCATTTAATTTACATTATTAAGACATATGTCGTTTTAGCAAAACAAAATAAGACATCG
This sequence comes from Hippophae tibetana, assembly GCA_037013495.1. Taxonomy (NCBI): domain Eukaryota; kingdom Viridiplantae; phylum Streptophyta; class Magnoliopsida; order Rosales; family Elaeagnaceae; genus Hippophae; species Hippophae tibetana. Next base: position 55,964,416 of record CM072812.1, read on the forward strand.
GTTGGAGAAAAATACATTGAAACTATTCATTTTTTTTCGAAGTTGTTTGCAAAAACAATAATTTTCAGTTATATTAAAATATGTATAGAAGTATTTAGTATTGAGAATAATGCTAATACAAATAATATTTAACTTGTGAGAGATAATATAGATATATATTTGATGATCTAATTCACAATACAATTTTATGGTTTGAATGGTTGCATGTAAAGGACGAATTTTTATATTCACATTAATTATGAAATTTGGTAATCCATATTTTTGTTTATAGACTTATTAGACATATTCTTAATAATAAAGTTAAGAATTCCAACAAATATTAACAAAATATGAAAAATATTTATTCGCTCATAATATGATACGAAAATTACGTATGTATAAATTATTATATTGTTTTATTTGTATAAGTTTAACAATTACTTAAATAATTTGGTTACATATTGCCCGATCTTGTCTAGGGTATCGACACCACAAAGGTTAATCCAATTGTCACTTAATCTTGCTTTACTAATTATCCTAAATTTATTATACATGTGGTATGTATGATATTTCACCCTCTAATATTTTTTTTGAATTGGTAAATAATTCTTTCATTTAATTTAGTAGATATATTTATAATTTTTACTTATATGTGGGTTTATTTAATATGGGTTATTTCATATAAAGGAAAACTTTATGTTTTTTTAATTTGTTTTTAACATTTTTATCACTTTTATTATAAAATAGTACGTGGAAATTCATTTAATTTACATTATTAAGACATATGTCGTTTTAGCAAAACAAAATAAGAAATCGGTTGGAGAAAAATACAGTGAAACTATTCATTTTGTTTTGAAGTTGTTTGCAAAAACAATAATTTTCAGTTATATTAAAATATGTATAGAAGTATTTAGTACTGAGAATAATGCTAATACAATCATATTTAACTTGTGAAAGATAATATAGATATATATTTGATGATCTAATTCACAATACAATTTTTTCGTTTGAACGGTTGCATGTAAAGGAGGAATTTTTGTATTCATATAAATTGTGAAATTTGGTAGTCCATATTTATGTTTATAGACTTATTAGACATATTCTTAATAATAAAGTTAAGAATTCCAACAAATATTAACAAAATATGTAAAATATTTATTCGCTCATAATATGATACCAAAATTACGTATGTATAAATTATCGTATAGTTTTATTTGTATATGTTTAACCATTACTTACATAATTTGGTTACATATTGCCCGATCTTGTCTAGGGTATCGACACCACAAAGGTTAATCCAATTGTCGCTTAATCTTGCTTTACTAATTTCTCCTAAATTTATTATACATGTGGTATGTATGATATTTCACCCTCTAATATTTTTTTTGAATTGGTAAATAATTATTTCATTCAATTTAGTAGATATATTTATAGTTTCTACTTATATGTGCTTTTATTTAATATGAGTTATTTCATATAAAAGAAAATTTATGTTTTTTTAATTGTGTTTACCATTTTTATCACATTCAGTATAAAATAGTACGTGGAAATTCATTTAATTTACATTATTAAGACATATTTCGTTTTAGCAAAACAAAATAAGACATCGGTTGGAGAAAAATACAGTGAAACTAATCATTTTGTTTCGATGTTGTTGGCAAAAACAATGATTTTCAGTTATATTAAAATATGTATAGAAGTATTTAGTATTGAGAATAATGCTAATACAATCATATTAAACTTGCGAAATATAATATATATATATATATATATATATTTGATGATCTAATTCACAATACAATTTTTTTGTTTGAACGGTTGCATGTAAAGGAGGAATATTTGTATTCAGATAAATTGTGAAATTTGGTAATCCATATTTATGTTTATAGACTTATTAGACATATTCTTAATAATAAAGTTAAGAATTCCAACAAATATTAACAAAATATGTAAAATATTTATTCGCTCATAATATGATACCAAAATTACGTATGTATAAATTATCGTATAGTTTTATTTGTATATGTTTAACAATTACTTACATAATTTGGTTACATATTGGCCGATCTTGTCTAGGGTATCGACACCACAAAGGTTAATCCAATTGTCTCTTAATCTTGCTTTACTAATTTCTCCTAATTTTATTATACATGTGGTATGTATGATATTTCACCCTCTAATATTTTTTTTGAATTGGTAAATAATTATTTCATTTAATTTAGAAGATATATTTATAATTTTTACTTATATGTGGTTTTATTTAATATGCGTTATTTCATATAAAGGAAAACTTTATGTTTTTGTATTTGTGTTTAACATTTTTATCACATTTAGTATAAAATAGTACGTGGAAATTCATTTACTTTAGATTATTATGACATATTTCGTTTTAACAAAACAAAATAAGACATCGGTTGGAGAAAAATACAGTGAAACTAATAATTTTGTTTCGATGTTGTTGGCAAAAACAATGATTTTCAGTTATATTAACATATATATAGAAGTATTTAGTATTGAGAATAATGCTAATACAATCATATTTAACTTGTGAGAGATAATATAGATATATATTTGATGATCTAATTCACAATACAATTTTATGGTTTGAATGGTTGCATGTAAAGGAGGAATTTTTATATTCACATTAATTATGAAATTTGGAAATCCATATTTTTGTTTATAGACTTATTAGACATATTCTTAATAATAAAGTTAAGAATTCCAACAAATATTAACAAAATATGTAAAATATTTATTCGCTCATAATATGATACGAAAATTACGTATGTATAAATTATTATATAGTTTTATTTGTATATGTTTAACAATTACTTAAATAATTTGGTTACATATTGCCCGATCTTGTCTAGGGTATCGACACCACAAAGGTTAATCCAATTGTCACTTAATCTTGCTTTACTAATTATCCTAAATTTATTATACATGTGGTATGTATGATATTTCACCCTTTAATATTTTTTTTGAATTGGTAAATAATTATTTCATTTAATTTAGTAGATATATTTATAATTTTTACTTATATGTCGTTTTATTTAATATGGGTTATTTCATATAAAGGAAAACTTTATGTTTTTTTAATTTGTTTTTAACATTTTTATTACTTTTGTTATAAAATAGTACGTGGAAATTCATTTAATTTACATTATTAAGACATATGTCGTTTTAGCAAAACAAAATAAGACATCGGTTGGAGAAAAATACAGTGAAACTATTCATTTTGTTTCGAAGTTGTTTGCAAAAACAATAATTTTCAGTTATATTAAAATATGTATAGAAGTATTTAGTATTGAGAATAATGCTAATAAAAATAATATTTAACTTGTGAGAGATAATATAGATATATATTTGATGATCTAATTCACAATACAATTTTATGGTTTGAATGGTTGCATGTAAAGGACGAATTTTTATATTAACATTAATTATGAAATTTGGTAATCCATATTTTTGTTTATAGACTTATTAGACATATTCTTAATAATAAAGTTAAGAATTCCAACAAATATTAACAAAATATGAAAAATATTTATTCGCTCATAATATGATACGAAAATTACGTATGTATAAATTATTATATAGTTTTATTTGTATAAGTTTAACAATTACTTAAATAATTTGGTTACATATTGCCCGATCTTGTCTAGGGTATCGACACCACAAAGGTTAATCCAATTGTCACTTAATCTTGCTTTACTAATTATCCTAAATTTATTATACATGTGGTATGTATGATATTTCACCCTCTAATATTTTTTTTGAATTGGTAAATAATTATTTCATTCAATTTAGTAGATATATTTATAGTTTCTACTTATATGTGCTTTTATTTAATATGAGTTATTTCATATAAAAGAAAACTTTATGTTTTTTTATTTGTGTTTACCATTTTTATCACATTTAGTATAAAATAGTACGTGGAAATTCATTTAATTTACATTATTAAGACATATGTCGTTTTAGAAAAACAAAATAAGACATCGGTTGGAGAAAAATACAGTGAAACTATTCATTTTGTTTTGAAGTTGTTTGCAAAAACAATAATTTTCAGTTATATTAAAATATGTATAGAAGTATTTAGTATTGAGAATAATGCTAATACAATCATATTTAACTTGTGAAAGATAATATAGATATATATTTGATGATCTAATTCACAATACAATTTTTTCGTTTGAACGGTTGCATGTAAAGGAGGAATTTTTGTATTCATATAAATTGTGAAATTTGGTAATCCATATTTATGTTTATAGACTTATTAGACATATTCTTAATAATAAAGTTAAGAATTCCAACAAATATTAACAAAATATGTAAAATATTTATTCGCTCATAATATGATACCAAAATTACGTATGTATAAATTATCGTATAGTTTTATTTGTATATGTTTAACCATTACTTACATAATTTGGTTACATATTGCCCGATCTTGTCTAGGGTATCGACACCACAAAGGTTAATCCAATTGTCTCTTAATCTTGCTTTACTAATTTCTCCTAAATTTATTATACATGTGGTATGTATGATATTTCACCCTCTAATATTTTTTTTGAATTGGTAAATAATTATTTCATTCAATTTAGTAGATATATTTATAGTTTCTACTTATATGTGCTTTTATTTAATATGAGTTATTTCATATAAAACAAAACTTTATGTTTTTTTATTTGTGTTTACCATTTTTATCACATTCAGTATAAAATAGTACGTGGAAATTCATTTAATTTACATTATTAAATCATATTTCGTTTTAGCAAAACAAAATAAGACATCGGTTGGAGAAAAATACTGTGAAACTAATCATTTTGTTTCGATGTTGTTGGCAAAAACAATGATTTTCAGTTATATTAAAATATGTATAGAAGTATTTAGTATTGAGAATAATGCTAATACAATCATATTAAACTTGTGAAATATAATATATATATATATATTTGATGATCTAATTCACAATACAATTTTTTAGTTTGAACGGTTGCATGTAAAGGAGGACTATTTGTATTCAGATAAATTGTGAAATTTGGTAATCCATATTTATGCTTATAGACTTATTAGACATATTCTTAATAATAAAGTAAAGAATTCCACCAAATATTAACAAAATATGTAAAATATTTATTCGCTCGTACTATGATACCAAAATTACGTATGTATAAATTATGATATAGTTTTATTTGTATATGTTTAACAATTACTTACATAATTTGGTTACATATTGCCCGATCTTGTCTAGGGTATCGACACCACAAAGGTTAATCCAATTATCTCTTAATCTTGCTTTACTAATTTCTCCTAATTTTATTATACATGTGGTATGTATGATATTTCACCCTCTAATATTTTTTTTGAATTGGTAAATAATTATTTCATTCAATTTAGTAGATATATTTATAGTTTCTACTTATATGTGCTTTTATTTAATATGAGTTATTTCATATAAAACAAAACTTTATGTTTTTTTATTTGTGTTTACCATTTTTATCACATTCAGTATAAAATAGTACGTGGAAATTCATTTAATTTACATTATTAAGACATATTTCGTTTTAGCAAAACAAAATAAGACATCGGTTGGAGAAAAATACTGTGAAACTAATCATTTTGTTTCGATGTTGTTGGCAAAAACAATGATTTTCAGTTATATTAAAATATGTATAGAAGTATTTAGTATTGAGAATAATGCTAATACAATTATATTAAACTTGTGAAATATAATATATATATATATATTTGATGATCTAATTCACAATACAATTTTTTAGTTTGAACGGTTGCATGTAAAGGAGGACTATTTGTATTCAGATAAATTGTGAAATTTGGTAATCCATATTTATGCTTATAGACTTATTAGACATATTCTTAATAATAAAGTAAAGAATTCCACCAAATATTAACAAAATATGTAAAATATTTATTCGCTCGTAATATGATACCAAAATTACGTATGTATAAATTATGATATAGTTTTATTTGTATATGTTTAACAATTACTTACATAATTTGGTTACATATTGCCCGATCTTGTCTAGGGTATCGACACCACAAAGGTTAATCCAATTATCTCTTAATCTTGCTTTACTAATTTCTCCTAATTTTATTATACATGTGGTATGTATGATATTTCACCCTCTAATATTTTTTTTGAATTGGTAAATAATTATTTCATTCAATTTAGTAGATATATTTATAATTTCTACTTATATGTGGGTTTATTAAATATGGGTTATTTCATATAAAGGAAAACTTTATGTTTTTTTATTTGTTTTTACCATTTTTATCACATTCAGTATAAAATAGTACGTGGAAATTCATTTAATTTACATTATTATGACATATTTCGTTTTAGCAAAACAAAATAAGACATCGGCTCGAGAAAATTACTTTAAAACTATTCATTTCATTTCGATGTTGTTGGCATAAACAATGATTTTTAGTTATATTAAAATATGTATAGAAGTATTTAGTGTTGAGAATAATGCTAATACAATCATATTAAACTTGTCAAAGATAATATATATATATATTTGATGATCTAATTCATAATACAATGTTTTTGTTTGAATGGTTGCACGTAAAGGAGGAATTTTTGTATTCAGATAAATTATGAAATTTGGTAATCCATATTTATGTTTATAGACTTATTAGATATATTCTTAATAATAAAGTTAAGAATTCCAACAAATATTAACAAAATATGTAAAATATTTATTCGCTCATAATATGATACCAAAATTACGTATGTATAAATTATCGTATAGTTTTATTTGTATATGTTTAACAATTACTTACATAATTTGGTTACATATTGCCCGATCTTGTCTAGGGTATCGACACCACAAAGGTTAATCCAATTGTCTCTGAATCTTGCTTTACTAATTTCTCCTAATTTTATTATACATGTGGTATGTATGATATTTCACCCTCTAATATTTTTTTTTGAATTGTTAAATAATTATTTCATTCAATTTAGTAGATATATTTATAGTTTCTACTTATATTTGGTTTTATTTAATATGAGTTATTTCATATAAAGGAAAACTTTATGTTATTTTTTATTTGTTTTTAACATTTTTATCACATTCAGTATAAAATAGTACGTGGAAATTCATTTAATTTACATTATTATGACATATTTCGTTTTAGCAAAACAAAATAAGACATCGGTTGGAGAAAATTACTTCAAAACTATTCATTTCGTTTCGAATTTGTTGGCAAGAACAATGATTTTCAGTTATATTAAAATATTTATAGAAGTATTTAGTATTGAGAATAATGCTAATACAATCATATTTAACTTGTGAAAGATAATATAGATATATATTTGATGATCTAATTCACAATACAATTTTTTTGTTTGAACGGTTGCATGTAAAGGAGGAATTTTTGTATTCATATAAATTGTGAAATTTGGGAATCCATATTTATGTTTATAGACTTATTAGACATATTCTTAATAATAAAGTTAAGAATTCCAACAAATATTAACAAAATATGTAAAATATTTATTCGCTCATAATATGATACCAAAATTACGTATGTATAAATTATCATATAGTTTTATTTGTATATGTTTAACCATTACTTACATAATTTGGTTACATATTGCCCTATCTTGTCTAGGGTATCCACACCACAAAGGTTAATCCAATTGTCTCTTAATCTTGCTTTACTAATTTCTCCTAAATTTATTATACATGCGGTATTTATGATATTTCACCCTCTAATATTTTTTCTGAATTGTTAAATAATTATTTCATTCAATTTAGTAGATATATTTATAGTTTCTACTTATATTTGGTTTTATTTAATATGGGTTATTTCATATAAAGGAAAACTATATGTTATTTTTTTTTTGTTTTTAACATTTTTATCACATTCAGAATAAAATAGTACGTGGAAATTCATTTAATTTACATTATTATGACATATTTCGTTTTAGCAAAACAAAATAAGACATCGGTTGGAGAAAATTAGTTTAAAACTATTCATTTCGTTTCGAAGTTGTTGGCAAAAACAATGATTTTCAGTTATATTAAAATATGTATAGAAGTATTTAGTATTGAGAATAATGCTAATACAATCATATTAAGCTTGTGAAAGATAATATAGATATATATTTGATGATCTAATTCCCAATACAATTTTTTTGTTTGAACGGTTGCATGTAAAGGAGGAATTTTTGTATTCATATAAATTGTGAAATTTGGTAATCCATATTTATGTTTATAGACTTATTAGACATATTCTTAATAATAAAGTTAAGAATTCCACCAAATATTAACAAAATATGTAAAATATTTATTCGCTCGTAATATGATACCAAAATTACGTATGTATAAATTATGATATAGTTTTATTTGTATATGTTTAACAATTAATTACATAATTTGGTTACATATTGCCCGATCTTGTCTAGGGTATCGACACCACAAAGGTTAATCCAATTGTCTCTTAATCTTGCTTTACTAATTTCTCCTAATTTTATTATACATGTGGTATGTATGATATTTCACCCTCAAATATTTTTTCTGAATTGGTAAATAATTATTTCATTCAATTTAGTAGATATATTTATAATTTCTACTTATATGTGGGTTTATTAAATATGGGTTATTTCATATAAAGGAAAACTTTATGTTTTTTTATTTGTTTTTACCATTTTTATCACATTCAGTATAAAATAGTACGTGGAAATTCATTTAAATTACATTATTATGACATATTTCGTTTTAGCAAAACAAAATAAGACATCGGCTCGAGAAAATTACTTTAAAACTATTCATTTCATTTCGATGTTGTTGGCATAAACAATGATTTTTAGTTATATTAAAATATGTATAGAAGTATTTAGTATTGAGAATAATGCTAATACAATCATATTAAACTTGTCAAAGATAATATATATATATATATTTGATGATCTAATTCATAATACAATTTTTTTGTTTGAATGGTTGCACGTAAAGGAGGAATTTTTGTATTCAGATAAATTATGAAATTTGGTAATCCATATTTATGTTTATAGTCTTATTAGATATATTCTTAATAATAAAGTTAAGAATTCCACACAAATATTAACAAAACATGTAAAATATTTATTCGCTCATAATATGATACCAAAATTACGTATGTATAAATTATCGTATAGTTTTATTTGTATATGTTTAACAATTACTTACATAATTTGGTTACATATTGCCCGATCTTGTCTAGGGTATCGACACCACAAAAGTTAATCCAATTGTCTCTGAATCTTGCTTTACTAATTTCTCCTAATTTTATTATACATGTGGTATGTATGATATTTCACCCTCTAATATTTTTTTTTGAATTGTTAAATAATTATTTCATTCAATTTAGTAGATATATTTATAGTTTCTACTTATATTTGGTTTTATTTAATATGAGTTATTTCATATAAAGGAAAACTTTATGTTATTTTTTATTTGTTTTTAACATTTTTATCACATTAAGTATAAAATAGTACGTGGAAATTCATTTAATTTACATTATTATGACATATTTCGTTTTAGCAAAACAAAATAAGACATCGGTTGGAGAAAATTACTTCAAAACTATTCATTTCGTTTCGAAATTGTTGGCAAGAACAATGATTTTCAGTTATATTAAAATATTTATAGAATTATTTAGTATTGAGAATAATGCTAATACAATCATATTTAACTTGTGAAAGATAATATAGATATATATTTGATGATCTAATTCACAATACAATTTTTTTGTTTGAACGGTTGCATGTAAAGGAGGAATTTTTGTATTCATATAAATTGTGAAATTTGGGAATCCATATTTATGTTTATAGACTTATTAGACATATTCTTAATAATAAAGTTAAGAATTCCAACAAATATTAACAAAATATGTAAAATATTTATTCGCTCATAATATGATACCAAAATTACGTATGTATAAATTATCATATAGTTTTATTTGTATATGTTTAACCATTACTTACATAATTTGGTTACATATTGCCCGATCTTGTCTAGGGTATCCACACCACAAAGGTTAATCCAATTGTCTCTTAATCTTGCTTTACTAATTTCTCCTAAATTTATTATACATGCGGTATTTATGATATTTCACCCTCTAATATTTTTTCTGAATTGTTAAATAATTATTTCATTCAATTTAGTAGATATATTTATAGTTTCTACTTATATTTGGTTTTATTTAATATGGGTTATTTCATATAAAGGAAAACTATATGTTATTTTTTTTTTGTTTTTAACATTTTTATCACATTCAGAATAAAATAGTACGTGGAAATTCATTTAATTTACATTATTATGACATATTTCGTTTTAGCAAAACAAAATAAGACATCGGTTGGAGAAAATTAGTTTAAAACTATTCATTTCGTTTCGAAGTTGTTGGCAAAAACAATGATTTTCAGTTATATTAAAATATGTATAGAAGTATTTAGTATTGAGAATAATGCTAATACAATCATATTAAGCTTGTGAAAGATAATATAGATATATATTTGATGATCTAATTCACAATACAATTTTTTTGTTTGAACGGTTGCATGTAAAGGAGGAATTTTTGTATTCATATAAATTGTGAAATTTGGTAATCCATATTTATGTTTATAGACTTTTTAGACATATTCTTAATAATAAAGTTAAGAATTCCAACAAATATTAACAACATATGTAAAATATTTATTCGCTCATAATATGATACCAAAATTACGTATGTATAAATTATCATATAGTTTTATTTGTATATGTTTAACCATTACTTACATAATTTGGTTACATATTGCCCGATCTTGTCTAGGGTATCGACACCACAAAGGTTAATCCAATTGTCTCTTAATCTTGCTTTACTAATTTCTCCTAAATTTATTATACATGTGGTATTTATGATATTTCACCCTCAAATATTTTTTCTGAATTGTTAAATAATTATTTCATTCAATTTAGTAGATATATTTATAGTTTCTACTTATATTTGGTTTTATTTAATATGGGTTATTTCATATAAAGGAAAACTTTATGTTATTTTTTATTTGTTTTTAACATTTTTATCACATTCAGAATAAAATAGTACGTGGAAATTCATTTCATTTAGATTATTATGACATATTTCGTTTTAGCAAAACTAAATAAGACATCGGTTGGAGAAAATTACTTTAAAACTATTCATTTTGTTTCGAATTTGTTTGCAAAAACAATGATTTTCAATTATATTAAAATATTTATAGAAGTATTTAGTATTGAGAATAATGCTAATACAATCATATTTAACTTGTGAAAGATAATATAGATATATATTTGATGATCTAATTCACACTACAATTTTTTTGTTTGAACGGTTGCATGTAAAGGAGGAATTTTTGTATTCATATAAATTGTGAAATTTGGTAATCCATATTTATATTTATAGACTTATTAGATATATTCTTAATAATAAAGTTAAGAATTCCAACAAATATTAACAAAATATGTAAAATATTTATTCGCTCATAATATGATACCAAAATTACGTATGTATAAATTATCGTATAGTTTTATTTGTATATGTTTAACTATTACTTACATAATTTGGTTACATATTGCCCGATATGGTCTAGGGTATCGACACCACAAAGGTTAATCCAATTGTCTCTTAATCTTGCTTTACTAATTTCTCCTACTTTTATTATACATGTGGTATGTATGATATTTCACCCTCTAATATTTTTTCTGAATTGTTAAATAATTATTTCATTCAATTTAGTAGATATATTTATAATTTCTACTTATATGTGGTTTTATTTAATATGGGTTATTTCATATAAAGGAAAACTTTATGTTTTTGTATTATTTTTTAACATTTTTATCACCTTTAGTATAAAATAGTACGTGGAAATTCATTTACTTTAGATTATTATGACATATTTCATTTTAGCAAAACAAAATAAGACATCGGTTGGAGAAAAATACTTTAAAACTATTCATTTTGTTTCGAAGTTGTTGGCAAAAACAATGATTTTCAGTTATATTAACATATGTATAGAAGTATTTAGTATTGAGAATATTGCTAATACAATCATATTAAACTTGTGAAAGATAATATATATATATATTTGATGATCTAATTCACAATAAAATGTTTTTGTTTGAATGGTTGCACGTAAAGGAGGAATTTTTGTATTCAGATAAATTATGAAATTTGGTGATCCATATTTATATTTATAGACTTATTAGATATATTCTTAATAATAAAGTTAAGAATTCCAACAAATATTAACAAAATATGTAAAATATTTATTCGCTCATAATATGATACCAAAATTACGTATGTATAAATTATCGTATAGTTTTATTTGTATATGTTTAACTATTACTTACATAATTTGGTTACATATTGCCCGATCTTGTCTAGGGTATCCACACCACAAAGGTTAATCCAATTGTCTCTTAATCTTGCTTTACTAATTTCTCCTAAATTTATTATACATGCGGTATTTATGATATTTCACCCTCTAATATTTTTTCTGAATTGTTAAATAATTATTTCATTCAATTTAGTAGATATATTTATAGTTTCTACTTATATTTGGTTTTATTTAATATGGGTTATTTCATATAAAGGAAAACTATATGTTATTTTTTTTTTGTTTTTAACATTTTTATCACATTCAGAATAAAATAGTACGTGGAAATTCATTTAATTTACATTATTATGACATATTTCGTTTTAGCAAAACAAAATAAGACATCGGTTGGAGAAAATTAGTTTAAAACTATTCATTTCGTTTCGAAGTTGTTGGCAAAAACAATGATTTTCAGTTATATTAAAATATGTATAGAAGTATTTAGTATTGAGAATAATGCTAATACAATCATATTAAGCTTGTGAAAGATAATATAGATATATATTTGATGATCTAATTCACAATACAATTTTTTTGTTTGAACGGTTGCACGTAAAGGAGGAATTTTTGTATTCAGATAAATTATGAAATTTGGTAATCCATATTTATGTTTATAGACTTTTTAGACATATTCTTAATAATAAAGTTAAGAATTCCAACAAATATTAACAACATATGTAAAATATTTATTCGCTCATAATATGATACCAAAATTACGTATGTATAAATTATCATATAGTTTTATTTGTATATGTTTAACCATTACTTACATAATTTGGTTACATATTGCCCGATCTTGTCTAGGGTATCGACACCACAAAGGTTAATCCAATTGTCTCTTAATCTTGCTTTACTAATTTCTCCTAAATTTATTATACATGTGGTATTTATGATATTTCACCCTCAAATATTTTTTCTGAATTGTTAAATAATTATTTCATTCAATTTAGTAGATATATTTATAGTTTCTACTTATATTTGGTTTTATTTAATATGGGTTATTTCATATAAAGGAAAACTTTATGTTATTTTTTATTTGTTTTTAACATTTTTATCACATTCAGAATAAAATAGTACGTGGAAATTCATTTCATTTAGATTATTATGACATATTTCGTTTTAGCAAAACTAAATAAGACATCGGTTGGAGAAAATTACTTTAAAACTATTCATTTTGTTTCGAATTTGTTTGCAAAAACAATGATTTTCAATTATATTAAAATATGTATAGAAGTATTTAGTATTGAGAATAATGCTAATACAATCATATTAAGCTTGTGAAAGATAATATAGATATATATTTGATGATCTAATTCCCAATACAATTTTTTTGTTTGAACGGTTGCATGTAAAGGAGGAATTTTTGTATTCATATAAATTGTGAAATTTGGTAATCCATATTTATGTTTATAGACTTATTAGACATATTCTTAATAATAAAGTTAAGAATTCCACCAAATATTAACAAAATATGTAAAATATTTATTCGCTCGTAATATGATACCAAAATTACGTATGTATAAATTATGATATAGTTTTATTTGTATATGTTTAACAATTACTTACATAATTTGGTTACATATTGCCCGATCTTGTCTAGGGTATCGACACCACAAAGGTTAATCCAATTGTCTCTTAATCTTGCTTTACTAATTTCTCCTAATTTTATTATACATGTGGTATGTATGATATTTCACCCTCAAATATTTTTTCTGAATTGGTAAATAATTATTTCATTCAATTTAGTAGATATATTTATAATTTCTACTTATATGTGGGTTTATTAAATATGGGTTATTTCATATAAAGGAAAACTTTATGTTTTTTTATTTGTTTTTACCATTTTTATCACATTCAGTATAAAATAGTACGTGGAAATTCATTTAAATTACATTATTATGACATATTTCGTTTTAGCAAAACAAAATAAGACATCGGCTCGAGAAAATTACTTTAAAACTATTCATTTCATTTCGATGTTGTTGGCATAAACAATGATTTTTAGTTATATTAAAATATGTATAGAAGTATTTAGTATTGAGAATAATGCTAATACAATCATATTAAACTTGTCAAAGATAATATATATATATATATTTGATGATCTAATTCATAATACAATTTTTTTGTTTGAATGGTTGCACGTAAAGGAGGAATTTTTGTATTCAGATAAATTATGAAATTTGGTAATCCATATTTATGTTTATAGTCTTATTAGATATATTCTTAATAATAAAGTTAAGAATTCCACACAAATATTAACAAAACATGTAAAATATTTATTCGCTCATAATATGATACCAAAATTACGTATGTATAAATTATCGTATAGTTTTATTTGTATATGTTTAACAATTACTTACATAATTTGGTTACATATTGCCCGATCTTGTCTAGGGTATCGACACCACAAAAGTTAATCCAATTGTCTCTGAATCTTGCTTTACTAATTTCTCCTAATTTTATTATACATGTGGTATGTATGATATTTCACCCTCTAATATTTTTTTTTGAATTGTTAAATAATTATTTCATTCAATTTAGTAGATATATTTATAGTTTCTACTTATATTTGGTTTTATTTAATATGAGTTATTTCATATAAAGGAAAACTTTATGTTATTTTTTATTTGTTTTTAACATTTTTATCACATTAAGTATAAAATAGTACGTGGAAATTCATTTAATTTACATTATTATGACATATTTCGTTTTAGCAAAACAAAATAAGACATCGGTTGGAGAAAATTACTTCAAAACTATTCATTTCGTTTCGAAATTGTTGGCAAGAACAATGATTTTCAGTTATATTAAAATATTTATAGAATTATTTAGTATTGAGAATAATGCTAATACAATCATATTTAACTTGTGAAAGATAATATAGATATATATTTGATGATCTAATTCACAATACAATTTTTTTGTTTGAACGGTTGCATGTAAAGGAGGAATTTTTGTATTCATATAAATTGTGAAATTTGGGAATCCATATTTATGTTTATAGACTTATTAGACATATTCTTAATAATAAAGTTAAGAATTCCAACAAATATTAACAAAATATGTAAAATATTTATTCGCTCATAATATGATACCAAAATTACGTATGTATAAATTATCATATAGTTTTATTTGTATATGTTTAACCATTACTTACATAATTTGGTTACATATTGCCCGATCTTGTCTAGGGTATCCACACCACAAAGGTTAATCCAATTGTCTCTTAATCTTGCTTTACTAATTTCTCCTAAATTTATTATACATGCGGTATTTATGATATTTCACCCTCTAATATTTTTTCTGAATTGTTAAATAATTATTTCATTCAATTTAGTAGATATATTTATAGTTTCTACTTATATTTGGTTTTATTTAATATGGGTTATTTCATATAAAGGAAAACTATATGTTATTTTTTTTTTGTTTTTAACATTTTTATCACATTCAGAATAAAATAGTACGTGGAAATTCATTTAATTTACATTATTATGACATATTTCGTTTTAGCAAAACAAAATAAGACATCGGTTGGAGAAAATTACTTTAAAACTATTCATTTTGTTTCGAATTTGTTTGCAAAAACAATGATTTTCAATTATATTAAAATATTTATAGAAGTATTTAGTATTGAGAATAATGCTAATACAATCATATTTAACTTGTGAAAGATAATATAGATATATATTTGATGATCTAATTCACACTACAATTTTTTTGTTTGAACGGTTGCATGTAAAGGAGGAATTTTTGTATTCATATAAATTGTGAAATTTGGTAATCCATATTTATATTTATAGACTTATTAGATATATTCTTAATAATAAAGTTAAGAATTCCAACAAATATTAACAAAATATGTAAAATATTTATTCGCTCATAATATGATACCAAAATTACGTATGTATAAATTATCGTATAGTTTTATTTGTATATGTTTAACTATTACTTACATAATTTGGTTACATATTGCCCGATATGGTCTAGGGTATCGACACCACAAAGGTTAATCCAATTGTCTCTTAATCTTGCTTTACTAATTTCTCCTACTTTTATTATACATGTGGTATGTATGATATTTCACCCTCTAATATTTTTTCTGAATTGTTAAATAATTATTTCATTCAATTTAGTAGATATATTTATAATTTCTACTTATATGTGGTTTTATTTAATATGGGTTATTTCATATAAAGGAAAACTTTATGTTTTTGTATTATTTTTTAACATTTTTATCACCTTTAGTATAAAATAGTACGTGGAAATTCATTTACTTTAGATTATTATGACATATTTCATTTTAGCAAAACAAAATAAGACATCGGTTGGAGAAAAATACTTTAAAACTATTCATTTTGTTTCGAAGTTGTTGGCAAAAACAATGATTTTCAGTTATATTAACATATGTATAGAAGTATTTAGTATTGAGAATATTGCTAATACAATCATATTAAACTTGTGAAAGATAATATATATATATATTTGATGATCTAATTCACAATAAAATGTTTTTGTTTGAATGGTTGCACGTAAAGGAGGAATTTTTGTATTCAGATAAATTATGAAATTTGGTGATCCATATTTATATTTATAGACTTATTAGATATATTCTTAATAATAAAGTTAAGAATTCCAACAAATATTAACAAAATATGTAAAATATTTATTCGCTCATAATATGATACCAAAATTACGTATGTATAAATTATCGTATAGTTTTATTTGTATATGTTTAACTATTACTTACATAATTTGGTTACATATTGCCCGATCTTGTCTAGGGTATCCACACCACAAAGGTTAATCCAATTGTCTCTTAATCTTGCTTTACTAATTTCTCCTAAATTTATTATACATGCGGTATTTATGATATTTCACCCTCTAATATTTTTTCTGAATTGTTAAATAATTATTTCATTCAATTTAGTAGATATATTTATAGTTTCTACTTATATTTGGTTTTATTTAATATGGGTTATTTCATATAAAGGAAAACTATATGTTATTTTTTTTTTGTTTTTAACATTTTTATCACATTCAGAATAAAATAGTACGTGGAAATTCATTTAATTTACATTATTATGACATATTTCGTTTTAGCAAAACAAAATAAGACATCGGTTGGAGAAAATTAGTTTAAAACTATTCATTTCGTTTCGAAGTTGTTGGCAAAAACAATGATTTTCAGTTATATTAAAATATGTATAGAAGTATTTAGTATTGAGAATAATGCTAATACAATCATATTAAGCTTGTGAAAGATAATATAGATATATATTTGATGATCTAATTCACAATACAATTTTTTTGTTTGAACGGTTGCACGTAAAGGAGGAATTTTTGTATTCAGATAAATTATGAAATTTGGTAATCCATATTTATGTTTGATGAACGAAAACCGGCATCGCCGATCTTCGCAAATACTTTGGTTTTAATATTTATAAAACTCTCGCAAGTGCACGAATCATTTCGAAGAAAATGATAAGTATACTCCCAAGGTCGATCTAAGGAAGGAATGTATGTGGTTTTTAATTTATTATTCAAACTTTTAAAAACGAAATTAAATCCTAAACATCCTGTCACGATAGTTTGGTTTTTGTGTTCCTAATCTAATAACATAAAATAAACATATATACAGATTAATTAAATATAATCTAATATCATAAAAATAAACATAGATACAAATTCAATAAATAATTATCTAAAAATAAACATATATACAGATTCAATAAATATTCATGCAAATTTTTATCATTTATATTAGCGGAGTATTTATGGATATAATAACTAAATTAATTATGCTTGCTCACATTAACTAGGTTATTAAAGATATAAATTGATATTTTATTGATTCTCTCTTTTTTATATAAATACCACCTTTGGTGGGGTTAGATATTCTTTGTTGACTAAACAAATCAATTAACACCTATGGGTGGGGTTGATAACTAATATGCTTAATTAAATTAATTCCTTTTTCTAAGAGATTGTAAATGAACCATTTAAATGCCACCTTTGGTGGGGTTAGACAATTTAAACATTATTCAAGGTGTCCAAATTAAATTTAAGAATTTAATTATCCGAGTACTAACTTTCAAGTTTTAAAACCACTATTGAAAACATGTTGTCAATATATTTTCACATAATAATTCTTATAAAAACTTTCGAAATAGAGTTTAACTCTAACTACCGGGCGATTGTACCAACAAATAAAAGAGCACTACTCTAAATTAGACCGGATAACTAAACCTTAAAATCTAATTTTCAGGTTTAAGTTTGTAATGAAAAATAATATATTTCTCTCTAACATTCTTAATATAAAATCTTGAATAAAAACAAAATCAATTCATTTTAAAGATTTTTACCTATTTAATATTTCGCAAGCATAACAACGTCGTTATTACATTATTTTTACTAAACAGCTAGCATAGTTAAATTTAACCACAGACAAGTTGAATATAACATGTAAGAATAAAGCATAAAAATAACTGTAAAGAAAATAAAATCCTTACAGAACTTTGACGCTATTCCCGTAGCTAGAAAACCTCCGAGCGGAATTTGCACTTCCATATATTGAATCAAAAATCTAAATTATTACAAAAACATTACAAGTTCCTCTCAAAAAGAGAAGAACACTAAACCTAAGAGAATTGAACTAAAAACTAAGAGAAAAACTAAGAAAAGCTTAGAAACTTAGAAAGAAACTAAGAGAAACTAAAAACTAAGAAATGAGAGAAAGAAAGAAGAGAGAAGTGAGTTTTGAAGGTGTGCTTTGAAGTGAAGGGAAGGGGGGTATTTATAGGTGAGGATGGAGAGAAAAAATGAGTAAAAAAATGTTAAAAAAATATTAAAAAATGTAAAAACGCGTATTGGAATTGCTGATGTCATCAATGACGTCAGCATGATGTCACAGGGGCGGCTGCACGTGAAAAATGGGGCGAAAACGCGTTGGGCGCGCGGAGGGGGGCTGCTGGGGCGCAGCTCGGCGCGCGTGAACAGTGCCAGCGCGCTGCGCTGGGGCGCGCGCGGCTGGGCGCTGGGCTGCGCGCACGGCTGGGCTGCGGCGCGCAATTTCCCTCTTTTTGACCTTTTCGACCCATTTCGTCCGATTTTTCCATGTTTGTTGACCTTTTCTCACTTATTTGTTGATATATTTGTGATGTATTGCCTCAAATATTCCTCTTTGAGTCTTTACATTGCGTTTTTAAGCCAAAATACCTGAAAAACAATAAAAATACCCGTGATTCCGAAAAAGACAAATTTATATAAATATATGATAAAACATATAAATATATGTATTTTTAATCAATTAAGGTACATAAAATCATGGTTATTTTAGTGCTTTTTGAGCACTCATCACAACCCCCAACCAGCTTCTTGCTAGTCTCTTAGCAAGAGAAGCGATAAAAGCTAAAAATTAAACTATCCTAAATCACTTTCGTGGATTGAAACGGTTGCATTTAGCCTATGCAACAAGCCGTTAAACCCCTAGGTTGCCCTAGTGGACGAGTTTGAGTCTCGTGAGGGTTTTCAGTAATGATACCCACAAACATTGAACTATATGTAAAAAGAAAAACAATCAAAACAAAAATTAAAATTACAACACAATCAAAAATTAATTTAAAAAGAAAACAACATATCACAGAAATATCTCATACTTTTTAATCTCTTTTAAGATCATAATTGAAATCTCAAGCATAAGTTATTTTAATCTCTTTAAACAATCATGATTTTATTACAATAATTAGTCGAAAATCATTTTCATATTTCATTTCAAAAATGTATCAATTTAATTTTTACCCAATTTTAGTGTCATGAATCAGTATTCGCTTCGACTCTATTCCTCACAAGTCAATACTCTCAAAGCACTGAATCCTATGGGTTCAAACACTCATACTAATTTATATGCGAAAGAGTTGATGTATAGAAATGAACTAATATGTTCGCATATTTATAAAGAATAAAGGCTCAAAGTGTTATTTTAACATTGATCTCATGAAAGGAATCGAATGTATAAATTATAAAGATATCATATACAAAAATTATTTTCATGCATAAATCAAACTCATTAAGAAAGAATTTCAAGATATATGCTTTTACAAATGAAGAAATTGCAATGACTTTTTAGGGAATTACTTCCTATATCTTTCTTTTGTAATTAGCCTTTACTCACAACTTTGTAGGCAATGTGGGTCATAGTATGTAGATGATACTATTTTTTTATCTCTCTATTTTTTTTTATTTTTTTATTTTTTTATTTTTTTATTTTTTTATTTTTTTTGTAGATATTTTTCAATATATGTATTTTTTTAGAGAGTCAACCCATGTACAGATTGTACATTTTTTTGGATTTTGGTGAGTGGTTAATTTTGTGGCTTTTCTGTTTGATCTTGGTTTAGGTAACCCCAGATATGTCTTTTTGTTTTTGTAGCAGTCATGCATGAATGAGATATAAGCATATACTATCAATTTCTACTCAAATCGTTTAATCTAAACAAAAAAATAATAATCAAAAATATATGATACTCTATTAAGATGAAAAAAATTCACACATTCAATGCTAATACCTATAGAGATCATCTAAACTTTTTGAATAAATAAGAAATGTGTTTGGAGTAGAAAAAATATATATTTCACTCTGAATAAAAGAAATTAGGCTCAAATTATATCTCACAAGGGTAGTCTCCACTAAAAAAAATTCATAAACACCGATTTTGGGTTTAATATAATTTCCACATTTTATCAAGAAATACTAGTTATGACAAAAACTAACTAATTATCAAAAATAATTACAAAATATTTCATGATATGTTTTCAAAAATTAATCTAACAGTACCAAAGACTTAACTATTTACTTAAATTTGATTTAAAGAAATGATACATTTTTGTGATAATTTTTTTTTATATATATATATATATATATATATTTTATTAAGCATGGTAACTTTTCACCACCCCCAACCTAGAACTTACATTGTCCTCAATGTAACAACTGCAAATTAAAGATAAAGAGAAAAGAGGAGAAAGATTACCTATTTCTTGAGAATGTGTAAGTAGTAATGAAGAAATGCAGGTGCATCCATCATATTCATCATTAAAGTGTATACAGACAGATCGCTGTGAACTTCTAACATCTCAACAAATATTTTAGTTTTAACAATTTTAAAAATTATTCACATACAAGTAAACTAAAATAAACAATAAAATTAAGTAAATAAAACAAATAACAAAAATTACTTAACATGATGGGTTGCCTCCCATCCAGCGCTTAGTTTAACGTCTTAGCAAGACGTATCTTTTTGGTGCTAAGGGTTACTCAGCCAAATGCAATCCATTTCAGCAATGTTGTTTGGTTCTTCCACATAAGGCTTGACACGATGGCCATTAACTTTGAACGTTTTTTGTGTCTTGGAGTCCAATAGTTCTACCACTCCATGTTCAGATACCTGAACTATTTTGAATGGTCCATCCCATCTTGATCTTAGCTTTCCTGGAAACAATCTCAAACGAGAGTTAAATAAAAGAACTTTCATTCCAGGGTGAAAAGTTTTAGGAACTAGCCTCTTGTCATGATAGCGCTTAGTACGCTCCTTGTATAATTTGGCATTCTCATAGGCTTCATTCCTAATTTCTTCCAACTCATGAAGCTGGAGTACTCGTTTTTCACCTGCTTTATCTAAATCCATGTTTAGCTCTTTAATTGCCCAATAAGCCTTGTGTTCAAGTTCAACTGGAAGGTGGCACGCTTTCCCAAAGATTAACCGGTAAGGGCTCATCCCAATAGGTGTTTTGTAAGCGGTGCGGTATGCCCATAAGGCATCATTTAACTTAAATGCCCAATCCTTCCTTGAGGGACGCACAGTGCGTTCCAGTATTCCCTTAATTTGCCTATTACTTACTTCCACTAAACCGGAAGTTTGAGGATGATATGGAGTAGCTACCTTATGTGTGATGTTGTACTTGTTTAGTACTCCATCAAAGAGTTTGTTACAAAAATGGCTACCTCCATCACTTATTATAGCTCTAGGCGTTCCGAACCTACTGAATATGAAATCTTTCAAGAATTTCACAACAACATTAGCATCATTGGTTTTGGTGGGTATAGCTTCTACCCATTTGGACACATAATCCACAGCAACCAAAATGTATTGAAAACTATTAGATGGGGGAAAAGGACCCATAAAGTCAATCCCCCATACGTCAAAGAGTTCAACAACTAAATTAGATGTCAAAGGCATTTCATCTCTTTTGCTTATGTTTCCTGTTCTTTGACATCTATCACATTGTGCACAAAACATATGAGCATCTTTAAAAAGAGTGGGCCAAAAGAATCCAGACTGTAATATCTTACGGGCTGTCTTTTCACCTCCAAAATGACCCCCACAATGAAGTTCATGACAAAAAGTCAGAATGCTCTTATGTTCTTCTTCAGGTACACATCTCCGGATGACTTGATCTTGACCAATCTTGTATAAATAAGGGTCATCCCAGAAATAGTCCTTAATAGTTTTAAAAAACCTTTTCTTCTCCTGATATGAAGTGTTAGGTCGCAAAACACCAGTGGCAAGATAGTTTACAATATCAGCGTACCATGGGTTCGGACCTATGAAAAATAACTGTTCATCAGGAAAGGTTTCAACTATATCGTCATTACTCTCATCTTTAAGAGAATTAAAGTCAAAAATCAACCTAGACAAATGGTCAGCTACTAAGTTTTCACTGCCTTTCTTATCCTTGATTTCTAGGTCAAATTCTTGTAAGAGTAAGACCCACCTGATTAATCTTGGCTTGGCATTTGGTTTACTTAATAGGTATCTTAAAGCAGCATGATCAGAATGCACAATCACTTTAGATCCTACTAAATAAGACCGAAATTTGTCTAAAGAGAATACTATAGCCAAGAATTCCTTTTCAGTGGTGGTGTAATTCATCTGGGCATCATTGAGTGTTTTGCTAGCATAGTATATGACATGTAAACGCTTATCCACTCTTTGTCCCAGGACTGCTCCTATTGCATAATCAGAAGTGTCACACATTATTTCAAAGGGTAAAGACCAGTTTGGTGCCATTATAACAGGGGTAGATGTGAGTTTATCTTTCAAGGTATTAAAGGAAGTAAGGCAGTCATTGTTGAAATCAAAATCAGCATCTTTGGATAACAAGTTACATAATGGACGACTTATTTTAGAGAAATCTTTAATAAATCGTCTGTAGAATCCTGCATGTCCCAAGAAGCTTCTTATCCCCTTCACAGATGTAGGGGGAGGTAGTTTGGATATCAATTCAACTTTTGCCTTATCAACTTCAATACCCTTGTTTGAAATTATATGTCCTAAAACTATCCCTTGTTGAACCATAAAATGACTTTTCTCCCAACTAAGGGTTAGATTGCATTCAATGCATCTTTCTAAAACCAAAGTCAATTTATGTAAGCAATCATCAAATGAGTTCCCAAAGACAGAGAAATCGTCCATGAAAATCTCAATGAATTTTTCCACCATGTCCGAGAAAATGGATATCATGCATCTCTGGAACGTGGCAGGGGCATTGCATAACCCAAATGGCATTCTGCGAAAAGCAAATGTCCCAAAAGGACATGTAAATGTGGTCTTTTCCTGATCTTCTGGTGCTATGGGTACTTGATAATATCCAGACAGTCCATCCAAAAAATAGTAAAATTCGTGCCCAGCTAATCTTTCCAACATTTGATCAATGAATGGAAGAGGAAAGTGATCCTTTTTCGTATATAAATTTAGTTTCCTAAAATCTATACACATTCTCCATCCAGTGATTATTCTAGTGGGCACTAATTCACTTTTGTCATTTTTAACAACTGTTATGCCAGATTTCTTTGGTACCACATGCACTGGACTAACCCACTTACTATCTGCAATAGGATAGATAATCCCTTCTTCTAATAATTTAAGAATTTCCTTCTTAACTACCTCTTGCATGTTTGGGTTTAGTCTTCTTTGGGCCTCTCGTACAGGTTTAGCACCGTCCTCCAAGTTGATCTTGTGCATACACATTGTTGGACTAATGCCTCTTATATCCCCTATACTCCAACCTATAGATTTCTTAAACTGTTTAAGCACTTTGATGAGTTCCTTTTCTTGTGGTTTGGTCAAGGTTGAAGAAATTATCACTGGATAAGTTTCCCCTTCTCCCAAAAACACATATTTTAAGTGCTCAGGTAAGTCTTTGAGTTCAAGTTCAGGTGGATTGGCCTCTTTAATAGATGAAGAACTGGGTAGATTTAAAAGTGTACTAGATTTTGTCATCACTTCATTATTGTCTAGTTGTTCAAGGTACCCCTTTATTTCCTCATCTAAATCTTCTTCAACCTTTTCAAGTGTAAGAACGGTTTCAAGCTTGTCCTCTATTCTGGTTCGGAAAAAGGTGTTTTGGACAAGATTATCCAAAGGATCAACATCGAATATTTCATCAATGGCAGAAATAGAAGGGAAAGGTGAAGAATCAAAAACTTTAAAATGAACAGTCTCTCCTAAGACTGTCATTGTCAAATTTCCATCTTGGACATCAATAATAGTTTTAGTAGTTGCCATAAATGGTCTACCAAGCAATATTGTGTGCTCTCTGTCCAATGCTGGATTTTCTTGCATATCCAGAACCACAAAGTCAACAGGTATTATCAGTTTGTCTACCTGTACCAAAACATCCTCAACTATTCCCTCTGGATATTTAAGAGATCTATCTGCAAGTTGAAGGGACATAGTTGTGGGTTTTAAATCCCCTAGATTGAGTTGTAAGAATATAGAGTAGGGCATCAAATTTATACTAGCACCTAAATCAAGCATTGCTTTAGCAACCTTCCTATCCCTCATAGTTATGTTTATAATAAAACTTCCAGGGTCTTTCAACTTAGGGGGTAGTTTGTGCTGAAGTACAGCGCTAGAAATTTCTGATACTACTACTCGTTCATTCAATTCATACCTCCTTTTCTTAGTGTTCAACTCTTTGAAAAATTTGGCATATGAAGGCACATTCATGATCACTTCTAATAATGGTAAATTGATATTTACTTTAGAGAGCATATTAAAAAGATCATTGAATTGCTTATCTTGTTTGGACTCTTTTAACCGGTGGGGAAAAGGTACTTGTATCTGGTGTGGTTCTGTTGTCTTTTGAATTTTGGGGGTGTCAGATGACCCCCCAATGAGTTTTTCAGAAGGCTTGTTAAGTTTAACACTTGTTTCTCCTTTTTGCGAGATTAGAGTATCGCCTTCTTTGTTACCTGAACTACAAGGTAGATTGTTAGAGATTTCAGGTAAACTGGTATTGACTACCTTACCACTTCGAAGGGTTCTAACATCCTTTGCTTGTTCTGGTTGACTGGGCAAATTTCCTGGTTCTTTCTTTTGCATTTGTTCAGCCAGTTGCCCAACTTTAGATTCAATCCTTTTAACCGAAGCCTCCATGGTGTTCAACCTTTGATTAGTCATCAATTGGTTGTCACGACTAACTTGAATAAAAGCATTCAAGCTATCTTCTAAGGTTGGTTTAAAAGATTGGCTTGGTGGGTAAGGGTGGTTGTTATCCGACCTTAGTGTTGGATATTGGGTGTAGGCTGGGTGATTATAGGTGTTTGGATGATACCTTTGAAAAGATTGGACTTCCTCTATGGTATCGACACTAGAATCACAAGTATTTGAACAATTATGAGTACCATGCCCAATTGAACAACACACTTCACATACCTCTTGATTTGAAATTTGGTGGGAAGTGAGGAATTTCACTTGTTTAGTCAATTCAGCAAGTTGCAAGGTTATCTCATTATCAGAGCCGACTTCATTGACCTTTGCTTTCCTTCTCCCACCTCTTTGTTGGGAATTAGAACCCAATAGCTCATAGAGATTATAGGTTTCCTCTGCGGTCTTTTCTCCTACAGCACCTCCAGCAGCATTATCAACCATGTATTGACTCTGTAGTGTCAATCCATCATAAAAGAGTTGGTTTTGTAGCTGTAAGGGAAAGCTATGATTTTGACATTGAATGAAAAGGAGTTTGAATCGTTCCCAAGCTTCATGAAAGGGCTCCTCATACATTTGAGAAAATGTTGCTATCTTTGTTCTTAGATCAACAGTCTTTTGATGGGAATAGAACCTACCCATAAAAATTTCATAGACTGCCTCCCAAGTTTTAAGAGAACCTGACTGTAGAGTAATGAACCATGACCAAGCTTTATCTTTGAGAGTGTAAGGAAAACACCTCATCCTAAGTTGATCTTCATTAATTGCATGTAGTGGAAAGGTTTGGACAATAGCATAGAATTCTCGAATGAAATGCAAAGGGTCTTCATTAGGGATACCGTAAAAGGAAGGCAACAAAGAATAATGAATCTTTTTCAATTCATAATTCCTTGCAGCCTCTTGTAATTGGATACCGGAAGTTACATTGCCAATGATTGGCATTGTATATTCTTTCATCTTTTTCCGCCTATCTTCAGCATCTCTCATGGTTGTTTGTAGTTGAAAATGATCCTCCTCCTATTGTGTATCAACATTTTGCTTTTAGTAGATATCTCTAAGAAATATTTATAACTTGATAAAACGTAAAAGCAAAAAGTGCAAGGAACCTAATTTATTTTTTTTTTTTTTTTAAATTTAAGCGAATGGACAGAATTTTTGAAACGAACGAATTTTATTTCATCTGAATTTTTATTACACGCAAACTAAAACAAAGGAAAATACAATAATGGGTGACCTCCCATACAGGACTAAAATTTATCGTCTTCTAGTAAGACGTTGCTTGGAGATTGCAGAATGAAAAACTCAATGTCTCCTCTTCATTGAATTCGTTTAAGTTTCAAATTAGTCTTTGCCTTTTTGCAAATGTTCAACTAACTGTTCAACTTGAACTTCCACCTTTTTGATAGAAGCTTCCACAGAGTCCAACCGTTGATTGGTTTTAGATTGATTATCCCTACAGACTTGAATAAAAGAATTCAAGTTGTCCTCCAGGGTTGGTTTATTGGGAATGCTTCTTGGAATAGGTGGGTGGAATTGCTGGCCTGCCTGGTTTGAGTTTTGAGTGAAAAGAGGGTTGTTTTGCCTCCAAGAGAAATTTGGATGACTTCTCCACCCAGGATTATAGGTATTTGAATTGGGATCAAACCTTGGTCTCTGTTGATATGCTCCCAACACATTGACCTGTTCAGGTCCAGTTGTTTCTCCTTGATATGGACAGGCTTCAGTACCATGTCCCATGTTGCTATACAAACCATATTGATCATTATTGGTGTTGGTTTGTGTAGCGAGAAGGGCAACTTGATTAGTCAGTTGAACAAGTTGTTGTTGAACTTCATTACTGGAGTCGATTTCATGAACTCCAACTTTTCTCACTCGGGAGCTTTTCTGTTGGGAATTAGCACCCAACATCTCAAAGAGGTTATACGTCTCTGAGGCAGTCTTTTCTCCTATTGCTCCTCCTGCAGCGTTGTCGACAATGAACTGACATTGTTGTGTA
Organism: Hippophae tibetana; assembly: GCA_037013495.1. Taxonomy (NCBI): domain Eukaryota; kingdom Viridiplantae; phylum Streptophyta; class Magnoliopsida; order Rosales; family Elaeagnaceae; genus Hippophae; species Hippophae tibetana. The sequence goes on from CM072812.1 coordinate 55,992,290, forward strand.
AGTCCATCGTAAAAGAATTGGTTCTGCAACTGCAGGGGAAAGCTATGATGGGGACATTGAGTGAGAAACATTTTGAACCTATCCCAAGCTTCATGGAATGGTTCTCCTTCCATCTGAGAGAAAGTAGCAATCTTTCCTCTCAACTCTGATGTTTTTTGATGGGAATAGAATTTTCCCATGAATTTATTGTAAATGTTACCCCATGTCATCAGAGAACCTGGGGGAAGTGACATCAACCAAGCTTTGGCCTTATCCTTTAGAGTGTAGGGAAAACATCTCATCCTAAGTTGATCCTCATTTAGAATACCGAGGGGGAATGTTTGGACCGTAGCATAGAAATCTCTCATAAAGGAAAGAGAATCTTCATTAGGTAACCCATAAAAGGAAGGAAGCATAGAAAAATGAATATTTTTAAGGTCGTAATTCCGAGCAGCCTCCCCCAACTGGATAGCGGCAGTTGCCGTGCCTATTACCGGTCTTGCAAACTCCTTCATCGTGGTTTCCCTAATATGTTGGTTTTCCTCCATTTCTTTTGGTTCTAGTAAAGGATTAAGACTTGGTTCTATGTTTGGCTCAAAAGCAGGTTGATGGGTAGAATCCAGTTTTGTTGACACTTGTTTAAATTTATGAAATTTATTTACATATGGTGTAAGGGGATTTCCTAGGGATCTCCTACCACGCATAGACTATTGTAAACGTAAATTTAAAACTCCTGTCAACAAAATACAAAAAATTTAGAGAAAATTTACATGTTATTCAATACAAAGCACTAAACAAAACTAGTTAAACCCTAAAATAAATTTTTTTTTTTGTAACATAATTAGTATTAACCAAGAGTGCTCCCAGGAAAGAATGGTGGTGCAAACGGCTCCTTAAATACCATTCTCCTAGCCAGAGCAACGTTCCCAGGAAAGACTAGTGGCACAAAGGCTTCCAAGAACTAGTCTCCTAGACAGAACTCCCTTAGATTTTTACTTTTCATGTTATTTAGTTAATTAGGTATAAATTCAAGTAATTTTTTATTTTTTATTAACGGTAATTTTATTTTACTATTCACGCTATATTATTTCTTATTAACTTAAAATTTTTTGAATTTTGAATTTTTTTTTTATTTTTTTTTATTTTTTATTTTTATTTTTTATTTTTTATTTTTTTATTCATGAACGGTAAAAAAATTTTATTTCAAATTTCAAATTTCTAAATTATTTTACAATTAAAAAAAAAAATTATTTTTTTTTTATTTTTTTTTATTTATTATGAATTTTGAAATTTGATTATTGTTAAAATATCACAATTATTTACAGCACAAAAATGTTTTTAAAATTTTGATAAATAATTTAAAAACGCTATTCCTTCCCCGGCAACGGCGCCAAAAACTTGATGAACGAAAACCGGCATCGCCGATCTTCGCAAATACTTTGGTTTTAATATTTATAAAACTCTCGCAAGTGCACGAATCATTTCGAAGAAAATGATAAGTATACTCCCAAGGTCGATCTAAGGAAGGAATGTATGTGGTTTTTAATTTATTATTCAAACTTTTAAAAACGAAATTAAATCCTAAACATCCTGTCACGATAGTTTGGTTTTTGTGTTCCTAATCTAATAACATAAAATAAGCATATATACAGATTAATTAAATATAATCTAATAACATAAAAATAAACATAGATACAAATTCAATAAATAATTATCTAAAAATAAACATATATACAGATTCAATAAATATTCATGCAAATTTTTATCATTTATATTAGCGGAGTATTTATGGATATAATAACTAAATTAATTATGCTTGCTCACATTAACTAGGTTATTAAAGATATAAATTGATATTTTATTGATTCTCTCTTTTTTATATAAATACCACCTTTGGTGGGGTTAGATATTCTTTGTTGACTAAACAAATCAATTAACACCTATGGGTGGGGTTGATAACTAATATGCTTAATTAAATTAATTCCTTTTTCTAAGAGATTGTAAATGAACCATTTAAATGCCACCTTTGGTGGGGTTAGACAATTTAAACATTATTCAAGGTGTCCAAATTAAATTTAAGAATTTAATTATCCGAGTACTAACTTTCAAGTTTTAAAACCACTATTGAAAACATGTTGTCAATATATTTTCACATAATAATTCTTATAAAAACTTTCGAAATAGAGTTTCACTCTAACTACCGGGCGATTGTACCAACAAATAAAAGAGCACTACTCTAAATTAGACCGGATAACTAAACCTTAAAATCTAATTTTCAGGTTTAAGTTTGTAATGAAAAATAATATATTTCTCTCTAACATTCTTAATATAAAATCTTGAATAAAAACAAAATCAATTCATTTTAAAGATTTTTACCTATTTAATATTTCGCAAGCATAACAACGTCGTTATTACATTATTTTTACTAAACAGCTAGCATAGTTAAATTTAACCACAGACAAGTTGAATATAACATGTAAGAATAAAGCATAAAAATAACTGTAAAGAAAATAAAATCCTTACAGAACTTTGACGCTATTCCCGTAGCTAGAAAACCTCCGAGCGGAATTTGCACTTCCATATATTGAATCAAAAATCTAAATTATTACAAAAACATTACAAGTTCCTCTCAAAAAGAGAAGAACACTAAACCTAAGAGAATTGAAATAAAAACTAAGAGAAAAACTAAGAAAACTTAGAAACTTAGAAAGAAACTAAGAGAAACTAAAAACTAAGAAATGAGAGAAAGAAAGAAGAGAGAAGTGAGTTTTGAAGGTGTGCTTTGAAGTGAAGGGAAGGGGGGTATTTATAGGTGAGGATGGAGAGAAAAAATGAGTAAAAAAATGTTAAAAAAATATTAAAAAATGTAAAAACGCGTATTGGAATTGCTGATGTCATCAATGACGTCAGCATGACGTCACAGGGCGGCTGCACGTGAAAAATGGGGCGAAAACGCGTTGGGCGCGCGGAGGGGGGCTGCTGGGGCGCTGCGCGCGCGCGCTGGGGCTGTCGCTGCGCGCAGCTCGGCGCGCGTGAACAGTGCCAGCGCGCGCGGGCGCGCGCGGAATGGGGCGCTGGGGCGCGCGCGGCTGGGCGCTGGGGCTCTGGGCTGCGGCGCGCAATTTCCGTCTTTTTGACCTTTTCGACCCATTTCGTCCGATTTTTCCATGTTTGTTGACCTTTTCTCACTTATTTGTTGATATATTTGTGATGTATTGCCTCAAATATTCCTCTTTGAGTCTTTACATTGCGTTTTTAAGCCAAAATACCTGAAAAACAATAAAAATACCCGTGATTCCGAAAAAGACAAATTTATATAAATATATGATAAAACATATAAATATATGTATTTTTAATCAATTAAGGTACATAAAATCATGGTTATTTTAGTGCTTTTTGAGCACTCATCAATGTTTATAGACTTATTAGACATATTCTTAATAATAAATTAAGAATTCCAACAAATATTAACAAAATATGTAAAATATTTATTCGCTCATAATATGATACCAAAATTACGTATGTAGAAATTATCGTATAGTTTTATTTGTATATGTTTAACTATTACTTACATAATTTGGTTACATATTGCCCGATCTTGTCTAGGGTATCGACACCACAAAGGTTAATCCAATTGTCTCTTAATCTTGCTTTACTAATTTCTCCTACTTTTATTATACATGTGGTATGTATGATATTTCACCCTCTAATATTTTTTTTGAATTGTTAAATAATTATTTCATTCAATTTAGTAGATATATTTATAGTTTCTACTTATATTTGGTTTTATTTAATATGGGTTATTTCATATAAAGGAAAACTTCATGTTATTTTTTATTTGTTTTTGACATTTTTATCACATTCAGTATAAAATAGTACGTGGAAATTCATTTAATATAGATTATTATGACATATTTCGTTTTAGCAAAACAAAATAAGACATCGGTTGGAGAAAATTACTTTAAAACTATTCATTTCGTTTCGAATTTGTTGGCAAAAACAATGATTTTCAGTTATATTAAAATATTTATAGAAGTATTTAGTATTGAGAATAATGCTAATACAATCATATTTGACTTGTGAAAGATAATATAGATATATATTTGATGATCTAATTCACAATACAATTTTTTTGTTTGAACGGTTGCATGTAAAGGAGGAATTTTTGTATTCATATAAATTGTGAAATTTGGTAATCCATATTTATGTTTATAGACTTTTTAGACATATTCTTAATAATAAAGTTAAGAATTCCAACAAATATTAACAACATATGTAAAATATTTATTCGCTCATAATATGATACCAAAATTACGTATGTATAAATTATCATATAGTTTTATTTGTATATGTTTAACCATTACTTTCATAATTTGGTTACATATTGCCCGATCTTGTCTAGGGTATCGACACCACAAAGGTTAATCCAATTGCCTCTTAATCTTGCTTTACTAATTATCCTAAATTTATTATACATGTGGTATGTATGATATTTCACCCTCTAATATTTTTTTTGAATTGGTAAATAATTATTTCATTTAATTTAGTAGATATATTTATAATTTTTACTTATATGTCGTTTTATTTAATATGGGTTATTTCATATAAAGGAAAACTTTATGTTTTTGTATTTGTGTTTAACATTTTTATCACATTTAGTATAAAATAGTACGTGGAACTAATAATTTTGTTTCGATGTTGTTGGCAAAAACAATGATTTTCAGTTATATTAACATATATATAGAAGTATTTAGTATTGAGAATAATGCTAATACAATCATATTTAACTTGTGAGAGATAATATAGATATATATTTGATGATCTAATTCACAATACAATTTTATGGTTTGAATGGTTGCATGTAAAGGAGGAATTTTTATATTCACATTAATTATGAAATTTGGTAATCCATATTTTTGTTTATAGACTTATTAGACATATTCTTAATAATAAAGTTAAGAATTCCAACAAATATTAACAAAATATGTAAAATATTTATTCGCTCATAATATGATACGAAAATTACATATGTATAAATTATTATATAGTTTTATTTGTATATGTTTAACAATTACTTAAATAATTTGGTTACATATTGCCCGATCTTGTCTAGGGTATCGACACCACAAAGGTTATTCCAATTGTCACTTAATCTTGCTTTACTAATTATCCTAAATTTATTATACATGTGGTATGTATGATATTTCACCCTTTAATATTTTTTTTGAATTGCTAAATAATTATTTAATTTAATTTAGTAGATATATTTATAATTTTTACTTATATGTCGTTTTATTTAATATGGGTTATTTCATATAAAGGAAAACTTTATGTTTTTTTAATTTGTTTTTAACATTTTTATCACATTTATTATAAAATAGTACGTGGAAATTCATTTAATTTACATTATTAAGACATATGTCGTTTTAGCAAAACAAAATAAGACATCGGTTGGAGAAAAATACAGTGAAACTATTCATTTTGTTTCGAAGTTGTTTGCAAAAACAATAATTTTCAGTTATATTAAAATATGTATAGAAGTATTTAGTATTGAGAATAATGCTAATACAATCATATTTAACTTGTGAAAGATAATATAGATATATATTTGATGATCTAATTCACAATACAATTTTTTCGTTTGAACGGTTGCATGTAAAGGAGGAATTTTTGTATTCATATAAATTGTGAAATTTGGTAATCCATATTTATGTTTATAGACTTATTAGACATATTCTTAATAATAAAGTTAAGAATTCCAACAAATATTAACAAAATATGTAAAATATTTATTCGCTCATAATATGATACCAAAATTACGTATGTATAAATTATCGTATAGATTTATTTGTATATGTTTAACCATTACTTACATAATTTGGTTACATATTGCCCGATCTTGTCTAGGGTATCGACACCACAAAGGTTAATCCAATTGTCTCTTAATCTTGCTTTACTAATTTCTCCTAAATTTATTATACATGTGGTATGTATGATATTTCACCCTCTAATATTTTTTTTGAATTGGTAAATAATTATTTCATTCAATTTAGTAGATATATTTATAGTTTCTACTTATATGTGGTTTTATTTAATATGAGTTATTTCATATAAAACAAAACTTTATGTTTTTTTATTTGTGTTTACCATTTTTATCACATTCAGTATAAAATAGTACGTGGAAATTCATTTAATTTACATTGTTAAGACATATTTCGTTTTAGCAAAACAAAATAAGACATCGGTTGGAGAAAAATACTGTGAAACTAATCATTTTGTTTCGATGTTGTTGGCAAAAACAATGATTTTCAGTTATATTAAAATATGTATAGAAGTATTTAGTATTGAGAATAATGCTAATACAATCATATTAAACTTGTGAAATATAATATATATATATATTTGATGATCTAATTCACAATACAATTTTTTAGTTTGAACGGTTGCATGTAAAGGAGGAATATTTGTATTCAGATAAATTGTGAAATTTGGTAATCCATATTTATGTTTATAGACTTATTAGACATATTCTTAATAATAAAGTAAAGAATTCCAACAAATATTAACAAAATATGTAAAATATTTATTCGCTCGTAATATGATACCAAAATTACGTATGTATAAATTATGATATAGTTTTATTTGTATATGTTTAACAATTACTTACATAATTTGGTTACATATTTCCCGATCTTGTCTAGGGTATCGACACCACAAAGGTTAATCCAATTGTCTCTTAATCTTGCTTTACTAATTTCTCCTAATTTTATTATACATGTGGTATGTATGATATTTCACCCTCTAATATTTTTTTTGAATTGGTAAATAATTATTTCATTCAATTTAGTAGATATATTTATAATTTCTACTTATATGTGGTTTTATTAAATATGGGTTATTTCATATAAAGGAAAACTTTATGTTTTTTTATTTGTTTTTACCATTTTTATCACATTCAGTATAAAATAGTACGTGGAAATTCATTTAATTTACATTATTATGACATATTTCGTTTTAGCAAAACAAAATAAGACATCGGCTGGAGACAATTACTTTAAAACTATTCATTTCATTTCGAAGTTGTTGGCATAAACAATGATTTTTAGTTATATTAAAATATGTATAGAAGTATTTAGTATTGAGAATAATGCTAATACAATCATATTAAACTTGTGAAATATAATATATATATATATTTGATGATCTAATTCACAATACAATTTTATAGTTTGAACGGTTGCATGTAAAGGAGGAATATTTGTATTCAGATAAATTGTGAAATTTGGTAATCCATATTTATGTTTATAGACTTATTAGACATATTCTTAATAATAAAGTAAAGAATTCCAACAAATATTAACAAAATATGTAAAATATTTATTCGCTCGTAATATGATACCAAAATTACGTATGTATAAATTATGATATAGTTTTATTTGTATATGTTTAACAATTACTTACATAATTTGGTTACATATTGCCCGATCTTGTCTAGGGTATCGACACCACAAAGGTTAATCCAATTGTCTCTGAATCTTGCTTTACTAATTTCTCCTAATTTTATTATACATGTGGTATGTATGATATTTCACCCTCTAATATTTGTTTTTGAATTGTTAAATAATTATTTCATTCAATTTAGTAGATATATTTATAGTTTCTACTTATATTTGGTTTTATTTAATATGAGTTATTTCATATAAAGGAAAACTTTATGTTATTTTTTATTTGTTTTTAACATTTTATCACATTTAGTATAAAATAGTACGTGGAAATTCATTTAATTTACATTATTATGACATATTTCGTTTTAGCAAAACAAAATAAGACATCGGTTGGAGAAAATTACTTCAAAACTATTCATTTCGTTTCGAATTTGTTGGCAAGAACAATGATTTTCAGTTATATTGAAATATTTATAGAAGTATTTAGTAAAAAGAATAATGCTAATACAATCATATTTAACTTGTGAAAGATATTATAGATATATATTTGATGATCTAATTCACAATACAATTTTTTTGTTTGAACGGTTGCATGTAAAGGAGGAATTTTTGTATTCATATAAATTGTGAAATTTGGTAATCCATATTTATGTTTATAGACTTATTAGACATATTCTTAATAATAAAGTTAAGAATTCCAAAAAATATTAACAAAATATGTAAAATATTTATTCGCTCACAATATTATACCAAAATTACGTATGTATAAATTATCATATAGTTTTATTTGTATATGTTTAACCATTACTTACATAATTTGGTTACATATTGCCCGATCTTGTCTAGGGTATCCACACCACAAAGGTTAATCCAATTGTCTCTTAATCTTGCTTTACTAATTTCTCCTAAATTTATTATACATGCAGTATTTATGATATTTCACCCTCTAATATTTTTTCTGAATTGTTAAATAATTATTTCATTCAATTTAGTAGATATATTTATAGTTTCTACTTATATTTGGTTTTATTTAATATGGGTTATTTCATATAAAGGAAAACTTTATGTTATTTTTTTTTTGTTTTTAACATTTTTATCACATTCAGAATAAAATAGTACGTGGAAATTCATTTAATTTACATTATTATGACATATTTCGTTTTAGCAAAACAAAATAAGACATCGGTTGGAGAAAATTAGTTTAAAACTATTCATTTCGTTTCGAAGTTGTTGGCAAAAACAATGATTTTCAGTTATATTAAAATATGTATAGAAGTATTTAGTATTGAGAATAATGCTAATACAATCATATTAAGCTTGTGAAAGATAATATAGTTATATATTTGATGATCTAATTCACAATACAAGTTTTTTGTTTGAACGGTTGCATGTAAAGGAGGAATTTTTGTATTCATATAAATTGTGAAATTTGGTAATCCATATTTATGTTTATAGACTTATTAGACATATTCTTAATAATAAAGTTAAGAATTCCAACAAATATTAACAAAATATGTAAAATATTTATTCGCTCATAATATGATACCAAAATTACGTATGTATAAATTATCATATAGTTTTATCTGTATATGTTTAACCATTACTTACATAATTTGGTTACATATTTCCCGATCTTGTCTAGGGTATCGACACCACAAAGGTTAATCCAATTGTCTCTTAATCTTGCTTTACTAATTTCTCCTAAATTTATTATACATGTGGTATTTATGATATTTCACCCTCTAATATTTTTTCTGAATTGTTAAATAATTATTTCATTCAATTTAGTAGATATATTTATAGTTTCTACTTATATTTGGTTTTATTTAATATGGGTTATTTCATATAAAGGAAAACTTTATGTTATTTTTTATTTGTTTTTAACATTTTTATCATATTCAGAATAAAATAGTACGTGGAAATTCATTTAATTTACATTATTATGACATATTTCGTTTTAGAAAAACAAAATAAGACATCGGTTGGAGAAAATTAGTTTAAAACTATTCATTTCATTTCGAAGTTGTTGGCAAAAACAATGATTTTCAGTTATATTAAAATATGTATAGAAGTATTTAGTATTGAGAATAATGCTAATACAATCATATTAAACTTGTGAAAGATAATATATATATATATATATATATTTGATGATCTAATTCACAATACAATGTTTTTGTTTGAATGGTTGCAAGTAAAGGAGGAATTTTTGTATTCAGATAAATTATGAAATTTGGTAATCCATATTTATGTTTATAGACTTATTAGACATATTCTTAATAATAAAGTTAAGAATTCCAAAAAATATTAACAAAATATGAAAAGTATTTATTCGCTCATAATTTGATCCCAAAATTACGTATGTATAAATTATCGTATAGTTTTATTTGTATATGTTTAACTATTACTTACATAATTTGGTTACATATTGCCCGATCTTGTCTAGGGTATCGACACCACAAACGTTAATCCAATTGTCTCTTAATCTTGCTTTACTAATTTCTCCTAAATTTATTATACATGTGGTATTTATGATATTTCACCCTCAAATATTTTTTCTGAATTGTTAAATAATTATTTCATTCAATTTAGTAGATATATTTATAGTTTCTACTTATATTTGGTTTTATTTAATATGGGTTATTTCATATAAAGGAAAACTTTATGTTATTTTTTATTTGTTTTTAACATTTTTATCACATTCAGAATAAAATAGTACGTGGAAATTCATTTCATTTAGATTATTATGACATATTTCGTTTTAGCAAAACTAAATAAGACATCGGTTGGAGAAAATTACTTTAAAACTATTCATTTTGTTTCGAATTTGTTTGCAAAAACAATGATTTTCAATTATATTAAAATATTTATAGAAGTATTTAGTATTGAGAATAATGCTAATACAATCATATTTAACTTGTGAAAGATAATATAGATATATATTTGATGATCTAATTCACACTACAATTTTTTTGTTTGAACGGTTGCATGTAAAGGAGGAATTTTTGTATTCATATAAATTGTGAAATTTGGTAATCCATATTTATATTTATAGACTTATTAGATATATTCTTAATAATAGAGTTAAGAATTCCAACAAATATTAACAAAATATGTAAAATATTTATTCGCTCATAATATGATACCAAAATTACGTATGTATAAATTATCGTATAGTTTTATTTGTATATGTTTAACTATTACTTACATAATTTGGTTACATATTGCCCGATATGGTCTAGGGTATCGACACCACAAAGGTTAATCCAATTGTCTCTTAATCTTGCTTTACTAATTTCTCCTACTTTTATTATACATGTGGTATGTATGATATTTCACCCTCTAATATTTTTTCTGAATTGTTAAATAATTATTTCATTCAATTTAGTAGATATATTTATAATTTCTACTTATATGTGGTTTTATTTAATATGGGTTATTTCATATAAAGGAAAAATTTATGTTTTTGTATTATTTTTTAACATTTTTATCACCTTTAGTATAAAATAGTACGTGGAAATTCATTTACTTTAGATTATTATGACATATTTCATTTTAGCAAAACAAAATAAGACATCGGTTTGTGAAAAATACTTTAAAACTATTCATTTTGTTTCGAAGTTGTTGGCAAAAACAATGATTTTCAGTTATATTAACATATGTATAGAAGTATTTAGTATTGAGAATATTGCTAATACAATCATATTAAACTTGTGAAAGATAATATATATATATATTTGATGATCTAATTCACAATACAATGTTTTTGTTTGAATGGTTGCACGTAAAGGAGGAATTTTTGTATTCAGATAAATTATGAAATTTGGTAATCCATATTTATATTTATAGACTTATTAGATATATTCTTAATAATAAAGTTAAGAATTCCAACAAATATTAACAAAATATGTAAAATATTTATTCGCTCATAATATGATACCAAAATTACGTATGTATAAATTATCGTATAGTTTTATTTGTATATGTTTAACTATTACTTACATAATTTGGTTACATATTGCCCGATATGGTCTAGGGTATCGACACCACAAAGGTTAATCCAATTGTCTCTTAATCTTGCTTTACTAATTTCTCCTACTTTTATTATACATGTGGTATGTATGATATTTCACCCTCTAATATTTTTTTTGAATTGTTAAATAATTATTTCATTCAATTTAGTAGATATATTTATAGTTTCTACTTATATTTGGTTTTATTTAATATGGGTTATTTCATATAAAGGAAAACTTCATGTTATTTTTTATTTGTTTTTGACATTTTTATCACATTCAGTATAAAATAGTACGTGGAAATTCATTTAATTTAGATTATTATGACATATTTCGTTTTAGCAAAACAAAATAAGACATCGGTTGGAGAAAATTACTTTAAAACTATTCATTTCATTTCGAAGTTGTTGGAAAAAACAATGATTTTCAGTTATATTAAAATATGTATAGACGTATTTAGTATTGAGAATAATGATAATACAATCATATTAAACTTGTGAAAGATAATATATATATATATTTGATGATCTAATTCACAATACAATGTTTTTGTTTGAATGGTTGCACGTAAAGGAGGAATTTTTGTATTCAGATAAATTATGAAATTTGGTAATCCATATTTATGTTTATAGACTTATTAGACATATTCTTAATAATAAAGTTAAGAATTCCAACAAATATTAACAAAATATGTAAAATATTTATTCGCTCATAATATGATACCAAAATTACGTATGTATAAATTATCGTATAGTTTTATTTGTATATGTTTAACTATTACTTACATAATTTGGTTACATATTGCCCGATCTTGTCTAGGGTATCGACACCACAAAGGTTAATCCAATTGTCTCTTAATCTTGCTTTACTAATTTCTCCTACTTTTATTATACATGTGGTATGTATGATATTTCACCCTCTAATATTTTTTTTGAATTGTTAAATAATTATTTCATTCAATTTAGTAGATATATTTATAGTTTCTACTTATATTTGGTTTTATTTAATATGGGTTATTTCATATAAAGGAAAACTTCATGTTATTTTTTATTTGTTTTTGACATTTTAATCACATTCAGTATAAAATAGTACGTGGAAATTCATTTAATTTAGATTATTATGACATATTTCGTTTTAGCAAAACAAAATAAGACATCGGTTGGAGAAAATTACTTTAAAACTATTCATTTCGTTTCGAATTTGTTGGCAAAAACAATGATTTTCAGTTATATTAAAATATTTATAGAAGTATTTAGTATTGAGAATAATGCTAATACAATCATATTTGACTTGTGAAAGATAATATAGATATATATTTGATGATCTAATTCACAATACAATTTTTTTGTTTGAACGGTTGCATGTAAAGGAGGAATTTTTGTATTCATATAAATTGTGAAATTTGGTAATCCATATTTATGTTTATAGACTTTTTAGACATATTCTTAATAATAAAGTTAAGAATTCCAACAAATATTAACAACATATGTAAAATATTTATTCGCTCATAATATGATACCAAAATTACGTATGTATAAATTATCATATAGTTTTATTTGTATATGTTTAACCATTACTTACATAATTTGGTTACATATTGCCCGATCTTGTCTAGGGTATCGACACCACAAAGGTTAATCCAATTGTCTCTTAATCTTGCTTTACTAATTATCCTAAATTTATTATACATGTGGTATGAATGATATTTCACCCTCTAATATTTTTTTTGAATTGGTAAATAATTATTTCATTTAATTTAGTAGATATATTTATAATTTTTACTTATATGTCGTTTTATTTAATATGGGTTATTTCATATAAAGGAAAACTTTATGTTTTTTTTATTTATTTTTAACATTTTTATCACATTTATTATAAAATAGTACGTGGAAATTCATTTAATTTAGATTATTATGACATATTTCGTTTTAGCAAAACAAAATAAAACATCGGTTGGAGAAAAATACAGTGAAACTATTCATTTTGTTTCGAAGTTGTTTGCAAAAACAATAATTTTCAGTTATATTAATATATGTATAGATGTATTTAGTATTGAGAATAATGCTAATACAATCATATTTAACTTGTGAGAGATAATATAGATATATATTTGATGATCTAATTCACAATACAATTTTATGGTTTGAATGGTTGCATGTAAAGAACGAATTTTTATATTCATATTAATTATGAAATTTGGTAATCCATATTTATGTTTATAGACTTATTAGACATATTCTTAATAATAAAGTTAAGAATTCCAACAAATATTAACGAAATATGTAAAATATTTATTCGCTCATAATATGATACCAAAATTACGTATGTATAAATTATCGTATAGTTTTATTTGTATATGTTTAACAATTACTTACATAATTTGGTTACATATTGCCCGATCTTGTCTAGGGTATCGACACCACAAAGGTTAATCCAATTGTCTCTTAATCTTGGTTTACTAATTTCTCCTAATTTTATTATACATGTGGTATGTATGATATTTCATCCTCTAATATTTTTTTTGAATTGTTAAATAATTATTTCATTCAATTTAGTAGATATATTTATAGTTTCTACTTATATTTGGTTTTATTTAATATGGGTTATTTCATATAAAGGAAAACTTTATGTTTTTTTTATTTTTTTTTAACATTTTTATCACATTTATTATAAAATAGTACGTGGAAATTCATTTAATTTAGATTATTATGACATATTTCGTTTTAGCAAAACAAAATAAAACATCGGTTGGAGAAAAATACAGTGAAACTATTCATTTTGTTTCGAAGTTGTTTGCAAAAACAATAATTTTCAGTTATATTAAAATATGTATAGATGTATTTAGTATTGAGAATAATGCTAATACAATCATATTTAACTTGTGAGAGATAATATAGATATATATTTGATGATCTAATTCACAATACAATTTTATGGTTTGAATGGTTGCATGTAAAGAACGAATTTTTATATTCATATTAATTATTAAATTTGGTAATCCATATTTATGTTTATAGACTTATTAGACATATTCTTAATAATAAAGTTAAGAATTCCAACAAATATTAACGAAATATGTAAAATATTTATTCGCTCATAATATGATACCAAAATTACGTATGTATAAATTATCGTATAGTTTTATTTGTATATGTTTAACAATTACTTACATAATTTGGTTACATATTGCCCGATCTTTTCTAGGGTATCGACACCACAAAGGTTAATCCAATTGTCTCTTAATCTTGCTTTACTAATTTCTCCTAATTTTATTATACATGTGGTATGTATGATATTTCATCCTCTAATATTTTTTTTGAATTGTTAAATAATTATTTCATTCAATTTAGTAGATATATTTATAGTTTCTACTTATATTTGGTTTTATTTAATATGGGTTATTTCATATAAAGGAAAACTTTATGTTATTTTTTATTTGTTTTTAACATTTTTATCACATTCAGTATAAAATAGTACGTCGAAATTCATTTAATTTACATTATTATGACATATTTCGTTTTAGCAAAACAAAATAAGACATCGGTTGGAGAAAGTTACGTTAAAACTATTCATTTCGTTTCGAATTTGTTGGCAAAAAGAATGATTTTCAGTTATATTAAAATATTTATAGAAGTATTTAGTATTGAGAATAATGCTAATACAATCATATTTAACTTGTGAAAGATAATATAGATATATATTTGATGATCTAATTCACAATACAATTTTTTTGTTTGAACGGTTGCATGTAAAGGAGGAATTTTTGTATTCATATAAATTGTGAAATTTGGTAATCCATATTTATGTTTATAGACTTATTAGACATATTCTTAATAATAAAGTTAAGAATTCCAACAAATATTAACAAAATATGTAAAATATTTATTCGCTCATAATATGATACCAAAATTACGTATGTATAAATTATCATATAGTTTAATTTGTATATGTTTAACCATTACTTACATAATTTGGTTACATATTGCCCGATCTTGTCTAGGGTATCGACACCACAAAGGTTAATCCAATTGTCTCTTAATCTTGCTTTACTAATTTCTCCTAATTTTATTATACATGTGGTATGTATGATATTTCACCCTCTAATATTTTTTTTGAATTGGTAAATAATTATTTCATTCAATTTAGTAGATATATTTATAATTTCTACTTATATATGGTTTTATTTAATATGGGTTATTTCATATAAAGGAAAACTTTATGTTTTTTTTATTTGTTTTTACCATTTTTATCACATTCAGTATAAAATAGTACGTGGAAATTCATTTAATTTACATTATTATGACATATTTCATTTTAGCAAAACAAAATAAGACATCGGTTGGAGAAAATTACTTTAAAACTATTCATTTCATTTCGAAGTTGTTGGCAGAATAATGATTTTCAGTTATATTAAAATATGTGTAGAAGTATTTAGTATTGAGAATAATTCTAATACAATCATATTAAACTTGTGAAAGATAATATATATATATATATTTGATGATCTAATTCACAATATAGTGTTTTTGTTTGAATGGTTGCACGTAAAGGAGGAATTTTTGTATTCAGATAAATTATGAAATTTGGTAATCCATATTTATATTTATAGACTTATTAGATATATTCTTAATAATGAAGTTAAGAATTCCAACAAATATTAACAAAATATGTAAAATATTTATTCGCTCATAATATGATACAAAAATTACGTATGTATAAATTATCGTATAGTTTTATTTGTATATGTTTAACTATTACTTACATAATTTGGTTACATATTGCCCGATCTTGTCTAGGGTATCGACACCACAAAGGTTAATCCAATTGTCTCTTAATCTTGCTTTACTAATTATCCTAAATTTATTATACATGTGGTATGAATGATATTTCACCCTCTAATATTTTTTTTGAATTGGTAAATAATTATTTCATTTAATTTAGTAGATATATTTATAATTTTTACTTATATGTCGTTTTATTTAATATGGGTTATTTCATATAAAGGAAAACTTTATGTTTTTTTTATTTATTTTTAACATTTTTATCACATTTATTATAAAATAGTACGTGGAAATTCATTTAATTTAGATTATTATGACATATTTCGTTTTAGCAAAACAAAATAAAACATCGGTTGGAGAAAAATACAGTGAAACTATTCATTTTGTTTCGAAGTTGTTTGCAAAAACAATAATTTTCAGTTATATTAATATATGTATAGATGTATTTAGTATTGAGAATAATGCTAATACAATCATATTTAACTTGTGAGAGATAATATAGATATATATTTGATGATCTAATTCACAATACAATTTTATGGTTTGAATGGTTGCATGTAAAGAACGAATTTTTATATTCATATTAATTATGAAATTTGGTAATCCATATTTATGTTTATAGACTTATTAGACATATTCTTAATAATAAAGTTAAGAATTCCAACAAATATTAACGAAATATGTAAAATATTTATTCGCTCATAATATGATACCAAAATTACGTATGTATAAATTATCGTATAGTTTTATTTGTATATGTTTAACAATTACTTACATAATTTGGTTACATATTGCCCGATCTTGTCTAGGGTATCGACACCACAAAGGTTAATCCAATTGTCTCTTAATCTTGCTTTACTAATTTCTCCTAATTTTATTATACATGTGGTATGTATGATATTTCATCCTCTAATATTTTTTTTGAATTGTTAAATAATTATTTCATTCAATTTAGTAGATATATTTATAGTTTCTACTTATATTTGGTTTTATTTAATATGGGTTATTTCATATAAAGGAAAACTTTATGTTTTTTTTATTTTTTTTTTAACATTTTTATCACATTTATTATAAAATAGTACGTGGAAATTCATTTAATTTAGATTATTATGACATATTTCGTTTTAGCAAAACAAAATAAAACATCGGTTGGAGAAAAATACAGTGAAACTATTCATTTTGTTTCGAAGTTGTTTGCAAAAACAATAATTTTCAGTTATATTAAAATATGTATAGATGTATTTAGTATTGAGAATAATGCTAATACAATCATATTTAACTTGTGAGAGATAATATAGATATATATTTGATGATCTAATTCACAATACAATTTTTTTGTTTGAACGGTTGCATGTAAAGGAGGAATTTTTGTATTCATATAAATTGTGAAATTTGGTAATCCATATTTATGTTTATAGACTTTTTAGACATATTCTTAATAATAAAGTTAAGAATTCCAACAAATATTAACAACATATGTAAAATATTTATTCGCTCATAATATGATACCAAAATTACGTATGTATAAATTATCATATAGTTTTATTTGTATATATTTAACCATTACTTACATAATTTGGTTACATATTGCCCGATCTTGTCTAGGGTATCGACACCACAAAGGTTAATCCAATTGTCTCTTAATCTTGCTTTACTAATTATCCTAAATTTATTATACATGTGGTATGAATGATATTTCACCCTCTAATATTTTTTTTGAATTGGTAAATAATTATTTCATTTAATTTAGTAGATATATTTATAATTTTTACTTATATGTCGTTTTATTTAATATGGGTTATTTCATATAAAGGAAAACTTTATGTTTTTTTTATTTATTTTTAACATTTTTATCACATTTATTATAAAATAGTACGTGGAAATTCATTTAATTTAGATTATTATGACATATTTCGTTTTAGCAAAACAAAATAAAACATCGGTTGGAGAAAAATACAGTGAAACTATTCATTTTGTTTCGAAGTTGTTTGCAAAAACAATAATTTTCAGTTATATTAAAATATGTATAGATGTATTTAGTATTGAGAATAATGCTAATACAATCATATTTAACTTGTGAGAGATAATATAGATATATATTTGATGATCTAATTCACAATACAATTTTTTTGTTTGAACGGTTGCATGTAAAGGAGGAATTTTTGTATTCATATAAATTGTGAAATTTGGTAATCCATATTTATGTTTATAGACTTTTTAGACATATTCTTAATAATAAAGTTAAGAATTCCAACAAATATTAACAACATATGTAAAATATTTATTCGCTCATAATATGATACCAAAATTACGTATGTATAAATTATCATATAGTTTTATTTGTATATGTTTAACCATTACTTACATAATTTGGTTACATATTGCCCGATCTTGTCTAGGGTATCGACACCACAAAGGTTAATCCAATTGTCTCTTAATCTTGCTTTACTAATTATCCTAAATTTATTATACATGTGGTATGAATGATATTTCACCCTCTAATATTTTTTTTGAATTGGTAAATAATTATTTCATTTAATTTAGTAGATATATTTATAATTTTTACTTATATGTCGTTTTATTTAATATGGGTTATTTCATATAAAGGAAAACTTTATGTTTTTTTTATTTATTTTTAACATTTTTATCACATTTATTATAAAATAGTACGTGGAAATTCATTTAATTTAGATTATTATGACATATTTCGTTTTAGCAAAACAAAATAAAACATCGGTTGGAGAAAAATACAGTGAAACTATTCATTTTGTTTCGAAGTTGTTTGCAAAAACAATAATTTTCAGTTATATTAATATATGTATAGATGTATTTAGTATTGAGAATAATGCTAATACAATCATATTTAACTTGTGAGAGATAATATAGATATATATTTGATGATCTAATTCACAATACAATTTTATGGTTTGAATGGTTGCATGTAAAGAACGAATTTTTATATTCATATTAATTATGAAATTTGGTAATCCATATTTATGTTTATAGACTTATTAGACATATTCTTAATAATAAAGTTAAGAATTCCAACAAATATTAACGAAATATGTAAAATATTTATTCGCTCATAATATGATACCAAAATTACGTATGTATAAATTATCGTATAGTTTTATTTGTATATGTTTAACAATTACTTACATAATTTGGTTACATATTGCCCGATCTTGTCTAGGGTATCGACACCACAAAGGTTAATCCAATTGTCTCTTAATCTTGCTTTACTAATTTCTCCTAATTTTATTATACATGTGGTATGTATGATATTTCATCCTCTAATATTTTTTTTGAATTGTTAAATAATTATTTCATTCAATTTAGTAGATATATTTATAGTTTCTACTTATATTTGGTTTTATTTAATATGGGTTATTTCATATAAAGGAAAACTTTATGTTTTTTTTATTTTTTTTTAACATTTTTATCACATTTATTATAAAATAGTACGTGGAAATTCATTTAATTTAGATTATTATGACATATTTCGTTTTAGCAAAACAAAATAAAACATCGGTTGGAGAAAAATACAGTGAAACTATTCATTTTGTTTCGAAGTTGTTGGCAGAATAATGATTTTCAGTTATATTAAAATATGTGTAGAATTATTTAGTATTGAGAATAATTCTAATACAATCATATTAAACTTGTGAAAGATAATATATATATATATATATTTGATGATCTAATTCACAATATAGTGTTTTTGTTTGAATGGTTGCACGTAAAGGAGGAATTTTTGTATTCAGATAAATTATGAAATTTGGTAATCCATATTTATATTTATAGACTTATTAGATATATTCTTAATAATGAAGTTAAGAATTCCAACAAATATTAACAAAATATGTAAAATATTTATTCGCTCATAATATGATACAAAAATTACGTATGTATAAATTATCGTATAGTTTTATTTGTATATGTTTAACTATTACTTACATAATTTGGTTACATATTGCCCGATCTTGTCTAGGGTATCGACACCACAAAGGTTTATCCAATTGTCTCTTAATCTTGCTTTACTAATTTCTCCTAATTTTATTATACATGTGGTATGTATGATATTTCACCCTCTAATATTTTTTTTGAATTGTTAAATAATGATTTCATTCAATTTAGTAGATATATTTATAGTTTCTACTTATATTTGGTTTTATTTAATATGGGTTATTTCATATAAAGGAAAACTTCATGTTATTTTTTATTTGTTTTTGACATTTTTATCACATTCAGTATAAAATAGTACATGGAAATTCATTTAATTTAGATTATTATGACATATTTCGTTTTACAAAACAAAATAAGACATCGGTTGGAGAAAATTACTTTAAAACTATTCATTTCGTTTCGAATTTGTTGGCAAAAACAATGATTTTCAGTTATATTAAAATATTTATAGAAGTATTTAGTATTGAGAATAATGCTAATACAATCATATTTAACTTTTGAAAGATAATATAGATATATATTTGATGATCTAATTCACAATACAATTTTTTTGTTTGAACGGTTGCATGTAAAGGAGGAATTTTTGTATTCATATAAATTGTGAAATTTGGTAATCCATATTTATGTTTATAGACTTATTAGACATATTCTTAATAATAAAGTTAAGCATTCCAACAAATATTAACAAAATATGTAAAATATTTATTCGCTTATAATATTATACCAAAATTACGTATGTATAAATTATCATATAGTTTTGTTTGTATATGTTTAACAATTACTTCCATAATTTGGTTGCATTTTGCCCCATCTTGTCTAGGGTATCGACACAACAAAGGTTAATCCAATTTTCTCTTAATCTTGCTTTTCCAATTTCTCCTAAATTTATTATACATGTGGTATGTATGATATTCCACCCGTAATATTTTTTTGAATTGGTAAATAATTATTTCATTCAATTTAGTAGATATATTTATAGTTTCTACTTATATGTAGTTTTATTTAATATTTGTTATTTCATATAAAGGAAAACTTTATGTTTTTGTATTTTTTTAACATTTTTATCACATTCAGAATAAAATAGTACGTGGAAATTCATTTAATTTAGATTATTATGACATATTTCATTTTAGCAAAACAAAATAAGACATCGGTTGGGGAAAATTACATTAAAACTATTCATTTCGTTTCGAAGTTGTTTTCAAAAACAATGATTTTCAATTTTATTAAAATATGTGTAGAAGTATTTAGTATTGAGAATAATGCTAATACAATCATATTTAACTTGTGAAAGATAATATAGATATATATTTGATGATCTAATTCACAATACAATTTTTTTTTTGAACGGTTGCATGTAAAGGAGGAATTTTTGTATTCATATAAATTGTGAAATTTGGTAATCCATATTTATGTTTATAGACTTATTAGACATATTCTTAATAATAAAGTTAAGAATTAAAACAAATATTAACAAAATATGTAAAATATTTATTCGCTCATAATATGATTCCAAAATTACGTATGTATAAATTAACATATAGTGTTATTTGTATAAGTTTAACAATTACTTGCATAATTTGGTTGCATATTGCCCGATCTTGTCTAGGGTATCGACACAACAAAGGTTAATCCAATTGTCTCTTAATGTTGCTTTTCCAATTTCTGCTAATTTTAATATACATGTGGTATGTATGATATTCCACCCGTAATATTTTTTTGAATTGGTAAATAATTATTTCATTCAATTTAGTAGATATATTTATAGTTTCTACTTATATGTAGTTTTATTTAATATTTGTTATTTCATATAAAGGAAAACTTGATGTTTTTGTATTTTTTTAACATTTTTATCACATTCAGAATAAAATAGTACGTGGAAATTCATTTAATTTAGATTATTATGACATATTTCATTTTAGCAAAACAAAATAAGACATCGGTTGGGGAAAATTACTTTAAAACTATTCATTTCGTTTCGAAGTTATTTTCAAAAACAATGATTTTCAATTTTATTAAAATATGTGTAGAAATATTTAGTAGGGAGAATAATGGTAATACAATCATATTTAACTTGTGAAAGATAATATAGATATACATTTGATAATCTAATTAACAATACAATGTTTTTGTTTGAATGGTTGCATGTAAAGGAGGAATTTTTGTATTCAGATAAATTATGAAATTTGATAATACATATATATGTATATAGACTTATTAGACATATTCTTAATAATAATGTTAAGAATTCCAACAATTATTAACCAAATATGTAAAATATTTATTCGCTCATAATATGATACCAAAATTATGTATATATAAATTATCATATAGTTTTATTTGTATATGTTTAACAATTACTTCCATATTTTGGTTGCATATTTCCCGATATTGTCTAGGGTATCGACACCACAAAGGTTAATCCAATTGTCTCTTAATCTTGCTTTACTAATTTCTCCTAAATTTATTATACATGTGGTATGTATGATATTTCACCCTCTAATATTTTTTTTGAATTGGTAAATAATTATTTCATTCAATTTAGTAGATATATTTATAATATCTACTTATATGTGGTTTTATTTAAAATTGGGTTATTCCATATAAAGGAAAACTTTATGTTTTTTTTATTTGTTTTTACCATTTTTATCACATTCAGTATAAAATAGTACGTGGAAATTCATTTAATTTACATTATTATGACATATTTCGTTTTAGCAAAACAAAATAAGACATCGGTTGGAGAAAATTACTTAAAAACTATTCATTTCATTTCGAAGTTGTTGGCAAAAACAATGATTTTCAGTTATATTAAAATATTTATAGAAGTATTTAGTATTGAGAATAATGCTAATACAATCATATTTAACTTGTGAAAGATAATATAGATATATATTTGATGATCTAATTCACAATACAAGTTTTTTGTTTGAACGGTTGCATGTAAAGGAGGAATTTTTGTATTCAGATAAATTGTGAAATTTGGTAATCCATATTTATGTTTATAGACTTATTAGACATATTCTTAATAATAAAGTTAAGAATTCCAACAAATATTAACAAAATATGTAAAATATTTATTCGCTCATAATATGATACCAAAATTACGTATGTATAAATTATCATATAGTTTAATTTGTATATGTTTAACTATTACTTACATAATTTGGTTACATATTGCCCGATATGGTCTAGGTTTCGACACCACAAAGGTTAATCCAATTGTCTCTTAATCTTGCTTTTGCAATTTCTCCTTTTTTTAAGATACATATGGTATGTATGATATTTCACCCTCTAATATTTTTTTTGAATTGGTAAAAAACTATTTTATTCAATTTAGTATATATATTTATAGTTCTACTTATATGTGAATTTATTTAAAATCATGATTTTATTTAATTTGAATTATTTTATATAAAAGAAACACTTTATATTTTATTTATTGTTTTTAATAATTTTCTTAATATTTAATATAAAACATTACGTGCTAGTTTATTTATTTTAGATTATTATAACATATTTCATTTCCGTAAAACAAAATAAGAAAATTGGTTATGGAAAATTACATAAAACCTATCCATTTTGTTTGGAAGTAGTTGGCAAAAACAATTATTTTCAGTTATATTAATAAAATATATAGAAGTATTTAGTAGGGCGAATAATGGTAATACAATCATATTTAACTTGTGAAAGATAATATAGATATATATTTGATGATCTAATTCACAATACTATTTTATGGTTTGAATGGTTGCATGTAAACGAGGAATTTTTGTATCGAGATAAATTATGAAATTTCGTAATCCATATATAAGTTTATAAAATTATTAGACATATTCCTAA
Source organism: Hippophae tibetana (assembly GCA_037013495.1). Classification (NCBI taxonomy): domain Eukaryota; kingdom Viridiplantae; phylum Streptophyta; class Magnoliopsida; order Rosales; family Elaeagnaceae; genus Hippophae; species Hippophae tibetana. Next base: position 56,016,317 of record CM072812.1, read on the forward strand.
TTATAAAGTTAACAATTCCAACAAATATTAACAAAATATGTAAAATATTTATTCGCTCATAATATGATACCAAAATTATGTATATATAAATTATCATATAGTTTTATTTGTATATGTTTCAAAATTTCTTCCATATTTTGGTTGCATATTTCCCGATCTTGTCTAGGGTATCAACATCACAAAGGTTAATCCAATTGTCTCTTAATCTTGCCTTAATAATTTTTCCTACTTTTAATATACATGTGGTATGTATGATATTTCACCCTCTAATAGTTTTTTGAATTGGTAAAGAATTATTTCATTCAATTTAGTAGATATATTTATAGTTTCTACTTATATGTGGTTTTATTTAATATGGGTTATTTCATATAAAGGAAAACTTTATGTTTTTTTATTTGTTTTTAACATTTTTATCACATTTAGTATAAAATAGTACATGGAAATTCATTTACTTTAGATTATTATGACATATTTCTTTTAGCAAAACAAAATAAGACATCGGTTGGAGAAAATTACTTTAAAACTATTCATTTTTTTCGATGTTGTTGGCAAAAACATTGATTTTCTGTTATATTAACATATGTATAGAAGTATTTAGTATTGAGAATAATGCTAATACAATCAAATTTAACTTGTGAAAGATAATATAGATATATATTTGATAATCTAATTCACAATACAATTTTATGGTTTGAATGGTTCCATGTAAAGGAGGAATTTTTGTATTCAGATAAATTATGAAATTTGGTAATCCATATTTATGTTTATAGACTTATTAGACATATTCTTAATAACAAAGCTAAGAATTCCAACAAATATTAACAAAATATATAAAATATTTATTCGCTCATAAAATGATACCAAAATTACGTATGTGTAAATTAACATATAGTTTTATTTGTATATGTTTAACAATTACTTGCATAATTTGGTTGCATATTGCTCGATCTTGTCTAGGGTATCGACACCCCAAAGGTTAATCCAATTATCTCTTAATCTTGCTTTACTAATTTCTCCTAAATTTATTATACATATAGTATGTATGATATTTCACCCTCTAATATTTTTTTTTTGAATTGGTAAATAATTATTTCATTCAACTAAGTAGATATATTTATAATTTCTACATATATGTGGTTTTATTGAATATGGGTTATTTCATAAAAAAGGAAAACTTTATGTTTTTTTATTTGTTTTTAACATTTTTATCACATTTTATATAAAATAGTACATGGAAATTCATTTACTTTAGATTATTATGACATATTTCGTTTTAGCAAAACAAAATAAATCATCGGTTGGAGAAAATTAGTTTAAAACTATTCATTTCGTTTCGAAGTTGTTGGCAAAAACAATGATTTTCAGCTATATTAAAATATGTATAGAAGTATTTAGTATTAAGAATAATGCTAATACAATCATATTTAACTTGTTAGAGATAATTTAGATATATATTTGATGATCTAATTCACAATACAATTTTATGGTTTGAGTGGTTGCATGTAAAGGACGAATTTTTATATTCACATTAATTATGAAATTTGGTAATCCATATTTATGTTTATAGACTTATTAGACATATTCTTAATAATAAAGTTAAGAATTACAACAAATATTAACAAAATATGTAAAATATTTATTCGCTCATAATATGATACCAAAATTACGTATATATAAATTATCCTATAGTTTTATTTGTATAAGTTTAACAATTACTTGCATAATTTCGTTGCATATTGCCCCATATTGTCTAGGGTATCGACACTGATGCTTATTTTTGCAAGTGTACGAATCGTTCAAGTAATAAAGTGTACAAAAAGTACGGATATCGAACCCACAAGGAATGGCGTTACTAAGTACCGAAATTGACTAACCCTAATTTTATTTGAAAACCGAATTGTTGAAATTGTTTTAAAAGCAAATTAACATAAAACTAAACGCAAATAACAAAATTTAATGTTGTTCACAAATGATTAAAAACGCTAAGGCATTTGATTTCGCTAAATCAATTCAATCCGATTTCAAGTCATGTTATATGAGAATCAAAGCTAAAAGTGATGGTTGAAAAACCCAAACTTATCTAATACTCTTTCTCAAGTTATATTAGAATTACTTATCTATGAAAACCAACTATATTTCTATGAAGATTTAATCACAAATAAGCACATTATGATTTATGGAATTTCTAGAATAACCACATACATCATGCATTAGGTGTCAAACTCGCATTCAACATACGGTATTTATCACAAGAAGCATTCATTACACATCTCCTCTCGGACTCAATATAATGCAACAAATCATCTAAATCTTGATCAGAAATTTAAAAGCATTAAGCATGGAAATAAATACTCAACTTGAAAACAATGAATTCATATAACAATAACAAAAGAAATCAGATTTCCTTGATTTAACTACATCATAGCCTTAGCAAAAACAAATTAGTTCATAACGAAAATAAGAACAAACATATTCTCAATTGAATCCATGAACAAACAATCTGAATAAACTGCAGAAAATAAAAGCTAAGGAGAAGAGATGAAGAACTCTTGAAGATGAAGACTTGGTAGCAACAATGGTGATGATCCTTCAAGCTTCTCCAACCTTTCTCTCCAAAATTTCCTTTTCTCCTCCAAAAATAACTTTGATCTGCTCTCTCTACCATCCCCCTCTTTTTCCATCATAATGTATATATAGATCTAGGGTTTGGGGGGCAATTTTGGAACAAAACAACATAAAAAATGTGTTTTTAGATGAAACTCGCCGGCGGCGACATTATTCTCGCTGAGGCGAGATTTCTGGAAAATTAAATTTTTAGGTTTTGGATTTTGGCCGGCGGCCAAAATAATGTGGCCGGCGACGAGATACTTTGGCCGGCGGCGAGATGAATTTTGCCAAATTTTGTGCTCTCGGGAAGATTTTCACTGTGCTTTCTGTAGGATTTTCGCCGGCGGCGAGAATAATCTAGCCGGCGGCGGGATTTCCAAATCTTGAATATTTATTTTCTTTTTATTTTCACTCAATCCCGATAATTGAACTTTGTCCCAAACTTCTCCAAAATCATGATTTTCCCTGAAATTGCACTTTAAACACGAAATACCCGTGAAATGATATTTGTGGATTAAATAATCAAATAAATGCAATTTTCACACAAATATCAACATTTAAATCATAACAAAAATGCAATAATTTGACTCTTATCAACAACCCCCAACTAGCTTCTTGCTAGTCTCTAGAAAGAAAAGCGATCTATGAATAATTGAAAAGAAGACATTAAAAGAAAAATTCAAAGGAAATTTATTCTATTTACAACATTGCATTAAGCATATGTAGTAAGCCTTTAAACCCCTAGGCGGCCCTAGTCGGACGAGTTGTTTTTTTTTGTTTTTTTTTTGTTTTTTTTTGTTTTTTTTTGTTTTTTTTTTTGCATCCTTACTCCAATTGCTCTTGAAAAGACATAACCCCAACCGATTTCTCCCAATATATGTGGAAGATTTCTCCAATTCCTCTTGAAAAGTTTGTGTTCAAAATTAAGTGCTCTTAACAAATAAGGTAGGAATTATATATATATATATTTTTGGCTCAATTGAAGGTAGGTTATATAAGGCAAAAAGAAAGAAAAGTAAGGCTAACAATATATTTAAATAGGCTCAAAGAGGTAACTAGTGATATAAGGATAACAAGGTAGGCTTAAAATGGCACAATCGATCCAAAAATGGCCTACATCATATCCTAAACAGTGCAATTCCAAATTATTTCGCCTCAAGAGGTTTTCAAATGAGTTCTAGAGTTTGTTGAGATCACAAAAATATTCATGAAAAATTCTCACATAAGACTTCTCTAAGCATTTAGACTAATCAACCAAATCATACCACATACCAAAAGAGTCGCCAACTAGGTAAAATCAACATTTGAAATTCTCTTTAAACCGAAGCAAAATTTAATGTCTTCTAACAGCTACTTGTTATCACAATCACATTATTATCATCAAGGTGCAAATTAAAATAAGTAAAATGCAAATAAAATAAAATAAAAATAAAAATAGAAATAAGACAATAAACAAATAAAAGAAATTAAATCAAAATGCAGAAAAATAAATGGAAAATCAAAATTAAACACAAATAAAAACACAAACAAAACTAATAAAAATGAAGGGAAGAAAAGATTTACCGTTTACTGCACCCCCAACCAAAACCTTACATTGTCCTCAATGTAAGAAAGGAAAGAGAGATCTCCTTTCCGCCGGCGGTGAAACTGCCCTCGCCGGTGGTGAACGTAAGATATTTTTTTTTCTTAGATGGAATGGCATTGGCTTTAACTCAATCTTGTTGGCTCCATTCTTTACCACTGAGGTTGGAGTTTCATTTGTTCCCAACTCCTTAAATGTTTCATCACTGCATAAATGTTCATTAGGTGCTGCTAGTAATTCATAACATTGTCTCGTCCCCTCATCTTCCTCCTCAATTGTTGCAGATTTTACAAGGCATGCTTCTAGTGGTAGCAATGAAGTTCTCTCCTCAAGAGTTTCCGAGATTAACCCATCAAGAGTGTTAATTTGAAAACAAGAATGTACATCACTTGGAAATTTTGTTTCTTCAAAAAAATCAAAAGTTACTTGTTCATCTTGCACCCGTAGAATGAGCTTTCCTTGCTGAACATCAATCAATGTTCTTCCAGTTGCAAGGAACGGTCTCCCCAATATCAACGGTATCTCTCTATCTTCCTCCATGTCAAGCATCACGAAATCGTCAGGGAAAATAAACTTCCCCACTTTAATTAAAACATCCTCAATTACCCCTAGAGGATATTTCACCGATCGATCCGCTAATTGTAAAGAGATTGAAGTAGGCTTCACTTCTCCGAGGCCTAGTTTCCTGAAAACTGAAAGTGGCATCAAATTAATGCTTGCTCCTAAATCACATAGGACTTTATCAAAATTGCAACTTCCTATAGTACAAGGTATAGTAAAACTCCCTGGGTCTTTCAAATTCTGTGGCAGTTTTCTTTGAATAACTGCACTACACTCCTCATTTAGCATGACAATTTCATTATCTCCCAACCTCCTCTTCTTTGATAAAATTTCCTTCATGAATTTTGCATACTTGGGCATTTGTTCCAACATCTCTGCAAAAGGAATGTTAATATGCAATTTCTTAAAAATATCCAGAAATTTATCAAATTGATTATCAAGCTTTTTCTTATTCAATCGTTGAGGATATGGGATAGGAGGCTCATATTTTGCATATGGGGAAGGTTGAATATCTTGGGATCTTGATGGCTTTTCTTTAGATTCTTCCATATTTTTCTCCGATTTCCTCTGATTCTCAAGTTCTTTACCACTTCTCAATGTGATAGCCTTTACATGCTCTGTGAGATTTATTGTGTCACTAGGCAGTGATCCTTGAGACCTTTCTGCAATCTGCTTTGAAAGCTGCCCCAGTTGGTTTTGGATGTCCCTGTTGATTGCCTCTTGATTTCTGAAATTTGCTCTTATCTCCTCAATGAACTTTCCCAAAATTTCTTCCAAATTTGGTTGTTTCTTCTCTTGGGGTTGGTAAGAAGATGATGACGGTTTGAATCCCCCTTGATTATTTCCCCATGACAAATTTGGATGATTTCTCCAACCTGGATTATAGGTGTTCGAATATGGGTTATGTTGAGGTTTTTGGAAATTTGAAACATAATTTGCTTGCTCAGCATTTGGTGAAGCAAATGGATTTCCAACTTGGCACTCAATACTAGCATGATTTCCACCACATAAATCAAATTGTGAAGTTGGTTTGGATTCGAATTTGGAAGACAAAGAATCCATCTTTCTTGAAAGAACAGCAACTTGAGCCGACAAAGCATTCACTGAATCAATTTCATGCAATGTTGCTGGTCTTTTTGCAATTACCCGCTCTGAATGCCACTGATTGTTGTTTTCTGCCATAACCTCTAACAACTCATGAGCATCCTCCGGTGTTTTTCCCATTAAAGACCCTCCAGCTGCAGCATCAATCATAGCACGATAGTTTGAAACCAACCCATTATAAAATGTAGAGACTTGCAGCCAAATCGGTATACCATGATGTGGGCACTTCCTCAACATTTCTTTGAATCTTTCCCAAGCTTCATACAACGATTCTTGGTCATACTATGTAAAAGATGTGATTTCATTCCTCAATTTTACCGTCTTAGTAGGAGGAAAGAACTTAGACAAGAATTTCTGAACCAACTCATTCCATGTTGTAATTGATCCCGGTGGTAATGAGTTTAGCCACTCCTTGGCTTTATCCCTAAGTGAAAAAGGAAAAACCCTCAATCTTATAGCATCTTCAGACACACCATTTATCTTGTAAAGATCACACACCTCCAGAAAGTAAGCAATATGTGCATTTGGATCATCCTTTGACATTCCCCCAAACTGATTCGTTTGAACCATTTGGATAAAGGATGGTTTTATCTCAAAGTTATTGGCTTGAATAGTTGGCCTCCTTATACCCGAAGTAGTCCCAGCAACATTAGGCGTAGCATAATCCCTCAAAGCTCTATGATTTCCACCTCCTTCAACAAATGGTGGATCCATGGCTGATTGTCTATTAGGAGCTGAAGTTGAACGTCTTCTCTCTCGGTTTAGACGCCTATATGTTCTATCAATCTCCGGATCAAATGGTAGAAGGTTAAGGCTTCTTGTACGTCTCATACAAAAATCCTACAACCAGAAAATCAACTAACACAAAAACAACACAAAGTTAATTTTTTTTTATGATAAATAAAATAAAACAGCAAAATAAACAAAAATTAAAAATGAAAGAAAGATAAAGCAAATTAACTTCAAATTAAAACTAAGATTAGGTAGTATCGATATTAATAAAATCAAACCATTCCCCGGAAACGGCACCAAAAACTTGATGCTTATTTTCGCAAGTGTACGAATCGTTCAAGTAATAAAGTGTACAAAAAGTACGGATATCGAACCCACAAGGAATGGCATTACTAAGTACCGAAATTGACTAACCCTAATTTTATTTGAAAACCGAATTGTTGAAATTGTTTTAAAAGCAAATTAACATAAAACTAAACGCAAATAACAAAATTTAATGTTGTTCACAAATGATTAAAAACGCTAAGGCATTTTATTTCGCTAAATCAATTCAATCCGATTTCAAGTCATGTTATATGAGAATCAAAGCTAAAAGTGATGGTTGAAAAACCCAAACTTATCTAATACTCTTTCTCAAGTTATATTAGAATTACTTATCTATGAAAACCAACTATATTTCTATGAAGATTTAATCATAAATAAGCACATTATGATTTATGGAATTTCTAGAATAACCACATACATCATGCATTAGGTGTCAAACTCGCATTCAACATACGGTATTTATCACAAGAAGCATTCATTACACATCTCCTCTCGGTCTCAATATAATGCAACAAATCATCTAAATCTTGATCAGAAATTTAAAAGCATTAAGCATGGAAATAAATACTCAACTTGAAAACAATGAATTCATATAACAATAACAAAAGAAATCAGATTTCCTTGATTTAACTACATCATAGCCTTAGCAAAAACAAATTAGTTCATAACGAAAATAAGAACAAACATATTCTCAATTGAATCCATGAACAAACAATCTGAATAAACTGCAGAAAATAAAAGCTAAGGAGAAGAGATGAAGAACTCTTGAAGATGAAGACTTGGTAGCAACAATGGTGATGATCCTTCAAGATTCTCCAACCTTTCTCTCCAAAATTTCCTTTTCTCCTCCAAAAATAACTTTGATCTGCTCTCTCTGCCATCCCCCTCTTTTTCCATCATAATGTATATATAGACCTAGGGTTTTGGGGGAAATTTTGGAACAAAACAACATAAAAAATGTGTTTTCAGACGAAACTCGCCGGCGGCGACATTATTCTCGCCGCGGCGAGATTTCTGGAAAATTAAATTTTTAGGTTTTGGATTTTGGCCGGCGGCCAAAATAATATGGCCGGCTAGCGAGATACTTTGGCCGGCGGCCAACATAATGTGGCCGGCGGTGAGATGAATTTTGCCAAATTTGGTGCTCTCGGGAAGATTTTCACCGTGCTTTCTGTAGGATTTTCGCCGGCGGCGAGAATAATCTAGCCGGCGGCGGGATTTCCAAATCTTGAATCTTTATTTTCTTTTTATTTTCACTCAATCCCGATAATTGAACTTTGTTCCAAACATCTCCAAAATCATGATTTTCCCTAAAATTGCACTTTAAACACGAAATACCAGGGAAATGACATTTGTGGATTAAATAATCAAAAAATGCAATTTTCACACAAATATCAACATTTAAATCATAACCAAAATGCAATAATTTGACTCTTATCACACACCACAAAGGTTAATCCAATTGTCTCTTAATTATGCTTTACTAATTTCTCCTAAATTTATTATACTTGTATACGTATGATATTTGACCCTCTAATATTTTTTTTGAATTGCTAAATAATTATTTCATTCAATTTAGTAGATATATTTATAATTTATACTTATATGTGGTTTTATTTAATATGGGTTATTTCATATAAAGGAAAACTTTATGTTTTTTTATTTGTTTTTAACATTTTTATAACATTTAGTATAGAATAGTACGTGGAAATTCATTTACTTTAGATTATTATGACATATTTCGTTTTAGCAAAACAAAATAAGACATCGGTTGGAGAAAATTACAGTGAAACTATTCATTTTGTTTCGAAGTTGTTTGCAAAAACAATAATTTTCAGTTATATTTAAATATGTATAGAAGTATTTAGTATTGAGAATAATGCTAATACAATCATATTTAACTTGTCAGAGATAATATAGATATATATTTGATGATCTAATTCACAATACAATTTTATGGTTTGAATGGTTCCATGTAAAGGACGAATTTTTATATTCACATTAATTATGAAATTTGGTAATCCATATTTATATTTATAGACTTATTAGACATATTCTTAATAATAAAGTTAAAAATTCCAACAAATATTAACAAAATATGTAAAATATTTATTTGCTCATAATATGATACCAAAATTACGTATGTATAAATTATCATATAGTTTTATTTGTATATGTTTAACAATTACTTACATAATTTGGTTACATATTGCCCGATTTTGTCTAGGGTATCGACACCACAAAGGTTAATCCAATTGTCTCTTAATCTTGCTTTACTAATTTCTCCTAAATTTATTATACATGTGGTATGTATGATATTTCACCCTCTAATATTTTTTTTCAATTGGTAAATAATTATTTGAATCAATTTAGTAGATATATTAATAATTTCTAATTATATATGGTTTTATTAAATATGGGTTATTTCATATAAAGGAAAACATTATGTTTTTTTATTTTTTTTTAAATTTTTTATCACATTCAGTATAAAATAGTACGTGGAAATTCATTTAATTTAGATTATTATGACATATTTCGTTTTAGCAAAACAAAATAAGACATCGGTTGGAGAAAATTACATTAAAACTATTTATTTCGTTTCGAAGTTGTTGGCAAAAACAATTATTTTCAGTTATATTAAAATATGTATAGAAGTATTTAGTATTGAGAATAATGCATATACAATCATATTTAACTTGTGAAAGATAATATAGATATATATTTGATAATCTAATTCACAATACAATGTTTTTGTTTGAATGGTTGCATGTAAAGGAGGAATTTTTGTATTCTGGTAAATTATGAAATTTGTTAATCCATATTTATGTTTATAGACTTATTAGACATATTCTATATAATAAAGTTAAGAATTCCAACAAATATTAACGAAATATGTAAAATATTTATTCGCTCATAATATGATACCAAAATTATGTATATATAAATTATCATATAGTTTTATTTGTATATGTTTAACAATTATTTGCATAATTTGGTTACATGTGGTATGTATGATATTTCACCCTCTAATATTTTTTTTTGAATTGGTAAATAATTATTTCATTCAATTTAGTAGATATATTTATAATTTCTAATTATATGTGGTTTTATTTAATATGGGTTATTTCATATAAAGGAAAATTTTATGTTTTTTTATTTGTTTTTAACATTTTTATCACATTTAGTATAAAATAGTACGCGGAAATTCATTTAATTTAGATTATTTTGACATATTTCGTTTTAGCAAAACAAAATAAGACATCGGTTGGGCAAAATTAATTTAAAACTAATCATTTAGTTTCGATGTTGTTGTAAAAAACAATGATTTTCAGTTATATTAACATATATATAGAAGTATTTAGTATTGAGAATAATGCTAATACAATCATATTTAACTTGTGAAAGATAATATAGATATATATTTGATGATCTAATTCACAATAAAATTTTATGGTTTGAATGGTTGCATGTAAAGGACGAATTTTTATATTCAAATTAATTATGAAATTTGGTAATCCATATTTTTGTTTATAGACTTATTAGATATATTCTTAATAATAAAGTTAAGAATTCCAACAAATATTAAGGAAATATGTAAAATATTTATTCGCTCATAATATGATACCAAAATTATGTATATATAAATTATCATATAGTTTTATTTGTATAAGTTTAACAATTACTTCCATAATTTCGTTGCATATTGTTCGATCTTGTATTGGGTATCGACACCACAAAGGTTAATCCAATTGTCTCTTAATTATGCTTTACTAATTTCTCCTAAATTTATTATACTTGTATACGTATGATATTTGACCCTCTAATATTTTTTTTGAATTGCTAAATAATTATTTCATTCAATTTAGTAGATCTATTTATAATTTCTACTTATCTATGGTTTTATTTAATATGGGTTATTTCATATAAAGGAAAACTTTATGTTTTTTTATTTGTTTTTAACATTTTTATCACATTTAGTATAAAATAGTACATGGAAATTCATTTACTTTAGATTATTATGACATATTTCTTTTAGCAAAACAAAATAAGACATCGGTTGGAGAAAATTACTTTAAAACTATTCATTATTTTTCGATATTGTTGGCAAAAACAATGATTTTCAGTTATATTAAAATATGTATAGAAGTATTTAGTATTGAGAATAATGCTAATACAATCATATTTAACTTGTGAAAGATAATATAGATATATATTTGATGATCTAATTCACAATACAATTTTATGGTTTGAAGGGTTGCATGTAAAGGAGGAATTTTTGTATTCAGCTTAATTATGAAATTTGGTAATCCATATTTATGTTTATAGACTTATTAGACATATTCTAAATAATAAAGTTAAGAATTCTAGAAAATATTAACAAAATATGTAAAATATTTATTCGCTCATAATATGATACCAAAATTACGTATATATAAATTATCATATAGTTTTATTTGTATAAGTTTAACAATTACTTGCATAATTTCGTTGCATATTGCCCGATCTTGTCTAGGGTATCGACACCACAAAGGTTAATCCAATTGTCTCTTAATCTTGCTTTACTAATTTCTCCTAAATTTATTATACATGTGGTATGTATGATATTTCACCTTTTAATATTTTTTTTGAATTGGTAAATAATTATTTCATTCAATTTAGTAGATATATTTATAATTTCTAATTATATGTGGTTTTATTTAATATGGGTTATTTCATATAACGGAAAACTTTATGTTTTTTTATTTGTTTTTAACATTTTTATAACATTTAATATATAATAGTACGTGGAAATTCATTTACTTTAGATGATTATGGCATATTTCGTTTTTGAAAAACAAAATAAGACATCGGTTGGAGAAAATTACAGTGAAACTATTCATTTCCTTTCGAAGTTGTTTGCAAAAACAATAATTTTCAGTTATATTAAAATATGTATAGAAGTATATAGTATTGAGAATAATGCTAATACAATCATATTTAACTTGTGAGAGATAATATAGATATATATTTGATGATCTAATTCACAATATAATTTTATGGTTTGAAGGGTTGCATGTAAAGGAGGAATTTTTGTATTCAGCTTAATTATGAAATATGGTAATCCATATTTATGTTTATAGACTTATTAGACATATTCTTAATAATAAAGTTAAGAATTTCAGGAAATATTAAAAAAATATGTAAAATATTACTTCGCTCATAATATGATACCAAAATTACGTATGTATAAATTATCATATAGTTTTATTTGTATATGTTTAACAATTATTTGCATAATTTGGTTACATATTGCCCTATCTTGTCTAGGGTATCGACACCACATAGGTTAATCCATTTGTCTCTTAATATTGCTTTACTAATTTCTCCTAAATTTATTATACATGTGGTATGTATGATATTTCACCCTCTAATATTTTTTTTTGACTTGGTAAATAATTATTTCATTCAATTTAGTAGATATATTTATAATTTCTAATTATATGTGGTTTTATTTAATATGGGTTATTTCATATAAAGGAAAATTTTATGTTTTTTTATTTGTTTTTAACATTTTTATCACATTTAGTATAAAATAGTACGCGGAAATTCATTTAATTTAGATTATTTTGACATATTTCGTTTTAGCAAAACAAAATAAGACATCGGTTGGGCAAAATTAATTTAAAACTAATCATTTAGTTTCGATGTTGTTGTAAAAAACAATGATTTTCAGTTATATTAACATATATATAGAAGTATTTAGTATTGAGAATAATGCTAATACAATCATATTTAACTTGTGAAAGATAATATAGATATATATTTGATGATCTAATTCACAATAAAACTTTATGGTTTGAATGGTTGCATGTAAAGGACGAATTTTTATATTCAAATTAATTATGAAATTTGGTAATCCATATTTTTGTTTATAGACTTATTAGATATATTCTTAATAATAAAGTTAAGAATTCCAACAAATATTAACGAAATATGTAAAATATTTATTCGCTCATAATATGATACCAAAATTATGTATATATAAATTATCATATAGTTTTATTTGTATAAGTTTAACAATTACTTCCATAATTTCGTTGCATATTGTCCGATCTTGTATTGGGTATCGACACCACAAAGGTTAATCGAATTGTCTCTTAATCTTGCCATACTAATTTCTCCTAAATTTATTATACATGTGGTATGTATGATATTTCACCCTCTAATATTTTTTTTTGAATTGGTAAATAATTATTTCATTCAATTTAGTAGATATATTTATAATTTCTAATTATCTATGGTTTTATTTAATATGGGTTATTTCATATAAAGGAAAACTTTATGTTTTTTTATTTGTTTTTAACATTTTTATCACATTTAGTATAAAATAGTACATGGAAATTCATTTACTTTAGATTATTATGACATATTTCTTTTAGCAAAACAAAATAAGACATCGGTTGGAGAAAATTACTTTAAAACTATTCATTATTTTTCGATATTGTTGGCAAAAACAATGATTTTCAGTTATATTAAAATATGTATAGAAGTATTTAGTATTGAGAATAATGCTAATACAATCATATTTAACTTGTGAAAGATAATATAGATATATATTTGATGATCTAATTCACAATACAATTTTATGGTTTGAAGGGTTACATGTAAAGGAGGAATTTTTGTATTCAGCTTAATTATGATATTTGGTAATCCATATTTATGTTTATAGACTTATTAGACATATTCTTAATAATAAAGTTAAGAATTTCAGCAAATATTAAAAAAATATGTAAAATATTTATTCGCTCATAATATGATACCAAAATTATGTATGTATAAATTATTATATAGTTTTATTTGTATATGTTTAACAATTATTTGCATAATTTGGTTACATATTGCCCTATCTTGTCTAGGGTATCGACACCACATAGGTTAATCCATTTGTCTCTTAATATTGCTTTACTAATTTCTCCTAAATTTATTATACATGTGGTATGTATGATATTTCACCCTCTAATATATTTTTTTGAATTGGTAAATAATTATTTCATTCCATTTAGTAGATATATTTATAATTTCTAATTATCTATGGATTTATTTAATATGGGTTATTTCATATAAAGGAAAACTTTATGTTTTTTTATTTTTTTTAACATTTTTATCACATTTAGTATAAAATAGTACGTGGAAATTCATTTACTTTAGATGATTATGACATATTTCGTTTTTGAAAAACAAAATAAGACATCGGTGGGAGAAAATTACAGTGAAACTATTCCTTTCGTTTCGAAGTTGTTTGCAAAAACAATAATTTTCATTTATATTAAAATATGTATATTTAGTATTGAGAATAATGCTAATACAATCATATTTAACTTGTGAAAGATAATATAGATATATATTTGATAATCTAATTCACAATAATATATTTTTGTTTGAATGGTTGCATGTAATGGAGGAATTTTTGTATTGAGATAAATTATAAAATTTGGTATCCATATTAATTTTATAGATTTATTAGACATATTATTAATAATAAAGTTAAATATTACAACAAATATTAAGAAAATATGTAAAATATTTATTCGCTCATAATATGATACCAAAATTTCGTATATATAAATTAACATATAGTTTTATTTGTATATGTTTAACAATTACTTGCATAATATGGTTGCATATTGCTCGATCTTGATTAGGGTATCGACACCCCAAAGGTTAATCCAATTGTCTCTTAATCTTGCTTTACTAATTTCTCCTAAATTTATTATACATGTGGTATGTATGATATTTCACCCTCTAATATTATTTTTCAATTGGTAAATAATTATTTCATTCAATTAAGTAGATATATTTATAATTTCTACATATATGTGGTTTTATTAAATATGGGTTATTTCATATAAAGGAAAACATTATGTTTTTTTTATTTGTTTTTAAATTTTTTTTATCACATTTAGTATAAAATAGTACGTCGAAATTCATTTAATTTAGATTATTATGACATATTTTGTTTTAGCAAAACAAAATAAGACATCGGTTGGAGAAAAGTACTTTAAAACTATTCATTTCGTTTCGAAGTTGTTGGCAAAAACAATTATTTTCAGTTATATTAAAATATGTATAGAAGTATTTAGTATTGAGAATAATGCTAATACAATCATATTTAACTTATGAAAGATAATATAGATATATATTTGATAATGTAATTCACAATACAATGTTTTTGTTTGAATGGTTGCATGTAAAGGAGGAATTTTTGTATTCTGGTAAATTATGAAATTTGTTAATCCATATTTATGTTTATAGACTTATTAGACATATTCTTAATAATAAAGTTAAGAATTCCAACAAATATAAACAAAATATGTAAAATATTTATTCGCTCATAATATGATACAAAAATTACGTATGTATAAATTATCATATAGTTTTTTTTGTATATGTTTAACAATTACTTGCATAATTTGCTTACATATAACCCTATCTTGTCTAGGGTATCGACACCACAAAGGTTAATCCAATTGTCTCTTAATCTTGCTTTACTAATTTCTCCTAAATTTATTATACATGTGGTATGTATGATATTTCACCCTCTAATATTTTTTTAGGAATGGTAAATAATTATTTCATTCCATTTAGTAGATATATTTATAATTTCTACTTATATATGGTTTTATTTAATATGGGTTATTTCATATAAAGGAAAACTTTATGTTTTTTATTTTTTTTTTAACATTTTTATCACATTTAGTATAAAATAGTACGTGGAAATTCATTTAATTTAGATTATTTTGACATATTTCGTTTTAGCAAAACAAAATAAGACATCGGTTGGAGAAAATTACTTTAAAACTATTCATTTCGTTTCGAAGTTGTTGGCAAAAAGAATGATTTTTAGTTGTATTAAAATATGTATAGAAGTATTTAGTATTGAGAATAATGCTCATACAATCATATTTAAATTGTGAAAGATAACAAAGATATATATTTGCTGATCTAATTCACAATACAATTTTATGGTTTGAAGGGTTGCATGTAAAGGACGAATTTTTATATTCAAATTAATTATGAAATTTTGTTATCCATATTTTTTTTATAGACTTATTAGATATATTCTTAATAATAAAGTTAAGATTTTCAACAAATATTAACGAAATATGTAAAATATGTATTCGCTCATAATATGATACCAAAATTATGTATATATAAATTATCATATAGTTTTATTTGTATAAGTTTAACAATTACTTGCTTAATTTGGTTACATATAACCCTATCTTGTCTAGGGCATCGACACCACAAAGGTTAATCCAATTGTCTCTTAATCTTGCTTTACTAATTTCTCCTAAATTTATTATACATGTGGTAGGTATGATATTTCACCCTCTAATATTTTTTTTAGGAATGGTAAATAATTATTTCATTCAATTTAGTAGATATATTTATAATTTCTACTTATATGTGGTTTTATTTAATATGGGTTATTTCATATAAAGGAAAACTTTATGTTTTTTATTTTTTTTAACATTTTTATCACATTTAGTATAAAATAGTACGTGGAAATTCATTTAATTTAGATTATTTTGACATATTTCGTTTTAGCAAAACAAAATAAGACATCGGTTGGAGAAAATTACAGTGAAACTATTCCTTTCGTTTCGAAGTTGTTTGCAAAAACAATAATTTTCATTTATATTAAAATATGTATATTTAGTATTGAGAATAATGCTAATACAATCATATTTAAATTGTGAAAGATAATATAGATATATATTTGATAATGTAATTCACAATACAATGTTTTTGTTTGAATGGTTGCATGTAAAGGAGGAATTTTTGTATTCTGGTAAATTATGAAATTTGTTAATCCATATTTATGTTTATAGACTTATTAGACATATTCTTAATAATAAAGTTAAGAATTCCAACAAATATTAACAAAATATGTAAAATATTTATTCGCTCATAATATGATACCAAATTTACGTATGTATAAATTATCATATAGTTTTTTTTGTATATGTTTAACAATTACTTGCATAATTTGCTTACATATAACCCTATCTTGTCTAGGGTATCGACACCACAAAGGTTAATCCAATTGTCTCTTAATCTTGCTTTACTAATTTCTCCTAAATTTATTATACATGTGGTATGTATGATATTTCACCCTCTAATATTTTTTTAGGAATGGTAAATAATTATTTCATTCCATTTAGTAGATATATTTATAATTTCTACTTATATATGGTTTTATTTAATATGGGTTATTTCATATAAAGGAAAACTTTATGTTTTTTATTTTTTTTTAACATTTTTATCACATTTAGTATAAAATAGTACGTGGAAATTCATTTAATTTAGATTATTTTGACATATTTCGTTTTAGCAAAACAAAATAAGACATCGGTTGGAGAAAATTACTTTAAAACTATTCATTTCGTTTCGAAGTTGTTGGCAAAAATAATGATTTTTAGTTGTATTAAAATATGTATAGAAGTATTTAGTATTGAGAATAATGCTAATACAATCATATTTAAATTGTGAAAGATAACAAAGATATATATTTGCTGATCTAATTCACAATACAATTTTATGGTTTGAATGGTTGCATGTAAAGGACGAATTTTTATATTCAAATTAATTATGAAATTTTGTAATCCATATTTTTGTTTATAGACTTATTAGATATATTCTTAATAATAAAGTTAAGAATTTCAACAAATATTAACGAAATATGTAAAATATTTATTCGCTCATAATATGATACCAAATTTACGTATGTATAAATTATCATATAGTTTTTTTTGTATATGTTTAACAATTACTTGCATAATTTGCTTACATATAACCCTATCTTGTCTAGGGTATCGACACCACAAAGGTTAATCCAATTGTCTCTTAATCTTGCTTTACTACTTTCTCCTAAATTTATTATACATGTGGTACGTATGATATTTCACCCTCTAATATTTTTTTTAGGAATGGTAAATAATTATTTCATTCAATTTAGTAGATATATTTATAATTTCTACTTATATGTGGTTTTATTTAATATGGGTTATTTCATATAAAGGAAAACTTTATTTTTTTATTTTTTTTAACATTTTTATCACATTTAGTATAAAATAGTACGTGGAAATTCATTTAATTTAGATTATTTTGACATATTTCGTTTTAGCAAAACAAAATAAGACATCGGTTGGAGAAAATTACAGTGAAACTATTCCTTTCGTTTCGAAGTTGTTTGCAAAAACAATAATTTTCATTTATATTAAAATATGTATATTTAGTATTGAGAATAATGCTAATGCAATCATATTTAACTTGTGAAAGATAATATAGATATATATTTGATAATGTAATTCACAATACAATGTTTTTGTTTGAATGGTTGCATGTAAAGGAGGAATTTTTGTATTCTGGTAAATTATGAAATTTGTTAATCCATATTTATGTTTATAGACTTATTAGACATATTCTTAATAATAAAGTTAAGAATTCCAACAAATATTAACAAAATATGTAAAATATTTATTCGCTCATAATATGATACCAAATTTACGTATGTATAAATTATCATATAGTTTTTTTTGTATATGTTTAACAATTACTTGCATAATTTGCTTACATATAACCCTATCTTGTCTAGGGTATCGACACCATAAAGGTTAATCCAATTGTCTCTTAATCTTGCTTTACTAATTTCTCCTAAATTTATTATACATGTGGTATGTATGATATTTCACCCTCTAATATTTTTTTTAGGAATGGTAAATAATTATTTCATTCAATTTAGTAGATATATTTATAATTTCTACTTATATGTGGTTTTATTTAATATGGGTTATTTCATATAAAGGAAAACTTTATGTTTTTTATTTTTTTTAACATTTTTATCACATTTATTATAAAATAGTACGTGGAAATTCATTTAATTTAGATTATTTTGACATATTTCGTTTTAGCAAAACAAAATAAGACATCGGTTGGAGAAAATTACAGTGAAACTATTCCTTTCGTTTCGAAGTTGTTTGCAAAAACAATAATTTTCATTTATATTAAAATATGTATATTTAGTATTGAGAATACTGCTAATACAATCATATTTAACTTGTGAAAGATAATATAGATATATATTTGATAATGTAATTCACAATACAATGTTTTTGTTTGAATGGTTGCATGTAAAGGAGGAATTTTTGTATTCTGGTAAATTATGAAATTTGTTAATCCATATTTATGTTTATAGACTTATTAGACATATTCTTAATAATAAAGTTAAGAATTCCAACAAATATTAACAAAATATGTAAAATATTTATTCGCTCATAATATGATACCAAATTTACGTATGTATAAATTATCATATAGTTTTTTTTGTATATGTTTAACAATTACTTGCATAATTTGCTTACATATAACCCTATCTTGTCTAGGGTATCGACACAACAAAGGTTAATCCAATTGTCTCTTAATCTTGCTTTACTAATTTCTCCTAAATTTATTATACATGTGGTATGTATGATATTTCACCCTATAATATTTTTTTAGGAATGGTAAATAATTATTTCATTCCATTTAGTAGATATATTTATAATTTCTACTTATATATGGTTTTATTTAATATGGGTTATTTCATATAAAGGAAAACTTTATGTTTTTTATTTTTTTTAACATTTTTAGCACATTTAGTATAAAATAGTACTTGGAAATTCATTTAATTTAGATTATTTTGACATATTTCGTTTTAGCAAAACAAAATAAGACATCGGTTGGAGAAAATTACTTTAAAACTATTCATTTCGTTTCGAAGTTGTTGGCAAAAATAATGATTTTTAGTTGTATTAAAATATGTATAGAAGTATTTAGTATTGAGAATAATTCTAATACAATCATATTTAAATTGTGAAAGATAACAAAGATATATATTTGCTGATCTAATTCACAATACAATATTATGGTTTGAATGGTTGCATGTAAAGGACGAATTTTTATATTCAAATTAATTATGAAATTTTGTAATCCATATTTTTGTTTATAGACTTATTAGATATATTCTTAATAATAAAGTTAATAATTTCAACAAATATTAACGAAATATGTAAAATATTTATTCGCTCATAATATGATACCAAAATTACGTATATATAAATTATCATATAGTTTTATTTGTATAAGTTTAACAATTACTTGCACAATTTGGTTACATATAACCCTATCTTGTCTAGGGTATCGACACCACAAAGGTTAATCCAATTGTCTCTTAATCTTGCTTTACTAATTTCTCCTAAATTTATTATACATGTGGTATGTATGATATTTCACCCTCTAATATTTTTTTTAGGAATGGTAAATAATTATTTCATTCAATTTAGTAGATTTATTTATAATTTCTACTTATATGTGGTTTTATTTAATATGGGTTATTTCATATAAAGGAAAACTTTATGTTTTTGATTTATTTTAACATTTTTATCACATTTAGTATAAAATAGTACGTCAAAATTCATTTAATTTAGATTATTTTGACATATTTCGTTTTAGCAAAACAAAATAAGACATCGGTTGGAGAAAATTACTTTAAAACTATTCATTTCGTTTCGAAGTTGTTGGCAAAAATAATGATTTTTAGTTGTATTAAAATATGTATAGAAGTATTTAGTATTGAGAATAATGCTAATACAATCATATTTAAATTGTGAAAGATAACAAAGATATATATTTGCTGATCTAATTCACAATACAATTTTATGGTTTGAATGGTTGCATGTAAAGGACGAATTTTTATATTCAAATTAATTATGAAATTTTGTAATCCATATTTTTGTTTATAGACTTATTAGATATATTCTTAATAATAAAGTTAATAATTTCAACAAATATTAACGAAATATGTAAAATATTTATTCGCTCATAATATGATACCAAAATTACGTATATATAAATTGTCATATAGTTTTATTTGTATAAGTTTAACAATTACTTGCACAATTTGGTTACATATAACCCTATCTTGTCTAGGGTATCGACACCACAAAGGTTAATCCAATTGTCTCTTAATCTTGCTTTACTAATTTCTCCTAAATTTATTATACATGTGGTATGTATGATATTTCACCCTCTAATATTTTTTTAGGAATGGTAAATAATTATTTCATTCCATTTAGTAGATATATTTATAATTTCTACTTATATATGGTTTTATTTAATATGGGTTATTTCATATAAAGGAAAACTTTATGTTTTTTATTTTTTTTTAACATTTTTATCACATTTAGTATAAAATAGTACGTGGAAATTCATTTAATTTAGATTATTTTGACATATTTCGTTTTAGCAAAACAAAATAAGACATCGGTTAGAGAAAATTACTTTAAAACTATTCATTTCGTTTCGAAGTTGTTGGCAAAAATAATGATTTTTAGTTGTATTAAAATATGTATAGAAGTATTTAGTATTGAGAATAATGCTAATACAATCATATTTAAATTGTGAAAGATAACAAAGATATATATTTGCTGATCTAATTCACAATACAATTTTATGGTTTGAATGGTTGCATGTAAAGGACGAATTTTTATATTCAAATTAATTATGAAATTTTGTAATCCATATTTTTGTTTATAGACTTATTAGATATATTCTTAATAATAAAGTTAATAATTTCAACAAATATTAACGAAATATGTAAAATATTTATTCGCTCATAATATGATACCAAAATTACGTATATATAAATTATCATATAGTTTTATTTGTATAAGTTTAACAATTACTTGCACAATTTGGTTACATATAACCCTATCTTGTCTAGGGTATCGACACCACAAAGGTTAATCCAATTGTCTCTTAATCTTGCTTTACTAATTTCTCCTAAATTTATTATACATGTGGTATGTATGATATTTCACCCTCTAATATTTTTTTTAGGAATGGTAAATAATTATTTCATTCAATTTAGTAGATATATTTATAATTTCTACTTATATGTGGTTTTATTTAATATGGGTTATTTCATATAAAGGAAAACTTTATGTTTTTTATTTTTTTTAACATTTTTATCACATTTAGTATAAAATAGTACGTGGAAATTCATTTAATTTAGATTATTTTGACATATTTCGTTTTAGCAAAACAAAATAAGACATCGGTTGGAGAAAATTACAGTGAAACTATTCCTTTCGTTTCGAAGTTGTTTGCAAAAATAATGATTTTTAGTTGTATTAAAATATGTATAGAAGTATTTAGTATTGAGAATAATGCTAATACAATCATATTTAAATTGTGAAAGATAACAAAGACATATATTTGCTGATCTAATTCACAATACAATATTATGGTTTGAATGGTTGCATGTAAAGGACGAATTTTTATATTCAAATTAATTATGAAATTTTGTAATCCATATTTTTGTTTATAGACTTATTAGATATATTCTTAATAATAAAGTTAAGAATTTCAACAAATATTAACGAAATATGTAAAATATGTATTCGCTCATAATATGATACCAAAATTATGTATATATAAATTATCATATAGTTTTATTTGTATAAGTTTAACAATTACTTGCTTAATTTGGTTACATATAACCCTATCTTGTCTAGGGTATCGACACCACAAAGGTTAATCCAATTGTCTCTTAATCTTGCTTTACTAATTTCTCCCAAATTTATTATACATGTGGTATGTATGATATTTCACCCTCTAATATTTTTTTAGGAATGGTAAATAATTATTTCATTCAATTTAGTAGATATATTTATAATTTCTACTTATGTGTGGTTTTATTTAATATTTGTTATTTCATATAAAGGAAATCTTTATGTTTTTTTATTTTTTTTTTAACATTTTTATCACATTTAGTATAAAATAGTACGTGGAAATTCATTTACTTTAGATGATTATGACATATTTCGTTTTTGCAAAACAAAATAAGACATCGGTTGAAGAAAATTACAGTGAAACTATTCATTTCGTTTCGAAATTGTTTGCAAAAACAATAATTTTCAGTTATATTAAAATATGTATAGAAGTATTTAGTATTGAGAATAATGCTAAAACAATCATATTTAACTTGTGAGAGATAATATAGATATATATTTGATGATCTAATTCACAATACAATTTTATGGTTTGAAGGGTTGCATGTAAAGGAGGAGTTTTTGTATTCAAATTAATTATGAAATTTTGTAATCCATATTTTTGTTTATAGACTTATTAGATATATTCTTAATAATAAAGTTAAGAATTTCAACAAATATTAACGAAATATGTAAAATATGTATTCGCTCATAATATGATACCCAAATTACGTATATATAAATTATCATATAGTTTTATTTGTATAAGTTTAACAATTACTTGCATAATTTGGTTACATATAACCCTATCTTGTCTAGGGTATCGACACCACAAAGGTTAATCCAATTGTCTCTTAATCTTGCCTTACTAATTTCTCCTAAATTTATTATACATGTGGTATGTATGATATTTCACCCTCTAATATTTTTTTTGAATTGGTAAATAATTATTTTATTCAATTTAGTAGATATATTTATAATTTCTACTTATATGTGGTTTTATTTAATATGGGTTATTTCATATAAAGGAAAACTTTATGTTTTTTATTTTTTTTAACATATTTATCACATTTAGTATAAAATAGTCGTGGAAATTCATTTAATTTAGATTATTTTGATATATTTCGTTTTAGCAAAACAAAATAAGACATCGGTTGGAGAAAATTACAGTGAAACTATTCCTTTCGTTTCGAAGTTGTTTGCAAAAACAATAATTTTCATTTATATTAAAATATGTATATTTAGTATTGAGAATAATGCTAATACAATCATATTTAACTTGTGAAAGATAATATAGATATATATTTGATGATCTAATTCACAATACAATTTTATGGTTTGAAGGGTTGCATGTAAAGGAGGAATTTTTGTATTCAGCTTAATTATGAAATTTGGTAATCCATATTTATGTTTATAGACGTATTAGACATATTCTTAATAATAAAGTTAAGAATTCTAGCAAATATTAACAAAATATGTAAAATATTTATTCGCTCATAATATGATACCCAAATTACGTATATATAAATTATCATATAGTTTTATTTGTATAAGTTTTACAATTACTTGCATAATTTGGTTGCATATTGCTCGATCTTGTCTAGGGTATCGACACCACAATGGTTAATCCAATTGTCTCTTAATCTTGCTTTACTAATTTCTCCTAAATTTATTATACATGTGGTATGTATGATATTTCACCTTTCTATATTTTTTTTGAATTGGTAAATAATTATTTCATTCAATTTAGTAGATATATTTATAATTTCTACTTATATGTGGTTTTATTTAATATGTGTTATTTCATATAAAGGAAAAGTTTATGTTTTTTTATTTGTTTTTAACATTTTTATAACATTTAGTATAGAATAGTACGTGGAAATTCATTTACTTTAGATGATTATGACATATTTCGTTTTTGCAAAACAAAATAAGACATCGGTTGGAGAAAATTACAGTGAAACTATTCATTTCGTTTCGAAGTTGTTTGCAAAAACAAAAATTTTCAGTTATATTAAAATATGTATAGAAGTATTTAGTATTGAGAATAATTCTAATACAATCATATTTAACTTGTGAGAGATAATATAGATATATATTTGATGATCTAATTCACAATACAATTTTATGGTTTGAAGGGTTGCATGTAAAGGAGGAATTTTTGTATTCAGCTTAATTATGAAATTTGATAATCCATATTTATGTTTATAGACTTATTAGACATATTCTTAATAATAAAGTTAAGAATTCCAGCAAATATTAACAAAATATGTAAAATATTTATTCGCTCATAATATGATACCAAAATTATGTATATATAAATTATCATATAGTTTTATTTGTATAAGTTTAACAATTACTTCCATAATTTCGTTGCATATTGTCCGATCTTGTATTGGGTATCGACACCACAAAGGTTAATCCAATTGTCTCTTAATCTTGCCTTACTAATTTCTCCTAAATTTATTATACATGTGGTATGTATGATATTTCACCCTCTAATATTTTTTTTTGAATTGGTAAATAATTATTTCATTCAATTTAGTAGATATATTTATAATTTCTATTTATCTATGGTTTTATTTAATATGGGTTATTTCATATAAAGAAAAACTTTTTGTTTTTTTATTTGTTTTTAACATTTTTATCACATTTAGTATAAAATAGTACATGGAAATTCATTTACTTTAGATTATTATGACATATTTCTTTTAGCAAAACAAAATAAGACATCGGTTGGAAAAAATTACTTTAAAACTATTCATTTCGTTTCGAAGTTGTTGGAAAAAACAATGATTTTTTGTTATATTAAAATATGTATAGAAGTATTTAGTATTGAGAATAATGCTAATAAAATCATCTTTAACTTGTGAAAGATAATATAGATATATATTTGATGATCTAATTCACAATACAATTTTATGGTTTTAAGGGTTGCATGTAAAGGAGGAATATTTGTATTCAGCTTAATTATGAAATTTGGTAATCCATATTTATGTTTATAGACGTATTAGACATATTCTTAATAATAAAGTTAAGAATTCTAGCAAATATTAACAAAATATGTAAAATATTTATTCGCTCATAATATGATACCAAAATTACGTATGTATTAATTATCATATAGTTTTTTTTGTATATGTTTAACAATTACTTGCATAATTTGCTTACATATAACCCTATCTTGTCTAGGGTATCGACACCACAAAGGTTAATCCAATTGTCTCTTAATCTTGCTTTACTAATTTCTCCTAAATTTATTATACATGTGGTATGTATGATATTTCACCCTCTAATATTTTTTTAGGAATGGTAAATAATTATTTCATTCCATTTAGTAGATATATTTATAATTTCTACTTATATATGGTTTTATTTATTATGGGTTATTTCATATAAAGGAAAACATTATGTTTTTTATTTTTTTTTAACATTTTTATCACATTTAGTATAAAATAGTACGTGGAAATTCATTTAATTTAGATTATTTTGACATATTTCGTTTTAGCAAAACAAAATAAGACATCGGTTGGAGAAAATTACTTTAAAACTATTCATTTCGTTTCGAAGTTGTTGGCAAAAATAATGATTTTTAGTTGTATTAAAATATGTATAGAAGTATTTAGTATTGAGAATAATGCTAATACAATCATATTTAAATTGTGAAAGATAACAAAGATATATATTTGCTGATCTAATTCACAATACAATTTTATGGTTTGAATGGTTGCATGTAAAGGACGAATTTTTATATTCAAATTAATTATGAAATTTTGTAATCCATATTTTTGTTTATAGACTTATTAGATATATTCTTAATAATAAAGTTAATAATTCTAGCAAATATTAACAAAATATGTAAAATATTTATTCGCTCATAATATGATACCCAAATTACGTATATATAAATTATCATATAGTTTTATTTGTATAAGTTTTACAATTACTTGCATAATTTGGTTGCATATTGCTCGATCTTGTCTAGGGTATCGACACCACAATGGTTAATCCAATTGTCTCTTAATCTTGCTTTACTAATTTCTCCTAAATTTATTATACATGTGGTATGTATGATATTTCACCTTTCTATATTTTTTTTGAATTGGTAAATAATTATTTCATTCAATTTAGTAGATATATTTATAATTTCTACTTATATGTGGTTTTATTTAATATGTGTTATTTCATATAAAGGAAAAGTTTATGTTTTTTTATTTGTTTTTAACATTTTTATAACATTTAGTATAGAATAGTACGTGGAAATTCATTTACTTTAGATGATTATGACATATTTCGTTTTTGCAAAACAAAATAAGACATCGGTTGGAGAAAATTACAGTGAAACTATTCATTTCGTTTCGAAGTTGTTTGCAAAAACAAAAATTTTCAGTTATATTAAAATATGTATAGAAGTATTTAGTATTGAGAATAATTCTAATACAATCATATTTAACTTGTGAGAGATAATATAGATATATATTTGATGATCTAATTCACAATACAATTTTATGGTTTGAAGGGTTGCATGTAAAGGAGGAATTTTTGTATTCAGCTTAATTATGAAATTTGATAATCCATATTTATGTTTATAGACTTATTAGACATATTCTTAATAATAAAGTTAAGAATTCCAGCAAATATTAACAAAATATGTAAAATATTTATTCGCTCATAATATGATACCAAAATTATGTATATATAAATTATCATATAGTTTTATTTGTATAAGTTTAACAATTACTTCCATAATTTCGTTGCATATTGTCCGATCTTGTATTGGGTATCGACACCACAAAGGTTAATCCAATTGTCTCTTAATCTTGCCTTACTAATTTCTCCTAAATTTATTATACATGTGGTATGTATGATATTTCACCCTCTAATATTTTTTTTTGAATTGGTAAATAATTATTTCATTCAATTTAGTAGATATATTTATAATTTCTATTTATCTATGGTTTTATTTAATATGGGTTATTTCATATAAAGAAAAACTTTTTGTTTTTTTATTTGTTTTTAACATTTTTATCACATTTAGTATAAAATAGTACATGGAAATTCATTTACTTTAGATTATTATGACATATTTCTTTTAGCAAAACAAAATAAGACATCGGTTGGAAAAAATTACTTTAAAACTATTCATTTCGTTTCGAAGTTGTTGGAAAAAACAATGATTTTTTGTTATATTAAAATATGTATAGAAGTATTTAGTATTGAGAATAATGCTAATAAAATCATCTTTAACTTGTGAAAGATAATATAGATATATATTTGATGATCTAATTCACAATACAATTTTATGGTTTTAAGGGTTGCATGTAAAGGAGGAATATTTGTATTCAGCTTAATTATGAAATTTGATAATCCATATTTATGTTTATAGACTTATTAGACATATTCTTAATAATAAAGTTAAGAATTCCAGCAAATATTAACAAAATATGTAAAATATTTATTCGCTCATAATATGATACCAAAATTATGTATATATAAATTATCATATAGTTTTATTTGTATAAGTTTAACAATTACTTCCATAATTTCGTTGCATATTGTCCGATCTTGTATTGGGTATCGACACCACAAAGGTTAATCCAATTGTCTCTTAATCTTGCCTTACTAATTTCTCCTAAATTTATTATACATGTGGTATGTATGATATTTCACCCTCTAATATTTTTTTTTGAATTGGTAAATAATTATTTCATTCAATTTAGTAGATATATTTATAATTTCTATTTATCTATGGTTTTATTTAATATGGGTTATTTCATATAAAGAAAAACTTTTTGTTTTTTTATTTGTTTTTAACATTTTTATCACATTTAGTATAAAATAGTACATGGAAATTCATTTACTTTAGATTATTATGACATATTTCTTTTAGCAAAACAAAATAAGACATCGGTTGGAAAAAATTACTTTAAAACTATTCATTTCGTTTCGAAGTTGTTGGAAAAAACAATGATTTTTTGTTATATTAAAATATGTATAGAAGTATTTAGTATTGAGAATAATGCTAATAAAATCATCTTTAACTTGTGAAAGATAATATAGATATATATTTGATGATCTAATTCACAATACAATTTTATGGTTTGAAGGGTTGCATGTAAAGGAGGAATTTTTGTATTCAGCTTAATTATGAAATTTGATAATCCATATTTATGTTTATAGACTTATTAGACATATTCTTAATAATAAAGTTAAGAATTCCAGCAAATATTAACAAAATATGTAAAATATTTATTCGCTCATAATATGATACCAAAATTATGTATATATAAATTATCATATAGTTTTATTTGTATAAGTTTAACAATTACTTCCATAATTTCGTTGCATATTGTCCGATCTTGTATTGGGTATCGACACCACAAAGGTTAATCCAATTGTCTCTTAATCTTGCCTTACTAATTTCTCCTAAATTTATTATACATGTGGTATGTATGATATTTCACCCTCTAATATTTTTTTTTGAATTGGTAAATAATTATTTCATTCAATTTAGTAGATATATTTATAATTTCTATTTATCTATGGTTTTATTTAATATGGGTTATTTCATATAAAGAAAAACTTTTTGTTTTTTTATTTGTTTTTAACATTTTTATCACATTTAGTATAAAATAGTACATGGAAATTCATTTACTTTAGATTATTATGACATATTTCTTTTAGCAAAACAAAATAAGACATCGGTTGGAAAAAATTACTTTAAAACTATTCATTTCGTTTCGAAGTTGTTGGAAAAAACAATGATTTTTTGTTATATTAAAATATGTATAGAAGTATTTAGTATTGAGAATAATGCTAATAAAATCATCTTTAACTTGTGAAAGATAATATAGATATATATTTGATGATCTAATTCACAATACAATTTTATGGTTTGAAGGGTTGCATGTAAAGGAGGAATTTTTGTATTCAGCTTAATTATGAAATTTGATAATCCATATTTATGTTTATAGACTTATTAGACATATTCTTAATAATAAAGTTAAGAATTCCAGCAAATATTAACAAAATATGTAAAATATTTATTCGCTCATAATATGATACCAAAATTATGTATATATAAATTATCATATAGTTTTATTTGTATAAGTTTAACAATTACTTCCATAATTTCGTTGCATATTGTCCGATCTTGTATTGGGTATCGACACCACAAAGGTTAATCCAATTGTCTCTTAATCTTGCCTTACTAATTTCTCCTAAATTTATTATACATGTGGTATGTATGATATTTCACCCTCTAATATTTTTTTTTGAATTGGTAAATAATTATTTCATTCAATTTAGTAGATATATTTATAATTTCTATTTATCTATGGTTTTATTTAATATGGGTTATTTCATATAAAGAAAAACTTTTTGTTTTTTTATTTGTTTTTAACATTTTTATCACATTTAGTATAAAATAGTACATGGAAATTCATTTACTTTAGATTATTATGACATATTTCTTTTAGCAAAACAAAATAAGACATCGGTTGGAAAAAATTACTTTAAAACTATTCATTTCGTTTCGAAGTTGTTGGAAAAAACAATGATTTTTTGTTATATTAAAATATGTATAGAAGTATTTAGTATTGAGAATAATGCTAATAAAATCATCTTTAACTTGTGAAAGATAATATAGATATATATTTGATGATCTAATTCACAATACAATTTTATGGTTTTAAGGGTTGCATGTAAAGGAGGAATATTTGTATTCAGCTTAATTATGAAATTTGGTAATCCATATTTATGTTTATAGACGTATTAGACATATTCTTAATAATAAAGTTAAGAATTCTAGCAAATATTAACAAAATATGTAAAATATTTATTCGCTCATAATATGATACCAAAATTACGTATGTATTAATTATCATATAGTTTTTTTTGTATATGTTTAACAATTACTTGCATAATTTGCTTACATATAACCCTATCTTGTCTAGGGTATCGACACCACAAAGGTTAATCCAATTGTCTCTTAATCTTGCTTTACTAATTTCTCCTAAATTTATTATACATGTGGTATGTATGATATTTCACCCTCTAATATTTTTTTAGGAATGGTAAATAATTATTTCATTCCATTTAGTAGATATATTTATAATTTCTACTTATATATGGTTTTATTTAATATGGGTTATTTCATATAAAGGAAAACATTATGTTTTTTATTTTTTTTTAACATTTTTATCACATTTAGTATAAAATAGTACGTGGAAATTCATTTAATTTAGATTATTTTGACATATTTCGTTTTAGCAAAACAAAATAAGACATCGGTTGGAGAAAATTACTTTAAAACTATTCATTTCGTTTCGAAGTTGTTGGCAAAAATAATGATTTTTAGTTGTATTAAAATAATTATAGAAGTATTTAGTATTGAGAATAATGCTAATACAATCATATTTAAATTGTGAAAGATAACAAAGATATATATTTGCTGATCTAATTCACAATACAATTTTATGGTTTGAATGGTTGCATGTAAAGGACGAATTTTTATATTCAAATTAATTATGAAATTTTGTAATCCATATTTTTGTTTATAGACTTATTAGATATATTCTTAATAATAAAGTTAATAATTTCCACAAATATTAACGAAATATGTAAAATATTTATTCGCTCATAATATGATACCAAAATTACGTATATATAAATTATCATATAGTTTTATTTGTATAAGTTTAACAATTACTTGCACAATTTGGTTACATATAACCCTATCTTGTCTAGGGTATCGACACCACAAAGGTTAATCCAATTGTCTCTTAATCTTGCTTTACTAATTTCTCCTAAATTTATTATACATGTGGTATGTATGATATTTCACCCTCTAATATTTTTTTAGGAATGGTAAATAATTATTTCATTCCATTTAGTAGATATATTTATAATTTCTACTTATATATGGTTTTATTTAATATGGGTTATTTCATATAAAGGAAAACTTTATGTTTTTTATTTTTTTTTAACATTTTTATCACATTTAGTATAAAATAGTACGTGGAAATTCATTTAATTTAGATTATTTTGACATATTTCGTTTTAGCAAAACAAAATAAGACATCGGTTAGAGAAAATTACTTTAAAACTATTCATTTCGTTTCGAAGTTGTTGGCAAAAATAATGATTTTTAGTTGTATTAAAATATGTATAGAAGTATTTAGTATTGAGAATAATGCTAATACAATCATATTGAAATTGTGAAAGATAACAAAGATATATATTTGCTGATCTAATTCACAATACAATTTTATGGTTTGAATGGTTGCATGTAAAGGACGAATTTTTATATTCAAATTAATTATGAAATTTTGTAATCCATATTTTTGTTTATAGACTTATTAGATATATTCTTAATAATAAAGTTAATAATTTCAACAAATATTAACGAAATATGTAAAATATTTATTCGCTCATAATATGATACCAAAATTACGTATATATAAATTATCATATAGTTTTATTTGTATAAGTTTAACAATTACTTGCACAATTTGGTTACATATAACCCTATCTTGTCTAGGGTATCGACACCACAAAGGTTAATCCAATTGTCTCTTAATCTTGCTTTACTAATTTCTCCTAAATTTATTATACATGTGGTATGTATGATATTTCACCCTCTAATATTTTTTTTAGGAATGGTAAATAATTATTTCATTCCATTTAGTAGATATATTTATAATTTCTACTTATATATGGTTTTATTTAATATGGGTTATTTCATATAAAGGAAAACTTTATGTTTTTTATTTTGTTTTAACATTTTTATCACATTTAGTATAAAATAGTTCGTGGAAATTCATTTAATTTAGATTATTTTGACATATTTCGTTTTAGCAAAACAAAATAAGACATCGGTTGGAGAAAATTAAAGTGAAACTATTCATTTCGTTTCGAAGTTGTTTGCAAAAACAATAATTTTCAGTTATATTAAAATATGTATAGAAGTATATAGTATTGAAAATAATGCTAATACAATTATATTTAACTTGTGAGAGATAATATAGATATATATTTGATGATCTAATTCACAATACAATTTTATGGTTTGAAGGGTTGCATGTAAAGGAGGAATTTTGTATTCATATTAATTATGAAATTTTGTAATCCATATTTTTGTTTATAGACTTATTAGATATATTCTAAATAATAAAGTTAAGAATTTCAACAAATATTAACGAAATATGTAAAATATGTATTCGCTCATAATATGATACCAAAATTATGTATATATAAATTATCATATAGTTTTATTTGTATAAGTTTAACAATTACTTGCTTAATTTGGTTACATATAACCCTATCTTGTCTAGGGTATCGACACCACAAAGGTTAATCCAATTGTCTCTTAATCTTGATTTACTAATTTCTCCCAAATTTATTATACATGTGGTATGTATGATATTTCACCCTCTAATATTTTTTTAGGAATGGTAAATAATTATTTCATTCAATTTAGTAGATATATTTATAATTTCTACTTATGTGTGGTTTTATTTAATATGGGTTATTTCATATAAAGGAAAACTTTATGTTTTTTTATTTTTTTTTTTAACATTTTTATCACATTTAGTATAAAATAGTACGTGGTAATTCATTTACTTTAGATGATTATGACATATTTCGTTTTTGCAAAACAAAATAAGACATCGGTTGAAGAAAATTACAGTGAAACTATTCATTTCGTTTCGAAGTTGTTTGCAAAAACAATAATTTTCAGTTATATTAAAATATGTATAGAAGTATTTAGTATTGAGAATAATGCTAAAACAATCATATTTAACTTGTGAGAGATAATATAGATATATATTTGATGATCTAATTCACAATAAAATTTTATGGTTTGAAGGGTTGCATGTAAAGGAGGAGTTTTTGTATTCAAATTAATTATGAAATTTTGTAATCCATATTTTTGTTTATAGACTTATTAGATATATTCTTAATAATAAAGTTAAGAATTTCAACAAATATTAACGAAATATGTAAAATATGTATTCGCTCATAATATGATACCAAAATTACGTATATATAAATTATCATATAGTTTTATTTGTATAAGTTTAACAATTACTTGCATAATTTGGTTACATATAACCCTATCTTGTCTAGGGTATCGACACCACAAAGGTTAATCCAATTGTCTCTTAATCTTGCCTTACTAATTTCTCCTAAATTTATTATACATGTGGTATGTATGATATTTCACCCTCTAATATTTTTTTTTGAATTGGTAAATAATTATTTTATTCAATTTAGTAGATATATTTATAATTTCTAATTATCTATGGTTTTATTTAATATGGGTTATTTCATATAAAGGAAAACTTTATGTTTTTTTATTTGTTTTTAACATTTTTATCACATTTATTATAAAATAGTACATGGAAATTCATTTACTTTAGATTATTATGACATATTTCTTTTAGCAAAACAAAATAAGACATCGGTTGGAGAAAATTACTTTAAAACTATTCATTATTTTTCGATATTGTTGGCAAAAACAATGATTTTCGGTAATATTAAAATACGTATAGAAGTATTTAGTATTGAGAATAATGCTAATACAATCATATTTAACTTGTGAAAGATAATATAGATATATAATTAATGATCTAATTCACAATACAATTTTATGGTTTGAAGGGTTGCATGTAAAGGAGGAATTTTTGTATTCAGCTTAATTATGAAATTTGGTAATCCATATTTATGTTTATAGACTTGTTAGACATATTCTTAATAATAAAGTTAAGAATTCTAGCAAATATTAACAAAATATGTAAAATATTTATTCGCTCATAATATGATACCAAAATTACGTATATATAAATTATCATATTGTTTTATTTGTATAAGTTTAACAATTACTTGCATAATTTCGTTGCATATTGCCCGATCTTGTCTAGGGTATCGACACCATAAAGGGTAATCCAATTGTCTCTTAATCTTGCTTTACTAATTTCTCCTAAATTTATTATACATGTGGTATGTATGATATTTCACCTTTTAATATTTTTTTTGAATTGGTAAATAATTATTTCATTCAATTTAGTAGATATATTTATAATTTCTACTTCTATGTGGTTTTATTTAATATGGGTTATTTCATATAACGGAAAACTTTATGTTTTTTGATTTGTTTTTAACATTTTTATAACATTTAGTATAGAATAGTACGTGGAAATTCATTTACTTTAGATGATTATGACATATTTCGTTTTTGCAAAACAAAATAAGACATCGGTTGGAGAAAATTACAGTGAAACTATTCATTTCGTTTCGAAGTTGTTTGCAAAAACAATAATTTTCAGTTATATTAAAATATGTATAGAAGTATATAGTATTGAAAATAATGCTAATACAATCATATTTAACTTGTGAGAGATAATATAGATATATATTTGATGATCTAATTCACAATACAATGTTTTTGTTTGAATGGTTGCATGTAAAGGAGGAATTTTTGTATTCTGGTAAATTATGAAATTTGTTAATCCATATTTATGTTTATAGACTTATTAGACATATTTTTAATAATAAAATTAAGAATTCCAACAAATATTAACAAAATATGTAAAATATTTCTTCGCTCATAATATGATACCAAAATTATGTATGTATAAATTATCATATAGTTTTTTTTGTATATGTTTAACAATTACTTGCATAATTTGCTTACATATAACCGTATCTTGTCTAAGGTATCGACACCACAAAGGTTAATCCAATTGTCTCTTAATCTTTCTTTACTAATTTCTCCTAAATTTATTATACATGTGGTATGTATGATATTTCACCCTCTAATAATTTTTTAGGAATGGTAAATAATTATTTCATTCAATTTAGTAGATATATTTATAATTTCTACTTATATGTGGTTTTATTTAATATGGGTTATTTCATATAAAGGAAAACTTTATGTTTTTTATTTTTTTTTAACATTTGTATCACATTTAGTATAAAATAGTACGTGGAAATTCATTTAATTTAGATTATTTTGACATATTTCGTTGTAGCAAAACAAAATAAGACATCGGTTGGAGAAAATTACAGTGAATCTATTCCTTTCGTTTCGAAGTTGTTTGCAAAAACAATAATTTTCATTTATATTAAAATATGTATATTTAGTATTGAGAATAATGCTAATACAATAATATTTAACTTGTGAAAGATAATATAGATATATATTTGATAATGTAATTCACAATATAATGTTTTTGTTTGAATGGTTGCATGTAAAGGAGGAATTTTTGTATTCTGGTAAATTATGAAATTTGTTAATCCATATTTATGTTTATAGACATATTAGACATATTCTTAATAATAAAGTTAAGAATTCCAACAAATATTAACAAAATATGTAAAATATTTATTCGCTCATAATATGATACCAAAATTACGTATGTATAAATTATCATATAGTTTTTTTTGTATATGTTTAACAATTACTTGCATAATTTGCTTACATATAACCCTATCTTGTCTAGGGTATCGACACCACAAAGGTTAATCCAATTGTCTCTTAATCTTGCTTTACTAATTTCTCCTAAATTTATTACACATGTGGTATGTGTGATATTTCACCCTCTAATAGTTTTTTAGGAATGGTAAATAATTATTAAATTCAATTTAGTAGATATATTTATAATTTCTACTTATATGTGGTTTTATTTAATATGGGTTATTTCATATAAAGGAAAACTTTATGTTTTTTTATTTTTTTTTAACATTTTTATCACATTTAGTATAAAATAGTACGTGGAAATTCATTTTATTTAGATTATTTTAACATATTTCGTTTTAGCAAAACAAAATAAGACATCGGTTGGAGAAAATTACAGTGAAACTATTCCTTTCGTTTCGAAGTTGTTTGCAAAAACAATAATTTTCATTTATATTAAAATATGTATATTTAGTATTGAGAATAATGCTAATACAATCATATTTAACTTGTGAAAGATAATATAGATATATATTTGATGATCTAATTCACAATACAATTTTATGGTTTGAAGGGTTGCATGTAAAGGAGGAATTTTTGTATTCAACTTAATTATGAAATTTGGTAATCCATATTTATGTTTATAGACTTATTAGACATATTCTTAATAATAAAGTTAAGAATTCCAGCAAATATTAACAAAATATGTAAAATATTTATTCGCTCATAATATGATAATAAAATTATGTATATATAAATTATCATATAGTTTTATTTGTATAAGTTTAACAATTACTTCCATAATTTCGTTGCATATTTTCCGATCTTGTCTAGGGTATCGACACCACAAAGGTTAATCCAATTGTCTCTTAATCTTTCTTTACTAATTTCTCCTAAATTTATTATACATGTGGTATGTATGATATTTCACCCTCTAATAATTTTTTAGGAATGGTAAATAATTATTTCATTCAATTTAGTAGATATATTTATAATTTCTACTTATATGTGGTTTTATTTAATATGGGTTATTTCATATAAAGGAAAACTTTATGTTTTTTATTTTTTTTTAACATTTGTATCACATTTAGTATAAAATAGTACGTTGAAATTCATTTAATTTAGATTATTTTGACATATTTCGTTGTAGCAAAACAAAATAAGACATCGGTTGGAGAAAATTACAGTGAAACTATTCCTTTCGTTTCGAAGTTGTTTGCAAAAACAATAATTTTCATTTATATTAAAATATGTATATTTAGTATTGAGAATAATGCTAATACAATAATATTTAACTTGTGAAAGATAATATAGATATATATTTGATAATGTAATTCACAATATAATGTTTTTGTTTGAATGGTTGCATGTAAAGGAGGAATTTTTGTATTCTCGTAAATTATGAAATTTGTTAATCCATATTTATGTTTATAGACATATTAGACATATTCTTAATAATAAAGTTAAGAATTCCAACAAATATTAACAAAATATGTAAAATATTTATTCGCTCATAATATGATACCAAAATTACGTATGTATAAATTATCATATAGTTTTTTTTGTATATGTTTAACAATTACTTGCATAATTTGCTTACATATAACCCTATCTTGTCTAGAGTATCGACACCACAAAGGTTAATCCAATTGTCTCTTAATCTTGCTTTACTAATTTCTCCTAAATTTATTACACATGTGGTATGTGTGATATTTCACCCTCTAATAGTTTTTTAGGAATGGTAAATAATTATTAAATTCAATTTAGTAGATATATTTATAATTTCTACTTATATGTGGTTTTATTTAATACGGGTTATTTCATATAAAGGAAAACTTTATGTTTTTTTATTTTTTTTTAACATTTTTATCACATTTAGTATAAAATAGTACGTGGAAATTCATTTAATTTAGATTATTTTGACATATTTCGTTTTAGCAAAACAAAATAAGACATCGGTTGGAGAAAATTACAGTGAAACTATTCCTTTCGTTTCGAAGTTGTTTGCAAAAACAATAATTTTCATTTATATTAATATATGTATATTTAGTATTGAGAATAATGCTAATACAATCATATTTAACTTGTGAGAGATAATATAGATATATATTTGATGATCTAATTCACAATACAATTTTATAGTTTGAAAGGTTGCATGTAAAGGAGAAATTTTTGTATTCAGCTTAATTACGAAATTTGGTAATCCATATTTATGTTTATAGACTTATTAGACATATTCTTAATAATAAAGTTAAGAATTCCAGCAAATATTAACAAAATATGTAAAATATTTATTCGCTCATAATATGATAATAAAATTATGTATATATAAATTATCATATAGTTTTATTTGTATAAGTTTAACAATTACTTCCATAATTTCGTTGCATATTTTCCGATCTTGTCTAGGGTATCGACACCACAAAGGTTAATCCAATTGTCTCTTAATCTTGCCTTACTAATTTCTCCTAAATTTATTATACATGTGGTATGTATGATATTTCACCCTCTAATATTTTTTTTTGAATTGGTAAATAATTATTAAATTCAATTTAGTAGATATATTTATAATTTCTAATTATCTATGATTTTATTTAATATGGGTTATTTCATATAAAGGAAAACTTTATGTTTTTTATTTGTTTTTAACATTTTTATAACATTTAGTATAAAATAGTACATGGAAATTCATTTACTTTAGATTATTTTGACATATTTCTTTTACCAAAACAAAATAAGACATCGGTTGGAGAAAATTAATTTAAAACTATTCATTTCGTTTCGAAGTTGTTGGAAAAAACAATGATTTTTTGTTATATTAAAATATGTATAGAAGTATTTAGTATTGAGAATAATGCTAATACAATCATATTTAACTTGTGAAAGATAATATAGATATATATTTGATGATCTAATTCACAATACCATTTTATGGTATGATGGGTTACATGTAAAGGAGGAATTTTTGTATTCAGCTTAATTATGAAATTTGGTAATCCATATTTATGTTTATAGACGTATTAGACATATCCTTAATAATAAAGTTAAGAATTCTATCAAATATTAACAAAATATGTAAAATATTTATTCGCTCATAATATGATACCAAAATTACGTATATATAAATTATCGTATAGTTTTATTTGTATAAGTTTAACAATTACTTGCATAATTTCGTTGCATATTCCCCGATCTTGTCTAGGGTATCGACACCACAAAGGTTAATCCAATGGTCTCTTAATCTTGCTTTACTAATTTCTCCTAAATTTATTATACATGTGGTATGTATGATATTTCACCTTTTAATATTTTTTTTGAATTGGTAAATAATTATTTCATTCAATTTAGTAGATATATTTACAATTTCTACTTATATGTGGTTTTATTTAATATGGGTTATTTCATATAAAGGAAAACTTTATGTTTTTTTATTTGTTTTTAACATTTTTATAACATTTAGTATAGAATAGTACGTGGAAATTCATTTACTTTAGATGATTATGACATATTTCGTTTTTGAAAACAAAATAAGACATCGGTTGGAGAAAATTACAGTGAAACTATTCATTTCGTTTCGAAGTTGTTTGCAAAAACAATAATTTTCAGTTATATTAAAATATGTATAGAAGTATTTAGTATTGAGAATAATGCTAATACAATCATATTTAACTTGTGAGAGATAATATAGATATATATTTGATGATCTAATTCACAATACAATTTTATGGTTTGAAGGGTTGCATGTAAAGGAGGAATTTTTGTATTTAGCTTAATTATGAAATTTGGTAATCCATATTTATGTTTATAGACTTATTAGACATATTCTTAATAATAAAGTTAAGAATTCCAGCAAATATTAACAAAATATGTAAAATATTTATTCGCTCATAATATGATACCAAAATTATGTATATATAAATTATCATATAGTTTTATTTGTATAAGTTCAACAATTACTTCCATAATTTCGTTGCATATTGTCCGATCTTGTATTGGGTATCGACACCACAAAGGTTAATCCAATTGTCTCTTAATCTTGCCTTACTAATTTCTCCTAAATTTATTATACATGTGGTATGTATGATATTTCACCCTCTAATATTTTTTTTTGAATTGGTAAATAATTATTTCATTCAATTTAGTAGATATATTTATAATTTCTAATTATCTAAGGTTTTATTTAATATGGGTTATTTCATATAAAGGAAAACTTTATGTTTTTTTATTTGTTTTTAACATTTTTATCACATTTAGTATAAAATAGTACATGGAAATTCATTTACTTTAGATTATTATGACATATTTCTTTTAGCAAAACTAAATAAGACATCGGTTGGAGAAAATTACTTTAAAACTATTCATTTCGTTTCGAAGTTGTTGGCAAAAACAATTATTTTCAGTTATATTAAAATATGTATAGAAGTATTTAGTATTTAGAATAATGCTAATACAATCATATTTAACTTGTGAAAGATAATATAGATATATATTTGATGATCTAATTCACAATACAATTTTATGGTTTGAATGGTTGCATGTAAAGGACGAATTTTTATATTTCACATTAATTATGAAATTTGGTAATCCATATTTATATTTATAGTCTTATTAGACATATTCTTAATAATAAAGTTAAGAATTCCAACAAATATTAACGAAATATGTAAAATATTTATTCGCTCATAATATGATACCAAAATTACGTATATATAAATTATCATATAGTTTTATTTGTATATGTTTAACAATTATTTGCATAATTTGGTTACATATTGCCTTATCTTGTCTAGGGTATCGACACCACATAGGTTAATCCATTTGTCTCTTAATATTGCTTTACTAATTTCTCCTAAATTTATTATACATGTGGTATGTATGATATTTCACCCTCTAATAATTTTTTTGAATTGGTAAATAATTATTTCATTCAACTTAGTAGATATATTTATAATTTCTACTTATATGTGGTTTTATTTAATATGGGTTATTTCATATAAAGGAAAAATTTATGTTTTTTATTTGTTTTTAACATTTTTATACTTTTAGTATAGAATAGTACGTGGAAATTCATTTACTTTAAATTATTATGACATATTTCATTTTAGCAAAACAAAATAAGACATCGGTTGGAGAAAATTACAGTGAAACTATTCATTTCGTTTCGAATTTGCTTGCAAAAACAATAATTTTCATTTATATTAAAATATGTATAGAAGTATTTAGTATTGAGAATAATGCTAATACGATCATATTTAACTTATGAGAGATAATATAGATATATATTTGATGATCTAATTCACAATACAATTTTATGGTTTGAAGGGTTGCATGTAAAGGAGTAATTTTTGTATTCAGCTTAATTATGAAATTTGGTAATCCATATTTATGTTTATAGACTTATTAGACATATTCTTAATAATAAAGTTAAGAATTTCATCAAATATTAACAAAATATGTAAAATATATATTCGCTCATAATATGATACCAAAATTATGTATATATAAATTATCATATAGTTTTATTTGTATAAGTTTAACAATTACTTGCATAATTTGGTTGCATATTGCCCGATCTTGTCTAGGGTATCGACACCACAAAGGTTAATCCAATGGTCTCTTAATCTTGCTTTACTAATTTCTCCTAAATTTATTATACTTGTGGTGTGTATGATATTTCACCCTCTAATATTTTTTTTGAATTGGTAAATAATTATTTCATTCAATTTAGTAGATATATTTATAATATCTACTTATATGTGGTTTTATTTAATATGGGTTGTTTCATATAAAGGAAAACTTTATGTTTTTTTATTTTTTTTTAACATTTTTATCACATTTAGTATAAAATAGTACGTGGAAATTCATTTAAGTTATATTATTTTGACATATTTCGTTTTAGCAAAACAAAATAAGACATCGGTTGGAGAAAATTACTTTAAAACTATTCATTTCGTTTCGAAGTTGTTGGCAAAAACAATTATTTTCAGTTATATTAAATTATGTATAGAAGTATTTAGTACTGAGAATAATACTAATAAAATCATATTTAACTTGTGAAAGATAATATAGATATATATTTGATGATCTAATTCACAATACAATTTTGTGGTTTGAATGGTTGCATGTAAAGGAGGAATTTTTGTATTCAGCTTAATTATGAAATTTGGTAATCCATATTTATGTTAATAGACTTATTAGACATATTCTTAATAATAAAGTTAAGAATTCCTGCAAATATTAACAAAATATGTAAAATATTTATTCGCTCATAATATGATACCAAAATTATGTATATATAAATTATCATATAGTTTTATTTGTATAAGTTTAACAATAACTTGCATAATTTGGTTACATATAACCCTATCTTGTCTAGGGTATCGACACCACAAAGGTTAATCCAATTGTCTCTTAATCTTGCTTTACTAATTTCTCCTAAATTTATTATACATGTGGTATGTATGATATTTCACCCTCTAATATTTTTTTAGGAATGGTAAATAATTATTTCATTCAATTTAGTAGATATATTTATAATTTCTACTTATATGTGGTTTTATTTAATATGGGATATTTCATATAAAGGAAAACTTTATGTTTTTTTATTTGTTTTTAACATTTTTATAACTTTTAGTATAAAATAGTACGTGGAAATTCATTTACTTTAGATTATTATGACATATTTCGTTTTAGCAAAACAAAATAAGACATCGGTTGGAGAAAATTACAGTGAAACTATTCCTTTCGTTTCGAAGTTGTTTGCAAAAACAATAATTTTCATTTATATTAATATATGTATATTTAGTATTGAGAATAATGCTAATACAATCATATTTAACTTGTGAGAGATAATATAGATATATATTTGATGATCTAATTCACAATACAATTTTATAGTTTGAAAGGTTGCATGTAAAGGAGAAATTTTTGTATTCAGCTTAATTACGAAATTTGGTAATCCATATTTATGTTTATAGACTTATTAGACATATTCTTAATAATAAAGTTAAGAATTCCAGCAAATATTAACAAAATATGTAAAATATATATTCGCTCATAATATGATACCAAAATTATGTATATATAAATTATCATATAGTTTTATTTGTATAAGTTTAACAATTACTTGCATAATTTGGTTGCATATTGCCCGATCTTGTCTAGGGTATCGACACCACAAAGGTTAATCCAATGGTCTCTTAATCTAGCTTTACTAATTTCTCCTAAATTTATTATACTTGTGGTGTGTATGATATTTCACCCTCTAATATTTTTTTTTAATTGGTAAATAATTATTTCATTCAATTTAGTAGATATAATTATAATATCTACTTATATGTGGTTTTATTTAATATGGGTTATTTCATATAAAGGAAAACTTTATGTTTTTTTTATTTTTATTAACATTTTTATCAGATTTAGTATAAATTAGTACGTGCAAATTCAAAAAGTTATATTATTTTGACATATTTCGTTTTAGCAAAACAAAATAAGACATCGGTTGGAGAAAATTACTTTAAAACTATTCATTTCGTTTCGAAGTTGTTGGCAAAAACAATTATTTTCAGTTATATTAAAATATGTATAGAAGTATTTAGTACTGAGAATAATACTAATACAATCATATTTAACTTGTGAAAGATAATATAGATATATATTTCATGATCTAATTCACAATACAATTTTACGGTTTGAATGGTTGCATGTAAAGGAGAAATTTTTGTATTCAGCTTAATTATGAAATTTGGTAATCCATTTTTATGTTTATAGACTTATTACACATATTCTTAATAATAAAGTTAAGAATTCCAATAAATATTAACAAAATATGTAAAATATTTATTCGCTCATAATATGATACCAAAATTATGTATATATAAATTATCATATAGTTTTATTTGAATAAGTTTAACAATTACTTGCATAATTAGGTTACATATAACCCAATCTTGTCTAGGGTATCGACACCACAAAGGTTAATCCAATTGCCTCTTAATCTTGCTTTACTAATTTCTCCTAAATTTATTATACATGTGGTATGTGTGATATTTCACCCTCTAATATTTTTTTTCAATTGGTAAATAATTATTTCATTCAATTTAGTAGATATATTTATAATTTCTACTTATATGTGGTTTTATTTAATATGGGTTATTTCATATAAAGGAAAACTTTATGTTTTTTTATTTTTTTAACATTTTTATCAAATTTAGTATAAAATAGTACGTGGAAATTCATTTAAGTTATATTATTTTAACATATTTCGTTTTAGCAAAACAAAATAAGACATCGGTTGGAGAAAATTACTTTAAAACTATTCATTTCGTTTCGAAGTTGTTGGAAAAAACAATTATTTTCAGTTATATTAAAATATGTATAGAAGTATTTAGTACTGAGAATAATACTAATACAATCATATTTAACTTGTGAAAGATAATATAGATATATATTTGATGATATAATTCACAATACAATTTTACGGTTTGAATGGTTGCATGTAAAGGAGG
The DNA here is from genome assembly GCA_037013495.1 of Hippophae tibetana. Classification (NCBI taxonomy): domain Eukaryota; kingdom Viridiplantae; phylum Streptophyta; class Magnoliopsida; order Rosales; family Elaeagnaceae; genus Hippophae; species Hippophae tibetana. The sequence continues at coordinate 56,060,765 of CM072812.1, forward strand.
AATTTTTGTATTCAGCTTAATTATAAAATTTGGTAATCCATATTTATGTTAATAGACTTATTAGACATATTCTTAATAATAAAGTTAAGAATTCCTGCAAATATTAACAAAATATGTAAAATATTTATTCGCTCATAATATGATACCAAAATTATGTATATATAAATTATCATATAGTTTTATTTGTATAAGTTTAACAATAACTTGCATAATTTGGTTACATATAACCCAATCTTGTCTAGGGTATCGACACCACAAAGGTTAATCCAATTGTCTCTTAATCTTGCTTTACTAATTTCTCCTAAATTTATTATACATGTGTTATGTATGATATTTCACGCTCTAATAGTTTTTTAGGAATGGTAAATAATTATTTCATTCAATTTAGTAGATATATTTATAATTTCTACTTATATGTGGTTTTATTTAATATGGGATATTTCATATAAAGGAAAACTTTATGTTTTTTTATTTGTTTTTAACATTTTTATAACATTTAGTATAAAATAGTACGTGGAAATTCATTTACTTTAGATTATTATGACATATTTCCTTTTAGCAAAACAAAATAAGACATCGGTTGGAGAAAATTACAGTGAAACTATTCCTTTCGTTTCGAAGTTGTTTGCAAAAACAATAATTTTCATTTATATTAATATATGTATATTTAGTATTGAGAATAATGCTAATACAATCATATTTAACTTGTGAGAGATAATATAGATATATATTTGATGATCTAATTCACAATACAATTTTATGGTTTGAAAGGTTGCATGTAAAGGAGAAATTTTTGTATTCAGCTTAATTACGAAATTTGGTAATCCATATTTATGTTTATAGACTTATTAGACATATTCTTAATAATAAAGTTAAGAATTCCAACAAATATTAACAAAATATGTAAAATATTTATTCGCTCATAATATGATACCAAAATTATGTATATATAAATTATCATATAGTTTTATTTGTATAAGTTTAACAATTACTTGCATAATTTGGTTGCATATTGCCCGATCTTGTCTAGGGTATCGACACCACAAAGGTTAATCCAATTGTCTCTTAATCTTGCTTTACTAATTTCTCATAAATTTATTATACATGTGGTATGTATGATATTTCACCCTCTAATAATTTTTTTGAATTGGTAAATAATTATTTCATTCAACTTAGTAGTTATATTTATAATTTCTACTTATATGTGGTTTTATTTAATATGGGTTATTTCATATAAAGGAAAAATTTATGTTTTTTATTTGTTTTTAACATTTTTATAACTTTTAGTATAGAATAGTACGTGGAAATTCATTTACTTTAAATTATTATGACATATTTCGTTTTAGCAAAACAAAATAAGACATGGGTTGGAGAAAATTACAGTGAAACTATTCATTTCGTTTCGAAGTTGTTTGCAAAAACAATAATTTTCATTTATAATAAAATATGTATAGAAGTATTTAGTATTGAGAATAATACTAATACAATCATATTTAACTTGTGAAAGATAATATAGATATATATTTGATTATCTAATTCACAATACAATTTTATGCTTTGAATGGTTGCATGTAAAGGAGGAATTTTTGTATTCAGCTTAATTATGAAATTTGGTAATCCATATTTATGTTAATAGACTTATTAGACATATTCTTAATAATAAAGTTAAGAATTCCAGCAAATATTAACAAAATATGTAAAATATTTATTCGCTCATAATATGATACCAAAATTATGTATATATAAATTATCATATAGTTTTATTTGTATAAGTTTAACAATAACTTGCATAATTTGGTTACATATAACCCAATCTTGTCTAGGGTATCGACACCACAAAGGTTAATCCAATTGTCTCTTAATCTTGCTTTACTAATTTCTCCTAAATTTATTACACATGTGGTATGTGTGATATTTCACCCTCTAATAGTTTTTTAGGAATGGTAAATAATTATTAAATTCAATTTAGTAGATATATTTATAATTTCTACTTATATGTGGTTTTATTTAATATGGGTTATTTCATATAAAGGAAAACTTTATGTTTTTTTATTTTTTTAACATTTTTATCAAATTTAGTATAAAATAGTACGTGGAAATTCATTTAAGTTATATTATTTTAACATATTTCGTTTTAGCAAAACAAAATAAGACATCGGTTGGAGAAAATTACTTTAAAACTATTCATTTCGTTTCGAAGTTGTTGGAAAAAACAATTATTTTCAGTTATATTAAAATATGTATAGAAGTATTTAGTACTGAGAATAATACTAATACAATCATATTTAACTTGTGAAAGATAATATAGATATATATTTGATGATATAATTCACAATACAATTTTACGGTTTGAATGGTTGCATGTAAAGGAGGAATTTTTGTATTCAGCTTAATTATAAAATTTGGTAATCCATATTTATGTTAATAGACTTATTAGACATATTCTTAATAATAAAGTTAAGAATTCCTGCAAATATTAACAAAATATGTAAAATATTTATTCGCTCATAATATGATACCAAAATTATGTATATATAAATTATCATATAGTTTTATTTGTATAAGTTTAACAATAACTTGCATAATTTGGTTACATATAACCCAATCTTGTCTAGGGTATCGACACCACAAAGGTTAATCCAATTGTCTCTTAATCTTGCTTTACTAATTTCTCCTAAATTTATTACACATGTGGTATGTGTGATATTTCACCCTCTAATAGTTTTTTAGGAATGGTAAATAATTATTAAATTCAATTTAGTAGATATATTTATAATTTCTACTTATATGTGGTTTTATTTAATATGGGTTATTTCATATAAAGGAAAACTTTATGTTTTTTTATTTTTTTTTAACATTTTTATCACATTTAGTATAAAATAGTACGTGGAAATTCATTTAATTTAGATTATTTTGACATATTTCGTTTTAGCAAAACAAAATAAGACATCGGTTGGAGAAAATTACAGTGAAACTATTCCTTTCGTTTCGAAGTTGTTTGCAAAAACAATAATTTTCATTTATATTAATATATGTATATTTAGTATTGAGAATAATGCTAATACAATCATATTTAACTTGTGAGAGATAATATAGATATATATTTGATGATCTAATTCACAATACAATTTTATAGTTTGAAAGGTTGCATGTAAAGGAGAAATTTTTGTATTCAGCTTAATTACGAAATTTGGTAATCCATATTTATGTTTATAGACTTATTAGACATATTCTTAATAATAAAGTTAAGAATTCCAGCAAATATTAACAAAATATGTAAAATATATATTCGCTCATAATATGATACCAAAATTATGTATATATAAATTATCATATAGTTTTATTTGTATAAGTTTAACAATTACTTGCATAATTTGGTTGCATATTGCCCGATCTTGTCTAGGGTATCGACACCACAAAGGTTAATCCAATGGTCTCTTAATCTAGCTTTACTAATTTCTCCTAAATTTATTATACTTGTGGTGTGTATGATATTTCACCCTCTAATATTTTTTTTTAATTGGTAAATAATTATTTCATTCAATTTAGTAGATATAATTATAATATCTACTTATATGTGGTTTTATTTAATATGGGTTATTTCATATAAAGGAAAACTTTATGTTTTTTTTATTTTTATTAACATTTTTATCAGATTTAGTATAAATTAGTACGTGCAAATTCAAAAAGTTATATTATTTTGACATATTTCGTTTTAGCAAAACAAAATAAGACATCGGTTGGAGAAAATTACTTTAAAACTATTCATTTCGTTTCGAAGTTGTTGGCAAAAACAATTATTTTCAGTTATATTAAAATATGTATAGAAGTATTTAGTACTGAGAATAATACTAATACAATCATATTTAACTTGTGAAAGATAATATAGATATATATTTCATGATCTAATTCACAATACAATTTTACGGTTTGAATGGTTGCATGTAAAGGAGAAATTTTTGTATTCAGCTTAATTATGAAATTTGGTAATCCATTTTTATGTTTATAGACTTATTACACATATTCTTAATAATAAAGTTAAGAATTCCAATAAATATTAACAAAATATGTAAAATATTTATTCGCTCATAATATGATACCAAAATTATGTATATATAAATTATCATATAGTTTTATTTGAATAAGTTTAACAATTACTTGCATAATTAGGTTACATATAACCCAATCTTGTCTAGGGTATCGACACCACAAAGGTTAATCCAATTGCCTCTTAATCTTGCTTTACTAATTTCTCCTAAATTTATTATACATGTGGTATGTGTGATATTTCACCCTCTTATATTTTTTTTCAATTGGTAAATAATTATTTCATTCAATTTAGTAGATATATTTATAATTTCTACTTATATGTGGTTTTATTTAATATGGGTTATTTCATATAAAGGAAAACTTTATGTTTTTTTATTTTTTTAACATTTTTATCAAATTTAGTATAAAATAGTACGTGGAAATTCATTTAAGTTATATTATTTTAACATATTTCGTTTTAGCAAAACAAAATAAGACATCGGTTGGAGAAAATTACTTTAAAACTATTCATTTCGTTTCGAAGTTGTTGGAAAAAACAATTATTTTCAGTTATATTAAAATATGTATAGAAGTATTTAGTACTGAGAATAATACTAATACAATCATATTTAACTTGTGAAAGATAATATAGATATATATTTGATGATATAATTCACAATACAATTTTACGGTTTGAATGGTTGCATGTAAAGGAGGAATTTTTGTATTCAGCTTAATTATAAAATTTGGTAATCCATATTTATGTTAATAGACTTATTAGACATATTCTTAATAATAAAGTTAAGAATTCCTGCAAATATTAACAAAATATGTAAAATATTTATTCGCTCATAATATGATACCAAAATTATGTATATATAAATTATCATATAGTTTTATTTGTATAAGTTTAACAATAACTTGCATAATTTGGTTACATATAACCCAATCTTGTCTAGGGTATCGACACCACAAAGGTTAATCCAATTGTCTCTTAATCTTGCTTTACTAATTTCTCCTAAATTTATTATACATGTGTTATGTATGATATTTCACGCTCTAATAGTTTTTTAGGAATGGTAAATAATTATTTCATTCAATTTAGTAGATATATTTATAATTTCTACTTATATGTGGTTTTATTTAATATGGGATATTTCATATAAAGGAAAACTTTATGTTTTTTTATTTGTTTTTAACATTTTTATAACATTTAGTATAAAATAGTACGTGGAAATTCATTTACTTTAGATTATTATGACATATTTCCTTTTAGCAAAACAAAATAAGACATCGGTTGGAGAAAATTACAGTGAAACTATTCCTTTCGTTTCGAAGTTGTTTGCAAAAACAATAATTTTCATTTATATTAATATATGTATATTTAGTATTGAGAATAATGCTAATACAATCATATTTAACTTGTGAGAGATAATATAGATATATATTTGATGATCTAATTCACAATACAATTTTATGGTTTGAAAGGTTGCATGTAAAGGAGAAATTTTTGTATTCAGCTTAATTACGAAATTTGGTAATCCATATTTATGTTTATAGACTTATTAGACATATTCTTAATAATAAAGTTAAGAATTCCAACAAATATTAACAAAATATGTAAAATATTTATTCGCTCATAATATGATACCAAAATTATGTATATATAAATTATCATATAGTTTTATTTGTATAAGTTTAACAATTACTTGCATAATTTGGTTGCATATTGCCCGATCTTGTCTAGGGTATCGACACCACAAAGGTTAATCCAATTGTCTCTTAATCTTGCTTTACTAATTTCTCATAAATTTATTATACATGTGGTATGTATGATATTTCACCCTCTAATAATTTTTTTGAATTGGTAAATAATTATTTCATTCAACTTAGTAGTTATATTTATAATTTCTACTTATATGTGGTTTTATTTAATATGGGTTATTTCATATAAAGGAAAAATTTATGTTTTTTATTTGTTTTTAACATTTTTATAACTTTTAGTATAGAATAGTACGTGGAAATTCATTTACTTTAAATTATTATGACATATTTCGTTTTAGCAAAACAAAATAAGACATGGGTTGGAGAAAATTACAGTGAAACTATTCATTTCGTTTCGAAGTTGTTTGCAAAAACAATAATTTTCATTTATAATAAAATATGTATAGAAGTATTTAGTATTGAGAATAATACTAATACAATCATATTTAACTTGTGAAAGATAATATAGATATATATTTGATTATCTAATTCACAATACAATTTTATGCTTTGAATGGTTGCATGTAAAGGAGGAATTTTTGTATTCAGCTTAATTATGAAATTTGGTAATCCATATTTATGTTAATAGACTTATTAGACATATTCTTAATAATAAAGTTAAGAATTCCAGCAAATATTAACAAAATATGTAAAATATTTATTCGCTCATAATATGATACCAAAATTACGTATATATAAATTATCATATAGTTTTATTTGTATAAGTTTAACAATTACTTGCATAATTTGGTTACATATAACCCTATCTTGTCTAGGGTATCGACACCACAAAGGTTAATCCAATTGTCTCTTAATCTTGCTTTACTAATTTCTTTTAAATTTATTATACATGTGGTATGTATGATATTTCACCCTCTAATATTTTTTTAGGAATGGTAAATAATTATTTCATTCAATTTAGTAGATATATTTATAATTTCTACTTATATGTGGTTTTATTTAATATGGGTTATTTCATATAAAGGAAAACTTTTTGTTTTTTTATTTGTTTTTAACATTTTTATAACTTTTAGTATAAAATAGTACGTGGAAATTCAATTAATTTAGATTATTATGACATATTTCGTTTTAGCAAAACAAAATAAGACCTCGGTTGGAGAAAATTACAGTGAAACTATTCCTTTCGTTTCGAAGTTGTTTGCAAAAACAGTAATTTTCATTTATATTAAAATATGTATAGAAGTATTTAGTACTGAGAATAATACTAATACAATCATATTTAACTTGTGAAAGATAATATAGATATATATTTGATGATCTAATTCACAATACAATTTTACGGTTTGAATGGTTGCATGTAATGGAGAAATTTTTGTATTCAGCTTAATTATGAAATTTGGTAATAAATTTTTATGTTTATAGACTTATTAGACATATTCTTAATAATAAAGTTAAGAATTCCAACAAATATTAACAAAATATGTAAAATATTTATTCGCTCATAATATGATACCAAAATTATGTATATATAAATTATCATATAGTTTTATTTGTATATGTTTAACAATTACTTACATAATTTGGTTACATATTGCCCGATTTTGTCTAGGGTATCGACACCACAATGGTTAATCCAATTGTCTCTTAATCTTGCTTTACTAATTTCTCCTAAATTTATTATACATGTGGTATGTATGATATTTCACCCTCTAATATTTTTTTTCAATTGGTAAATAATTATTTCATTCAATTTAGTAGATATATTTATAATTTCTACTTATATGTGGTTTTATTTAATATGGGTTATTTCATATAAAGGAAAACTTTATGTTTTTTTATTTTTTTTAACATTTTTATCACATTTAGTATAAAATAGTACGTGGAAATTCATTTAAGTTATATTATTTTAACATATTTCATTTTAGCAAAACAAAATAAGACATCGGTTGGAGAAAATTACTTTAAAACTATTCATTTTGTTTCGAAGTTGTTGGCAAAAACAATTATTTTCAGTTATATTAAAATATGTATAGAAGTATTTAGTATTGAGAATAATACTAATACAATCATATTTAATTTGTGAAAGATAATATAGATATATATTTGATGATCTAATTCACAATACAATTTTATGCTTTGAATGGTTGCATGTAAAGGAGGAATTTTTGTATTCAGCCTAATTATGAAATTTGGTAATCCATATTTATGTTTATAGACTTATTAGACACATTCTTAATAATAAAGTTAAGAATTCCAACAAATATTAACAAAATATGTAAAATATTTATTCGCTCATAATATGATACCAAAATTATGTATATATAAATTATCATATAGTTTTATTTGTATAAGTTTAACAATTACTTGCATAATTTGGTTGCATATTGCCCGATCTTGTCTAGGGTATCGACACCACAAAGGTTAATCCAATGGTCTCTTAATCTTGCTTTACTAATTTCTCCTAAATTTGTTATACTTGTGGTGTGTATGATATTTCACCCTCTAATATTTTTTTTTAATTGGTAAATAATTATTTCATTCAATTTAGTAGATATAATTATAATATCTACTTATATGTGGTTTTATTTAATATGGGTTATTTCATATAAAGGAAAACTTTATGTTTTTCTTTATTTTTTTAAACATTTTTATCAGATTTAGTATAAAATAGTACGTGGAAATTCATTTAAGTTATATTATTTTGACATATTTCGTTTTAGCAAAACAAAATAAGACATCGGTTGGAGAAAATTACTTTAAAACTATTCATTTCGTTTCGAAGTTGTTGGCAAAAACAATTATTTTCAGTTATATTAAAATATGTATAGAAGTATTTAGTACTGAGAATAATACTAATACAATCATATTTAACTTGTGAAAGATAATATAGATATATATTTGATGATCTAATTCACAATACAATTTTACGGTTTGAATGGTTGCATGTAAAGGAGAAATTTTTGTATTCAGCTTAATTATGAAATTTGGTAATCCATTTTTATGTTTATAGACTTATTAGACATATTCTTAATAATAAAGTTAAGAATTCCAACAAATATTAACAAAATATGTAAAATATTTATTCGCTCATAATATGATACCAAAATTATGTATATATAAATTATCATATAGTTTTATTTGTATAAGTTTAACAATTACTTGCATAATTTGGTTGCATATTGCCCGATCTTGTCTAGGGTATCGACACCACAAAGGTTAATCCAATTGTCTCTTAATCTTGCTTTACTAATTTCTCATAAATTTATTATACATGTGGTATGTATGATATTTCACCCTCTAATAATTTTTTTGAATTGGTAAATAATTATTTCATTCAACTTAGTAGTTATATTTATAATTTCTACTTATATGTGGTTTTATTTAATATGGGTTATTTCATATAAAGGAAAACTTTATGTTTTTTATTTGTTTTTAACATTTTTATAACTTTTAGTATAGAATAGTACGTGGAAATTCATTTACTTTAAATTATTATGACATATTTCGTTTTAGCAAAACAAAATAAGACATCGGTTGGAGAAAATTACAGTGAAACTATTCATTTCGTTTCGAAGTTGTTTGCAAAAACAATAATTTTCATTTATATTAAAATATGTATAGAAGTATTTAGTATTGAGAATAATGCTAATACAATCATATTTAACTTGTGAGAGATAATATAGATATATATTTGATGATCTAATTCACAATACAATTTTATGGTTTGAAGGGTTGCATGTAAAGGAGGAATTTTTGTATTCAACTTAATATTGCAATTTGGTAATCCATATTTATGTTTATAGACTTATTAGACATATTCTTAATAATAAAGTTAAGAATTCTATCAAATATTAACAAAATATGTAAAATATATATTCGCTCATAATATGATACCAAAATTACGTATGTATAAATTATCATATAGTTTTATTTGTATATGTTTAACAATTACTTCCATAATTTGGTTACATATTGCCCGATTTTGTCTAGGGTATCGACACCACAATGGTTAATCCAATTGTCTCTTAATCTTGCTTTACTAATTTCTCCTAAATTTATTATACATGTGGTATGTATGATATTTCACCCTCTAATATTTTTTTAGGAATGGTAAATAATTATTTCATTCAATTTAGTAGATATATTTATAATTTCTACTTATATGTGGTTTTATTTAATATGGGTTATTTCATATAAAGGAAAACTTTTTGTTTTTTTATTTGTTTTTAACATTTTTATAACTTTTAGTATAAAATAGTACGTGGAAATTCAATTAATTTAGATTATTATGACATATTTCGTTTTAGCAAAACAAAATAAGACCTCGGTTGGAGAAAATTACAGTGACACTATTCCTTTCGTTTCGAAGTTGTTTGCAAAAACAATAATTTTCATTTATATTAAAATATGTATATTTACTATTGAGAATAATGCTAATACAATCATATTTAACTTGTGAGAGATAATATAGATATATATTTGATGATCTAATTCACAATACAATTTTATGGTTTGAAAGGTTGCATGTAAAGGAGAAATTTTTGTATTCAGCTTAATTACGAAATTTGGTAATCCATATTTATGTTTATAGACTTATTAGACATATTCTTAATAATAAATATAAGAATTCCATCAAATATTAACAAAATATGTAAAATATATATTCGCTCATAATATGATACCAAAATTACGTATGTATAAATTATCATATAGTTTTATTTGTATATGTATAACAATTACTTACATAATTTGGTTACATATTGCCCGATTTTGACTAGGGTATCGACACCACAATGGTTAATCCAATTGTCTCTTAATCTTGCTTTACTAATTTCTCTAAATTTATTATACATGTGGTATGTATGATATTTCACCCTCTAATATTTTTTTAGGAATGGTAAATAATTATTTCATTCAATTTAGTAGATATATTTATAATTTCTACTTATATGTGGTTTTATTTAATATGGGTTATTTCATATAAAGGAAAACTTTATGTTTTTTTATTTGTTTTTAACATTTTTATAACATTTAGTATAAAATAGTACGTGGAAATTCATTTACTTTAGATTATTATGACATATTTCGTTTTAGCAAAACAAAATAAGACATCGGTTGGAGAAAATTACAGTGACACTATTCCTTTCATTTCGAAGTTGTTTGCAAAAACAATAATTTTCATTTATATTAAAATATGTATATTTTGTATTGAGAATAATGCTAATACAATCATATTTAACTTGTGAGAGATAATATAGATATATATTTGATGATCTAATTCACAATACAATTTTATGGTTTGAAAGGTTGCATGTAAAGGAGAAATTTTTGTATTCAGCTTAATTACGAAATTTGGTAATCCATATTTATGTTTATAGACTTATTAGTCATATTCTTAATAATAAAGTTAAGAATTCCAGCAAATATTAACAAAATATGTAAAATATATATTCGCTCATAATATGATACCAAAATTATGTATATATAAATTATCATATAGTTTTATTTGTATAAGTTTAACAATTACTTGCATAATTTGGTTGCATATTGCCCGATCTTGTCTAGGGTATCGACACCACAAAGGTTAATCCAATGGTCTCTTAATCTTTATTTACTAATTTCTCCTAAATTTATTATACTTGTGGTGTGTATGATATTTCACCCTCTAATATTTTTTTTTAATTGGTAAATAATTATTTCATTCAATTTAGTAGATATAATTATAATATCTACTTATATGTGGTTTTATTTAATATGGGTTATTTCATATAAAGGAAAACTTTATGTTTTTTTTTATTTTTTTTAACATTTTTATAACTTTTAGTATAGAATAGTACGTGGAAATTCATTTACTTTAAATTATTATGACATATTTCGTTTTAGCAAAACAAAATAAGACATCGGTTGGAGAAAATTACAGTGAAACTATTCATTTCGTTTCGAATTTTTTGGAAAAACAATAATTTTCATTTATATTAAAATATGTATAGAAGTATTTAGTATTGAGAATAATGCTAATACAATCATATTTAACTTGTGAGAGATAATATAGATATATATTTGATGATCTAATTCACAATACAATTTTATGGTTTGAAGGGTTGCATGTAAAGGAAGAATTTTTGTATTCAGCTTAATTATCAAATTTGGTAATCCATATTTATGTTTATAGACTTATTAGACATATTCTTAATAATAAAGTTAAGAATTCCATCAAATATTAAAAAAAAATGTAAAATATATATTCGCTCATAATATGATACCAAAATTATGTATATATAAATTATCATATAGTTTTATTTGTATAAGTTTAACAATTACTTCCATAATTTGGTTGCATATTGCCCGATCTTGTCTAGGGTATCGACACCACAAAGGTTAATCCAATTGTCTCTTAATCTTGCTTTACTAATTTCTCCTAAATTTATTATACATGTGGTGTGTATGATATTTCACCCTCTAATATTTTTTTTGAATTGGTAAATAATTATTTCATTAAATTTAGTAGATATATTTATAATATCTACTTATATGTGGTTTTATTTAATATGGGTTATTTCATATAAAGGAAAATTTTATGTTTTTTATTTGTTTTTAACATTTTTATAACTTTTAGTATAGAATAGTATGTGGAATATCATTTACTTTAAATTATTATGACATATTTCGTTTTAGCAAAACAAAATAAGACATCGGTTGGAGAAAATTACAGTGAAACTATTCATTTCGTTTCGAATTTGTTTGGAAAAACAATAATTTTCATTTATCTTAAAATATGTATAGAAGTATTTAGTATTGAGAATAATGCTAATACAATCATATTTAACTTGTGAGAGATAATATAGATATATATTTGATGATCTAATTCACAATACAATTTTATGGTTTGAAGGGTTGCATGTAAAGGAAGAATTTTTGTATTCAGCTTAATTATCAAATTTGGTAATCCATATTTATGTTTATAGACTTATTAGACATATTCTTAATAATAAAGTTAAGAATTCCATCAAATATAAAAAAAATATGTAAAATATATATTCGCTCATAATATGATACCAAAATTATGTATATATAAATTATCATATAGTTTTATTTGTATAAGTTTAACAATTACTTCCATAATTTGGTTGCATATTGCCCGATCTTGTCTAGGGTATCGACACCACAAAGGTTAATCCAATTGTCTCTTAATCTTGCTTTACTAATTTCTCCTAAATTTATTATACATGTGGTGTGTATGATATTTCACCCTCTAATATTTTTTTTGAATTGGTAAATAATTATTTCATTGAATTTAGTAGATATATTTATAATTTCTACTTATATGTGGTTTTATTTAATATGGGTTATTTCATATAAAGGAAAATTTTATGTTTTTTATTTGTTTTTAACATTTTTATAACTTTTAGTATAGAATAGTTTGTGGAATATCATTTACTTTAAATTATTATGACATATTTCCTTTTAGCAAAACAAAATAATACATCGGTTGGAGAAAATTACTTTAAAACTATTCATTTCGTTTCGAAGTTGTTGGCAAAAACTATTATTTTCAGTTATATTAAAATATGTATAGAAGTATTTAGTATTGAGAATAATGCTAATACAATCATATTTAACTTGTGAGAGATAATATAGATATATATTTGATGATCTAATTCACAATACAATTTTATGGTTTGAAGGGTTGCATGTAAAGGAGGAATTTTTGTATTCAGCTTAATTATCAAATTTGGTAATCCATATTTATGTTTAGAGACTTATTAGACATATTCTTAATAATAAAGTTAAGAATTCCATCAAATATTAACAAAATATGTAAAATATATATTCGCTCATAATATGATACCAAAATTACGTATATATAAATTATCATATAGTTTTATTTGTATAAGTTTAACAATTACTTGCATAATTTCGTTGCATATTGCCCGATCTTGTCTACGGTATCGACACCACAAAGGTTAATCCAATGGTCTCTTAATCTTGCTTTACTAATTTCTCCTAAATTTATTATACATGTGGTGTGTATGATATTTCACCCTCTAATATTTTTTTTGAATTGGTAAATAATTATTTCATTGAATTTAGTAGATATATTTATAATTTCTACTTATATGTGGTTTTATTTAATATGGGTTATTTCATATAAAGGAAAATTTTATGTTTTTTATTTGTTTTTAACATTTTTATAACTTTTAGTATAGAATAGTACGTGGAAATTCATTTACTTTAAATTATTTTGACATATTTCGTTTTAGCAAAACAAAATAAGACATCGGTTGGAGAAAATTACTTTAAAACTATTCATTTCGTTTCGAAGTTGTTGGAAAAAACAAGTATTTTCAGTTATATTAAAATATGTATAGAAGTATTTAGTATTGAGAATAATGCTAATACAATCATATTTAACTTGTGAGAGATAATATAGATATATATTTGATGATCTAATTCACAATACAATTTTATGGTTTGAAGGGTTGCATGTAAAGGAAGAATTTTTGTATTGAGCTTAATTATCAAATTTGGTAATCCATATTTATGTTTATAGACTTATTAGACATATTCTTAATAATAAAGTTAAGAATTCCATCAAATATTAAAAAAATATGTAAAATATATATTCGCTCATAATATGATACCAAAATTATGTATATATAAATTATCATATAGTTTTATTTGTATAAGTTTAACAATTACTTCCATAATTTGGTTGCATATTGCCCGATCTTGTCTAGGGTATCGACACCACAAAGGTTAATCCAATTGTCTCTTAATCTTGCTTTACTAATTTCTCCTAAATTTATTATACATGTGGTGTGTATGATATTTCACCCTCTAATATTTTTTTTGAATTGGTAAATAATTATTTCATTAAATTTAGTAGATATATTTATAATTTCTACTTATATGTGGTTTTATTTAATATGGGTTATTTCATATAAAGGAAAATTTTATGTTTTTTATTTGTTTTTAACATTTTTATAACTTTTAGTATAGAATAGTATGTGGAAATTCAATTACTTTAGATTATTATGACATATTTCGTTTTAGCAAAAAAAATAAGACTTCGGTTGGAGAAAATTACAGTGAAACTATTCCTTTCGTTTCGAAGTTGTTTGCAAAAACAATAATTTTCATTTATATTAAAATATGTATATTTAGTATTGAGAATAATGCTAATACAATCATATTTAACTTGTGAGAGATAATATAGATATATATTTGATGATCTAATTCACAATGCAATTTTATGGTTTGAAGGGTTGCATGTAAAGGAGAAATATTTGTATTCAACTTAATTATGAAATTTGGTAATCCATATTTATGTTTATAGACTTATTAGACATATTCTTAATAATAAAGTTAAGAATTCCAGCAAATATTAAAAAAATATGTAAAATATATATTCGCTCATAATATGATACCAAAATTATGTATATATAAATTATCATATAGTTTTATTTGTATAAGTTTAACAATTACTTGCATAATTTGGTTGCATATTGCCCGATCTTGTCTAGGGTATCGACACCACAAAGGTTAATCCAATTGTCTCTTAATCTTGCTTTACTAATTTCTCCTAAATTTATTATACATGTGGTATGTATGATATTTCACCTTTTAATATTTTTTTTGAATTGGTAAATAATTATTTCATTCAATTTAGTAGATATATTTACAATTTCTACTTATATGTGGTTTTATTTAATATGGGTTATTTCATATAAAGGAAAACTTTATGTTTTTTTATTTGTTTTTAACATTTTTATAACATTTAGTATAGAATAGTACGTGGAAATTCATTTACTTTAGATGATTATGACATATTTCGTTTTTGAAAACAAAATAAGACATCGGTTGGAGAAAATTACAGTGAAACTATTCATTTCGTTTCGAAGTTGTTTGCAAAAACAATAATTTTCAGTTATATTAAAATATGTATAGAAGTATTTAGTATTGAGAATAATGCTAATACAATCATATTTAACTTGTGAGAGATAATATAGATATATATTTGATGATCTAATTCACAATACAATTTTATGGTTTGAAGGGTTGCATGTAAAGGAGGAATTTTTGTATTTAGCTTAATTATGAAATTTGGTAATCCATATTTATGTTTATAGACTTATTAGACATATTCTTAATAATAAAGTTAAGAATTCCAGCAAATATTAACAAAATATGTAAAATATTTATTCGCTCATAATATGATACCAAAATTATGTATATATAAATTATCATATAGTTTTATTTGTATAAGTTCAACAATTACTTCCATAATTTCGTTGCATATTGTCCGATCTTGTATTGGGTATCGACACCACAAAGGTTAATCCAATTGTCTCTTAATCTTGCCTTACTAATTTCTCCTAAATTTATTATACATGTGGTATGTATGATATTTCACCCTCTAATATTTTTTTTTGAATTGGTAAATAATTATTTCATTCAATTTAGTAGATATATTTATAATTTCTAATTATCTAAGGTTTTATTTAATATGGGTTATTTCATATAAAGGAAAACTTTATGTTTTTTTATTTGTTTTTAACATTTTTATCACATTTAGTATAAAATAGTACATGGAAATTCATTTACTTTAGATTATTATGACATATTTCTTTTAGCAAAACTAAATAAGACATCGGTTGGAGAAAATTACTTTAAAACTATTCATTTCGTTTCGAAGTTGTTGGCAAAAACAATAATTTTCACTTATATTAAAATATGTATAGAAGTATTTAGTATTGAGAATAATGCTAATACAATCTTATTTAACTTGTGAGAGATAATATAGATATATATTTGATGATCTAATTCACAATACAATTTTATGGTTTGAAGGGTTGCATGTAAAGGAGGAATTTTTGTATTCAACTTAATTATGCAATTTGGTAATCCATATTTATGTTTGTAGACTTATTAGACATATTCTTAATAATAAAGTTAGGAATTCCATCAAATATTAACAAAATATGTAAAATATATATTCGCTCATAATATGATACCAAAATTACGTATGTATAAATTATCATGTAGTTTTATTTGTATATGTTTAACAATTACTTACATAATTTGGTTACATATTGCCTGATTTTGTCTAGGGTATCGACACCACAATGGTTAATCCAATTGTCTCTTAATCTTGCTTTACTAATTTCTCCTAAATTTATTATACATGTGGTGTGTATGATATTTCACTCTCTAATATTTTTTTTGAATTGGTAAATAATTAGTTCATTAAATTTACTAGATATATTTATAATATCTACTTATATGTGGTTTTATTTAATATGTGTTATTTCATATAAAGGAAAATTTTATGTTTTTTATTTGTTTTTAACATTTTTATAACTTTTAGTATAGAATAGTATGTGGAAATTCAATTACTTTAGATTATTATGACATATTTCGTTTTAGCAAAAAAAAATAAGACCTCGGTTGGAGAAAATTACAGTGAAACTATTCCTTTCGTTTTGAAGTTGTTTGCAAAAACAATAATTTTCATTTATATTAAAATATGTATATTTAGTATTGAGAATAATGCTAATACAATCATATTTAACTTGTGAGAGATAATATAGATATATATTTGATGATCTAATTCACAATGCAATTTTATGGTTTGAAGGGTTGCATGTAAAGGAGAAATATTTGTATTCAACTTAATTATGAAATTTGGTAATCCATATTTATGTTTATAGACTTATTAGACATATTCTTAATAATAAAGTTAAGAATTCCAGCAAATATTAACAAAATATGTAAAATATTTATTCGCTCATAATATGATACCAAAATTATGTATATATAAATTATCATATAGTTTTATTTGTATATGTTTAACAATTACTTGCATAATTTGGTTACATATAACCCTATCTTGTCTAGGGTATCAACACCACAAAGGTTAATCCAATTATCTCTTAATCTTGCTTTACTAATTTCTCCTAAATTTATTATACATGTGGTATGTATGATATTTCACCCTCTAATATTTTTTTAGGAATGGTAAATAATTATTTCATTCAATTTAGTAGATATATTTATAATTTCTACTTATATGTGGTTTTATTTAATATGGGTTATTTCATATAAAGGAAAACTTTATGTTTTTTATTTTTTTTAACATTTTTACCACATTTAGTATAAAATAGTACGTGGAAATTCATTTAATTGAGATTATTTTGACATATTTCGTTTTAGCAAAACAAAATAAGACATCGGTTGGAGAAAATTACTTTAAAACTATTCATTTCGTTTCGAAGTTGTTGGCAAAAATAATGATTTTTAGTTATATTAAAATATGTATAGAAGTATTTAGTATTGAGAATAATGCTAATACAATCATATTTAAATTGTGAAAGATAACATAGATATATATTTGATAATCTAATTCACAATACAATATTTCTGTTTGAATGGTTGCATGTAAAGGACGAATTTTTATATTCACATTAATTATGAAATTTGGTAATCCATATTTATGTTTATAGACTTATTAGACATATTCTTAATAATAAAGTTAAGAATTCCAGCAAATATTAACAAAATATGTAAAATATTTATTCGCTCATAATATGATACCAAAATTACGTATGTATAAATTATCATATAGTTTTATTTGTATAAGTTTAACAATTACTTCCATAATTTGGTTACATATAACCCTATCTTGTTTAGGGTATCGACACCACAAAGGTTAATCCAATTGTCTCTTAATCTTGCTTTACTAATTTCTTTTAAATTTATTATACATGTGGTATGTATGATATTTCACCCTCTAATATTTTTTTAGGAATGGTAAATAATTATTTCATTCAATTTAGTAGATATATTTATAATTTCTACTTATATGTGGTTTTATTTAATATGGGTTATTTCATATAAAGAAAAACTTTATATTTTTTTATTTGTTTTTAACATTTTTATAACATTTAGTATAGAATAGTACGTGGAAATTCATTTACTTTAGATTATTATGACATATTTCATTTTAGCAAAACAAAATAAGTCCTCGGTTGGAGAAAATTACAGTGAAACTATTCCTTTCGTTTCGAAGTTGTTTGCAAAAACAATAATTTTCATTTATATTAAAATATGTATATTTAGTATTGAGAATAATGCTAATACAATCATATTTAACTTGTGAGAGATAATATAGATATATATTTGATGATCTAATTCACAATACAATTTTATGGTTTGAAGGGTTGCATGTAAAGGAGGAATTTTTGTATTCAACTTAATTATGAAATTTGGTAATCCATATTTATGTTTATAGACTTATTAGACATATTCTTAATAATAAAGTTAAGAATTCTAGCAAATATTAACAAAATATGTAAAATATTTATTCGCTCATAATAGGATACCAAAATTACGTATGTATAAATTATCATATAGTTTTATTTGTATAAGTTTAACAATTACTTCCATAATTTCCTTGCATATTGTCCGATCTTGTATTGGGTATCGACACCACAAAGGTTAATCCAATTGTCTCTTAATCTTGCCTTACTAATTTCTCCTAAATTTATTATACATGTGGTATGTATGATATTTCACCCTCTAATATTTTTTTTTGAATTGGGAAATAATTATTTCATTCAATTTAGTAGATATATTTATAATTTCTAATTATCTATGGTTTTATTTAATATGGGTTATTTCATATAAAGGAAAACTTTATGTTTTTTTATTTGTTTTTAACATTTTTATCACATTTAGTATAAAATAGTACATGGAAATTCATTTACTTTAGATTATTATGACATATTTCTTTTAGCAAAACAAAATAAGACATCGGTTGGAGAAAATTACTTTAAAACTATTCATTTCGTTTCGAAGTTGTTGGCAAAAACTATTATTTTCAGTTATATTAAAATATGTGTAGAAGTATTTAGTATTGAGAATAATGCTAATACAATCATATTTAACTTGTGAGAGATAATATAGATATATATTTGATGATCTAATTCACAATACAATTTTATGGTTTGAATGGTTGCATGTAAAGGGTGAATTTTTATATTTCACATTAATTATGAAATTTGGTAATCCATATTTATATTTATATTCTTATTAGACATATTCTTAATAATAAAGTTAAGAATTCCAACAAATATTAACAAAATGTGTAAAATATTTATTCGCTCATAATATGATACCCAAATTACGTATGTATAAATTATCATATAGTTTTATTTGTATATGTTTAACAATTACTTACATAATTTGGTTACATATTGCCCGATTTTGTCTAGGGTATCGACACCACAATGGTTAATCCAATTGTCTCTTAATCTTGCTTTACTAATTTCTCCTAAATTTATTATACATGTGGTATGTATGATATTTCACCCTCTAATATTTTTTTTCAATTGGTAAATAATTATTTCATTCAATTTAGTAGATATATTTATAATTTCTACTTATATGTGGTTTTATTAAATATGGGTTATTTCATATAATGGAAAACATTATGTTTTTTTATTTGTTTTTAAATTTTTTTTATCACATTTAGTATAAAATAGTACGTGGAAATTCATTTAATTTAGATTATTATGACATATTTCGTTTTAGCAAAACAAAATAAGACATCGGTTGGAGAAAATTACTTTAAAACTATTCATTTCGTTTTGAAGTTGGTGGCAAAAACAATGATTTTTAGTTATATTAAAATATGTATAGAAGTATTAGTATTGAGAATAATGCTAATACAATCATATTTAAATTGTGTAAGATAATATAGATATATATTTGATAATCTAATTCACAATACAATATTTCTGTTTGAATGGTTGCATGTAAAGGAGGAATTTTTGTATTCAGATATATTATAAAATTTGATAGTCCATATTAATTTTATAGACTTATTAGACATATACTTAATAATAAAGTTAAGAATTCCAACAAATATTAACAAAATATGTAAAATATTTATTCGCTCATAATATGATACCAAAATTACGTATATATAAATTATCATATAGTTTTATTTTTATAAGTTTAACAATTACTTGCATAATTTCGTTGCATATTGCCCTATCTTGTCTAGGGTATCGACACCACAAAGCTTAATCCAATTGTCTCTTAATCTTGCTTTACTAATTTATCCAAATTTATTATACATGTGGTATGTATGATATTTCACCCTCTAATAATTTTTTGAATTGGTAAATAATTATTTCATTAAACTTAGCAGATATATTTATAATTTCTACTTATATGTGGTTTTATTTAATATGGGTTATTTCATATAAAGGAAAATTTTATGTTTTTTATTTGTTTTTAACATTTTCATAACTTTTAGTATAGAATAGTACGTGGAAATTCATTTACTTTAAATTATTATGACATATTTCGTTTTAGCAAAACAAAATAAGACATCGGTTGGAGAAAATTACAGTGAAACTATTCATTTCGTTTCGAATTTGTTTGAAAAAACAATAATTTTCATTTATATTAAAATATGTATAGAAGTATTTAGTATTGAGAATAATTCTAATACAATCATATTTAACTTGTGAGAGATAATATAGATATATATTTGATGATCTAATTCACAATACAATTTTATGGTTTGAAGGGTTGCATGTAAAGGAGGAATTTTTGTATTCAGCTTAATTATCAAATTTGGTAATCCATATTTATGTTTATAGACTTATTAGACATATTCTTAATAATAAAGTTAAGAATTCCATCAAATATTAACAAAATATGTAAAATATATATTCGCTCATAATATGATACCAAAATTATGTATATATAAATTATCATATAGTTTTATTTGTATAAGTTTAACAATTACTTGCATAATTTGGTTGCATATTGCCCGATCTCGTCTAGGGTATCGACACCACAAAGGTTAATCCAATGGTCTCTTAATCTTGCTTTACTAATTTCTCCTAAATTTATTATTCATGTGGTGTGTATGATATTTCACCCTCTAATATTTTTTTTGAATTGGTAAATAATTATTTCATTAAATTTAGTAGATATGTTTATAATATCTACTTATATGTGGTTTTATTTAATATGGGTTATTTCATATAAAGTAAAACTTTATGTTTTTGTATTTTTTTTAACATTTTTATGAGATTTAGTATAAAATAGTACGTGGAAATTCATTTAAGTTATATGAAGGCACATTCATGATCACTTCTAATAATGGTAAATTGATATTTACTTTAGAGAGCATATTAAAAAGATCATTGAATTGCTTATCTTGTTTGGATTCTTTCAACCGGTGGGGAAAAGGTACTTGTATCTGGTGTGGTTCTGTTGTCTTTTGAATTTTGGGGGTGTCAGATGACCCCCCAATGAGTTTTTCAGAAGGCTTGTTAAATTTAACACTTGTTTCTCCTTTTTGCGAGATCAGAGTATCGCCTTCTTTGTTACCTGAAGTACAAGGTAGATTGTTAGAGATTTCAGGTAAACTGGTATTGACTACCTTACCACTTCGAAGGGTTCTAACATCCTTTGCTTGTTCTGGTTGACTGGGCAACTTTCCTGGTTCTTTCTTTTGCATTTGTTCACCCAGTTGCCCAACTTTAGATTCAATTCTTTTAACCGAAGCCTCCATGGTGTTCAACCTTTGATTAGTCATCAATTGGTTGTCACAACTAACTTGAATAAAAGCATTCAAGCTATCTTCTAAGGTTGGTTTAAAAGATTGGCTTGGTGGGTAAGGATGGTTGTTATCCGACCTTAGTGTTGGATATTGGGTGTAGGCTGGGTGATTATAGGTGTTTGGATGATACCTTTGAAAAGATTGGACTTCCTCTATGGCATCGACATTAGAATCACAAGTATTTGAACAATTATGAGTACCATGCCCAATTGAACAACACACTTCACATACCTCTTGATTTGAAATTTGGTGGGAAGTGAGGAATTTCACTTGTTTAGTCAATTCAGCAAGTTGCAAGGTTATCTCATTATCAGAGCCGACTTCATTGACCTTTGCTTTCCTTCTACCACCTCTTTGTTGGGAATTAGAACCCAACAGCTCATAAAGATTATAGGTTTCCTCTGCGGTCTTTTCTCCTACAGCACCTCCAGCAGCATTATCAACCATGTATTGACTCTGTAGTGTCAATCCATCATAAAAGAATTGGTTTTGTAGCTGTAAGGGAAAGCTATGATTTTGACATTGAATGAAAAGGAGTTTGAATTTTTGACCTTTTCGACCCATTTCGTCCGATTTTTCCATGTTTGTTGACCTTTTCTCACTTATTTGTTGATATATTTGTGATGTATTGCTTCAAATATTCCTCTTTGAGTCTTTACATTGCGTTTTTAAGCCAAAATACCTGAAAAACAATAAAAATACCCGTGATTCCGAAAAAGACAAATTTATATAAATATATGATAAAACATATAAATATATGTATTTTTAATCAATTAAGGTACATAAAATCATGGTTATTTTAGTGCTTTTTGAGCACTCATCACAACCCCCAACCAGCTTCTTGCTAGTCTCTTAGCAAGAGAAGCGATAAAAGCTAAAAATTAAACTATCCTAAATCACTTTCGTGGATTGAAACGGTTGCATTTAGCCTATGCAACAAGCCGTTAAACCCCTAGGTTGCCCTAGTGGACGAGTTTGAGTCTCGTGAGGGTTTTCAGTAATGATACCCACAAACATTAAACTAAATGTAAAGATAAAAACAATCAAATCAAAAATTAAAATTACAACACAATCAAAAATTAATTTAAGAATAAAAGAACACAACATATCACAAAAATATCTCATACTTTTTAATCTCCTTTAAGATCATAATTAAAATCTAAAGCATAAGTTATTTTAATCTCTTTAAACAATCATGATTTTATTATAATAATCAGTCGAAAATCATTTTCATATTTCATTTCAAAAATGTATCAATTTAATTTTACCCAATTTCAGTGTCATGAATCAGTATTCGCTTCGACTCTATTCCTCACAAGTCAATACTCTCAAAGCACTGAATCCTATGGGTTCAAACACTCATACTAATTTATATGCGAAAGAGTTGATGTATAGAAATGAACTAATATGTTCGCATATGTATAAAGAATAAAGGCTCAAGGTGTTATTTTAACATTGATCTCATGAAAGGAATCGAATGTATAAATTATAAAGATATCATATACAAAAATTATTTTCATGCATAAATCAAACTCATTAAGAAAGAATTTCAAGATATATGCTTTTACAAATGAAGAAATTGCAATGACTTTTTAGGGAATTACTTCCTATATCTTTCTTTTGTAATTAGCCTTTACTCACAACTTTGTAGGCAATGTGGGTCATAGTATGTAGATGATACTATTTTTTTATCTCTCTATTTTTTTTTTCTGTAGATATTTTTCAATATATGTATTTTTTTTTAGAGAGTCAACCCATGTACAGATTGTACATTTTTTTGGATTTTGGTGAGTGGTTAATTTTGTGTCTTTTCTGCTTGATCTTGGTTTAGGTAACCCCAGATATGTCTTTTTGTTTTTGTAGCAGTCATGCATGAATGAGATATAAGCATATACTATCAATTTCTACTCAAATCGTTTAATCTAAACAAAAAATAATAATCAAAAATATATGATACTCTATTAAGATGAAAAAAATTCATACATTCAATGCTAATACCTATAGAGATCATCTAAACTTTTTGAATAAATAAGAAATGTGTTTGGAGTAGAAAAAATATATATTTCACTCTGAATAAAAGAAATTAGGCTCAAATTATATCTCACAAGGGTAGTCTACACTAAAAAAAATTCATAAACACCGATTTTGGGTTTAATATAATTTCCACATTTTATCAAGAAATACTAGTTATGACAAAAACTAACTAATTATCAAAAATAATTACACAATATTTCATGATATGTTTTCAAAAATTAATCTAAAAGTACCAAAGACTTAACTATTTACTTAAATTTGATTTAAAGAAATGATAAATTTTTGTGAGAATTTTTTTTATTTTTTATTTTTATTGTTTTATTAAGCATGGTAACTTTTCACCACCCCCAACCTAGAACTTACATTGTCCTCAATGTAACAACTGCAAATTAAAGATAAAGAGAAAAGAGGAGAAAGATTACCTATTTCTTGAGAATGTGTAAGTAGTAATGAAGAAATGCAGGTGCATCCATCATATTCATCATTAAAGTGTATACAGACAGATCGCTGTGAACTTCTAACATCTCAACAAATATTTTAGTTTTAACAAATTTAAAAATTATTCACATACAAGTAAACTAAAATAAACAATAATATTAAGTAAATAAAACAAATAACAAAAAATTACTTAACATGATGGGTTGCCTCCCATCCAGCGCTTAGTTTAACGTCTTAGCAAGACGTATCTTTTTGGTGCTAAGGGTTACTCAGCCAAATGCAATCCATTTCAGCAATGTTGTTTGGTTCTTCCACATAAGGCTTGACACGATGGCCATTAACTTTGAACGTTTTTTGTGTCTTGGAGTCCAATAGTTCTACCATTCCATGTTCAGATACCTGAACTATTTTGAATGGTCCATCCCATCTTGATCTTAGCTTTCCTGGAAACAATCTCAAACGAGAGTTAAATAAAAGAACTTTCATTCCAGGGTGAAAAGTTTTAGGAACTAGCCTCTTGTCATGATAGCGCTTAGTACGCTCCTTGTATAATTTGGCATTCTCATAGGCTTCATTCCTAATTTCTTCCAACTCATGAAGCTGGAGTACTCGTTTTTCACCTGCTTTATCTAAATCCATGTTTAGCTCTTTAATTGCCCAATAAGCCTTATGTTCAAGTTCAACTGGAAGGTGGCATGCTTTCCCAAAGATTAACCGGTAAGGGCTCATCCCAATAGGTGTTTTGTAAGCGGTGCGGTATGCCCATAAGGCATCATTTAACTTAAATGCCCAATCCTTCCTTGAGGGACGCACAGTGCGTTCCAGTATTCCCTTAATTTGCCTATTACTTACTTCCACTAAACCGGAAGTTTGAGGATGATATGGAGTAGCTACCTTATGTGTGATGTTGTACTTGTTTAGTACTCCATCAAAGAGTTTGTTACAAAAATGGCTACCTCCATCACTTATTATAGCTCTAGGCGTTCCGAACCTACTGAATATGAAATCTTTCAAGAATTTCACAACAACATTAGCATCATTGGTTTTGGTGGGTATAGCTTCTACCCACTTGGACACATAATCCACAGCAACCAAAATGTATTGAAAACCATTAGATGGGGGAAAAGGACCCATAAAGTCAATCCCCCATACGTCAAAGAGTTCAACAACTAAATTAGATGTCAAAGGCATTTCATCTCTTTTGCTTATGTTTCCTGTTCTTTGACATCTATCACATTGTGCACAAAACATATGAGCATCTTTAAAAAGAGTGGGCCAAAAGAATCCAGACTGTAATATCTTACGGGCTGTCTTTTCTCCTCCAAAATGACCCCCACAATGAAGTTCATGACAAAAAGTCAGAATGCTCTTATGTTCTTCTTCAGGTACACATCTCCGGATGACTTGATCTTGACCAATCTTGTATAAATAAGGGTCATCCCAGAAATAGTCCTTAATAGTTTTAAAAAACCTTTTCTTCTCCTGATATGAAGTGTTAGGTCGCAAAACACCAGTGGCAAGATAGTTTACAATATCAGCGTACCATGGGTTCGGACCTATGAAAAATAACTGTTCATCAGGAAAGGTTTCAACTATATCGTCATTACTCTCATCTTTAAGAGAATTAAAGTCAGAAATCAACCTAGACAAATGGTCAGCTACTAAGTTTTCACTGCCTTTCTTATCCTTGATTTCTAGGTCAAATTCTTGTAAGAGTAAGACACACCTGATTAATCTTGGCTTGGCATTTGGTTTACTTAATAGGTATCTTAAAGCAGCATGATCAGAATGCACAATCACTTTAGATCCTACTAAATAAGACCGAAATTTGTCTAAAGAGAATACTGTAGCCAAGAATTCCTTTTCAGTGGTGGTGTAATTCATCTGGGCATCATTGAGTGTTTTGCTAGCATAGTAGATGACATGTAAACGCTTATCCACTCTTTGTCCCAAGACTGCTCCTATTGCATAATCAGAAGCGTCACACATTATTTCAAAGGGTAAAGACCAGTTTGGTGCCATTATAATAGGGGTAGATGTGAGTTTATCTTTCAAGGTATTAAAGGAAGTAAGGCAGTCATTGTTGAAATCAAAATCAGCATCTTTGGATAGCAAGTTACATAATGGACGACTTATTTTAGAGAAATCTTTAATAAATCGTTTGTAGAATCCTGCATGTCCCAAGAAGCTTCTTATCCCCTTCACAGATGTAGGGGGAGGTAGTTTGGATATCAATTCAACTTTTGCCTTATCAACTTCAATACCCTTGTTTGAAATTATATGTCCTAAAACTATCCCTTGTTGAACCATAAAATGACTTTTCTCCCAACTAAGGGTTAGATTGCATTCAATGCATCTTTCTAAAACCAAAGTCAATTTATGTAAGCAATCATCAAATGAGTTCCCAAAGACAGAGAAATCGTCCATGAAAATCTCAATGAATTTTCCACCATGTCCGAGAAAATGGATATCATGCATCTCTGGAACGTGGCAGGGGCATTGCATAACCCAAATGGCATTCTGCGAAAAGCAAATGTCCCAAAAGGACATGTAAATGTGGTCTTTTCCTGATCTTCTGGTGCTATGGGTACTTGATAATATCCAGACAGTCCATCCAAAAAACAGTAAAATTCGTGCCCAGCTAATCTTTCCAACATTTGATCAATGAATGGAAGAGGAAAGTGATCCTTTTTCGTATATAAATTTAGTTTCCTAAAATCTATACACATTCTCCATCCAGTGATTATTCTAGTGGGCACTAATTCACTTTTGTCATTTTTAACAACTGTTATCCCAGATTTCTTTGGTACCACATGCACTGGACTAACCCACTTACTATCTGCAATAGGATAGATAATCCCTTCTTCTAATAATTTAAGAATTTCCTTTTTAACTACCTCTTGCATGTTTGGGTTTAGTCTTCTTTGGGCCTCTCGTACAGGTTTAGCACCGTCCTCCAAGTTGATCTTGTGCATACACATTGTTGGACTAATGCCTCTTATATCCCCTATACTCCAACCTATAGATTTCTTAAACTGTTTAAGCACTTTGATGAGTTCCTTTTCTTGTGGTTTGGTCAAGGTTGAAGAAATTATCACTGGATAAGTTTCCCCTTCTCCCAAAAACACATATTTTAAGTGCTCAGGTAAGTCTTTGAGTTCAAGTTCAGGTGGATTGGCCTCTTTAATAGATGAAGAACTGGGTAGATTTAAAAGTGTACTAGATTTTGTCATCACTTCATTATTGTCTAGTTGTTCAAGGTACCCCTTTATTTCCTCATCTAAATCTTCTTCAACCTTTTCAAGTGTAAGAACGGTTTCAAGCTTGTCTTCTATTCTGGTTCGGAAAAAGGTGTTTTGGACAAGATTATCCAAAGGATCAACATCGAATATTTCATCGATGGCAGAAATAGAAGGGAAAGGTGAAGAATCAAAAACTTTAAAATGAACAGTCTCTCCTAAGACTGTCATTGTCAAATTTCCATCTTGGACATCAATAATAGTTTTAGTAGTTGCCATAAATGGTCTACCAAGCAATATTGTGTGCTCTCTGTCCAATGCTGGATTTTCTTGCATATCCAGAACCACAAAGTCAACAGGTATTATCAGTTTGTCTACCTGTACCAAAACATCCTCAACTATTCCCTCTGGATATTTAAGAGATCTATCTGCAAGTTGAAGGGACATAGTTGTGGGTTTTAAATCCCCTAGATTGAGTTGTAAGAATATAGAGTAGGGCATCAAATTTATACTAGCACCTAAATCAAGCATTGCTTTAGCAACCTTCCTATCCCCTATAGTTATGTTTATAATAAAACTTCCAAGGTCTTTCAACTTAGGGGGTAGTTTGTGCTGAAGTACAGCGCTAGAAATTTCTGATACTACTACTCGTTCATTCAGTTCATGCCTCCTTTTCTTAGTGTTCAACTCTTTGAAAAATTTGGCATATGAAGGCACATTCATGATCACTTCTAATAATGGTAAATTGATATTTACTTTAGAGAGCATATTAAAAAGATCATTGAATTGCTTATCTTGTTTGGATTCTTTCAACCGGTGGGGAAAAGGTACTTGTATCTGGTGTGGTTCTGTTGTCTTTTGAATTTTGGGGGTGTCAGATGACCCCCCAATGAGTTTTTCAGAAGGCTTGTTAAGTTTAACACTTGTTTCTCCTTTTTGCGAGATTAGAGTATCGCCTTCTTTGTTACATGAAGTACAAGGTAGATTGTTAGAGATTTCAGGTAAACTGGTATTGACTACCTTACCACTTCGAAGGGTTCTAACATCCTTTGCTTGTTCTGGTTGACTGGGCAACTTTCCTGGTTCTTTCTTTTGCATTTGTTCACCCAGTTGCCCAACTTTAGATTCAATTCTTTTAACCGAAGCCTCCATGGTGTTCAACCTTTGATTAGTCATCAATTGGTTGTCACAACTAACTTGAATAAAAGCATTCAAGCTATCTTCTAAGGTTGGTTTAAAAGATTGGCTTGGTGGGTAAGGGTGGTTGTTATCCGACCTTAGTGTTGGATATTGGGTGTAGGCTGGGTGATTATAGGTGTTTGGATGATACCTTTGAAAAGATTGGACTTCCTCTATGGCATCGACACTAGAATCACAAGTATTTGAACAATTATGAGTACCATGCCCAATTGAACAACACACTTCACATACCTCTTGATTTGAAATTTGGTGGGAAGTGAGGAATTTCACTTGTTTAGTCAATTCAGCAAGTTGCAAGGTTATCTCATTATCAGAGCCGACTTCATTGACCTTTGCTTTCCTTCTACCACCTCTTTGTTGGGAATTAGAACCCAACAGCTCATAAAGATTATAGGTTTCCTCTGCGGTCTTTTCTCCTACAGCACCTCCAGCAGCATTATCAACCATGTATTGACTCTGTAGTGTCAATCCATCATAAAAGAATTGGTTTTGTAGCTGTAAGGGAAAGCTATGATTTTGACATTGAATGAAAAGGAGTTTGAATCGTTCCCAAGCTTCATGAAAGGGCTCCTCATACATTTGAGAAAATGTTGCTATCTTTGTTCTTAGATCAACAGTCTTTTGATGGGAATAGAACCTACCCATAAAAATTTCATAGACTGCCTCCCAAGTTTTAAGAGAACCTGACTGTAGAGTAATGAACCATGACCAAGCTTTATCTTTGAGAGTGTAAGGAAAACACCTCATCCTAAGTTGATCTTCATTAATTGCATGTAGTGGAAAGGTTTGGACAATAGCATAGAATTCTCGAATGAAATGCAAAGGGTCTTCATTAGGGATACCGTAAAAGGAAGGCAACAAAGAATAATGAATCTTTTTCAATTCATAATTCCTTGCAGCCTCTTGTAATTGGATACCGGAAGTTACATTGCCAATGATTGGCATTGTATATTCTTTCATCTTTTTCCGCCTATCTTCAGCATCTCCCATGGTTGTTTGTAGTTGAAAATGATCCTCCTCCTATTGTGTATCAACATTTTGCTTTTAGTAGATATCTCTAAGAAATATTTATAACTTGATAAAACGTAAAAGCAAAAAGTGCAAGGAACCTAATTTTTTTTTATTTTTTATTTTTATTTATTATGAATTTTGAAATTTGATTATTGTTAAAATATCACAATTATTTACAGCACAAAAAATGTTTTTAAAATTTTGATAAATAATTTAAAAAACGCTATTCCTTCCCCGGCAACGGCGCCAACAACTTGATGAACGAAAACCGGCATCGCCGATTCCCGCAAATACTTTGGTTTTAATATTTATAAAACTCTCGCAAGTGCACGAATCATTTCGAAGAAAATGATAAGTATACTCCCAAGGTCGATCTAAGGAAGGAATGTATGTGGTTTTTAATTTATTATTCAAACTTTTAAAAACGAAATTAAATCCTAAACATCCTGTCACGATAGTTTGGTTTTTGTGTTCCTAATCTAATAACATAAAATAAACATATATACAGATTAATTAAATATAATCTAATAACATAAAAATAAACATAGATACAAATTCAATAAATAATTATCTAAAAATAAACATATATACGGATTCAATAAATATTCATGCAAATTTTTATCATTTATATTAGCGGAGTATTTATGGATATAATAACTAAATTAATTATGCTTGCTCATATTAACTAGGTTATTAAAGATATAAATTGATATTTTATTGATTCTCTCTTTTTTATATAAATACCACCTTTGGTGGGGTTAGATATTCTTTGTTAACTAAACAAATCAATTAACACCTATGGGTGGGGTTGATAACTAATATGCTTAATTAAATTAATTCCTTTTTCTAAGAGATTGAAAATGAACCATTTAAATGCCACCTTTGGTGGGGTTAGACAATTTAAACATTATTCAAGGTGTCCAAATTAAACTTAAGAATTTAATTATCCGAGTACTAACTTTCAAGTTTTAAAACCACTATTGAAAACATGTTGTGAATACATTTTCACATAATAATTCTTATAAAAACTTTTGAAATAGAGTTTCACTCTAACTACCGGGCGATTGTACCAACAAATAAAAGAGCACTATTCTAAATTAGACCGGATAACTAAACCTTAAAATCTAATTTTCGGGTTTAAGTTTGTAATGAAAAATAATATATTTCTCTCTAACATTCTTAATATAAAATCTTGAATAAAAACAAAGTCAATTCATTTTAAAGATTTTTGCCTATTTAATATTTCGCAAGCATAACAACGTCGTTATTACATCATTTTTACTAATCAGCTAGCATAGTTAAATTTAACCACAGACAAGTTGAATATAACATGTAAGAATAAAGCATAAAAATAACTGTAAATAAAATAAAATCCTTACAGAACTTCGACGCTATTCCCGTTGCTAGAAAACCTCCGAGCGAAATTTGCACTTCCATATATTGAATCAAAAATCTAAATTATTACAAAAACATTACAAGTTCCTCTCAAAAAGAGAAGAACTCTAAACCTAAGAGAATTGAACTAAAAACTAAGAGAAAAACTAAGAAAAGCTTAGAAACTTAGAAAGAAACAAAGAGAAACTAAAAACTAAGAAATGAGAGAAAGAAAGAAGAGAGAAGTGAGTTTTGAAGGTGTGATTTGAAGTGAAGGGAAGGGGGGTATTTATAGGTGAGGATGGAGAGAAAAAATGAGTAAAAAAATGTTAAAAAAATATTAAAAAATGTAAAAACGCGTATTGGAATTGCTGATGTCATCAATGACGTCAGCATGACGTCACAGGGGCGGCTGCACGTGAAAAATGGGGCGAAAACGTGTTGGGCGCGCGGAGGGGGGCTGCTGGGGCGCTGCGCGCGCGCGCTGGGGCTGTCGTTGCGCGCAGCTCGGCGCGCGTGAACAGTGCCAGCGCGCTGCGCTGCGCGCAGCTGGGCGTGCGCCCAGCGCGCGCGCCTGGGCGCTGGGGCGCTGGGCTGCGGCGCGCGATTTCCGTCTTTTTGCCATTTTTGACCTTTTCGACCCATTTCGTCCGATTTTTCCATGTTTGTTGACCTTTTCTCACTTATTTGTTGATATATTTGTGATGTATTGCTTCAAATATTCCTCTTTGAGTCTTTACATTGCGTTTTTAAGCCAAAATACCTGAAAAACAATAAAAATACCCGTGATTCCGAAAAAGACAAATTTATATAAATATATGATAAAACATATAAATATATGTATTTTTAATCAATTAAGGTACATAAAATCATGGTTATTTTAGTGCTTTTTGAGCACTCATCAAAAGGTTAATCCAATTGTCTCTTAATCTTGCTTTACTAATTTCTCCTAAATTTATTATACATGTGGTATGTATGATATTTCACCCTCTAATAATTTTTTTGAATTGGTAAATAATTATTTCATTCAACTTAGTAGATATATTTATAATTTCTACTTATAAGTTGTTTTATATAATATGGGTTATTTCATATAAAGGAAAACTTTATGTTTTTTATTTGTTTTTAACATTTTTATAACTTTTAGTATAGAATAGTACGTGGAAATTCATTTACTTTAAATTATTATGACATATTTCGTTTTAGCAAAACAAAATAAGACATCGGTTGGAGAAAATTACAGGGAAACTATTCATTTCGTTTCGAAGTTGTTTGCAAAAACAATAATTTTCATTTATATTAAAATATGTATAGAAGTATTTAGTATTGAGAATAATGCTAATACAATCATATTTAACTTGTGAGAGATAATATAGATATATATATTTGATGATCTAATTCACATTACAATTTTATGGTTTGAAGGGTTGCATGTAAAGGAGGAATTTTTGTATTCAACTTAATTATGCAATTTGCTAATCCATATTTATGTTTATAGACTTATTAGACATATTCTTAATAATAAAGTTAAGAATTCCATCAAATATTAACAAAATATGTAAAATATATATTCGCTCATAATACGATAACAAAATTACGTATGTATAAATTATCATATAGTTTTATTTGTATATGTTTAACAATTACTTACATAATTTGGTTACATATTGCCCGATTTTGTCTAGGGTATCGACACCACAATGGTCAATCCAATTGTCTCTTAATCTTGCTTTACTAATTTCTCCTAAATTTATTATACATGTGGTATGTATGATATTTCACCCTCTAATAATTTTTTTGAATTGGTAAATAATTATTTCATTCAACTTAGTAGATATATTTATAATTTCTACTTATATGTGGTTTTATTTAATATGGGTTATTTCATATAAAGGAAAACTTTTTGTTTTTTTATTTTTTTTAACATTTTTATCACATTTAGTAAAAAATAGTACGTGGAAATTCATTTAAGTTATATTATTTTAACATATTTCGTTTTAGCAAAACAAAATAAGACATCGGTTGGAGAAAATTACTTTAAAACTATTCATTTCGTTTCGAAGTTGTTGGCAAAAACAATTATTTTCAGTTATATTAAAATATGTATAGAAGTATTTAGTATTGAGAATAATACTAATACAATCATATTTAACTTGTGAAAGATAATATAGATATATATTTGATGATCTAATTCACAATACAATTTTATGCTTTCAATGGTTGCATGTAAAGGAGGAATTTTTGTATCCAGCTTAATTATGAAATTTGGTAATCCATATTTATGTTAATAGACTTATTAGACATATTCTTAATAATATAGTTAAGAATTCCAGCAAATATTAACAAAATATGTAAAATATTTATTCGCTCATAATATGATACCAAAATTACGTATATATAAATTATCATATAGTTTTATTTGTATAAGTTTAACAATTACTCGCATAATTTGGTTACATATAACCCTATCTTGTCTAGGGTATCGACACCACAAAGGTTAATCCAATTGTCTCTTAATCTTGCTTTACTAAGTTCTTTTAAATTTATTATACATGTGGTATGTATGATATTTCACCCTCTAATATTTTTTTAGGAATGGGAAATAATTATTTCATTCAATTTAGTAGATATATTTATAATTTCTACTTATATGTGGTTTTATTTAATATGTGTTATTTCATATAAAGGAAAACTTTTTGTTTTTTTATTTGTTTTTAACATTTTTATAACATTTAGTATAAAATAGTACGTGGAAATTCAATTACTTTAGATTATTATGACATATTTCATTTTAGGAAAACAAAATAAGACCTCGGTTGGAGAAAATTACAGTGAAACTATTCCTTTCGTTTCGAAGTTGTTTGCAAAAACAATAATTTTCATTTATATTAAAATATGTATATTTAGTATTGAGAATAATGCTAATACAATCATATTTAACTTGTGAAAGATAATATAGATATATATTTGATGATCTAATTTACAATACAATTTTATGGTTTGAAGGGGTGCATGTAAAGGAGAAATTTTTGTATTCAGCTTAATTATGAAATTTGGTAATCCATATTTATGTTTATAGACATATTAGACATATTCTTAATAATAAAGTTAAGAATTCCAAAAAATATTAACAAAATATGTAAAATATTTATTCGCTCATAATATGATACCAAAATTACGTATGTATAAATTATCATATAGTTTTATTTGTATATGTTTAACAATTACTTGCATAATTTGGTTACATATTGCCCGATCTTGTCTAGCGTATCGACACCACAAAGGTTAATCCAATTTTCTCTAAATCTTGCTTTACTAATTTCTCCTAAATTTATTAAACATGTGGTATTTATGATATTTCACCCTCTAATATTTTTTTTGAATTGGTAAATAATTATTTCATTCAATTTAGTAGATATATTTATAATTTCTACTTATATGTGGTTTTATTTAATATGGGTTATTTCATATAAAGGAAAATTTTATGTTTTTTTATTTGTTTTTAACATTTTTATCCCATTTAGTATAAAATAGTACGTGGAAATTCATTTACTTTAAATTATTATGACATATTTCGTTTTAGCAAAACAAAATAAGACATCGGTTGGAGAAAATTACAGTGAAACTATTCATTTCGTTTCGAAGTTGTTTGCAAAAACAATAATTTTCATTTATATTAAAATATGTATAGAAGTATTTAGTATTGAGAATAATGCTAATACAATCATATTTAACTTGTGAGAGATAATATAGATATATATATTTGATGATCTAATTCACATTACAATTTTATGGTTTGAAGGGTTGCATGTAAAGGAGGAATTTTTGTATTCAACTTAATTATGCAATTTGCTAATCCATATTTATGTTTATAGACTTATTAGACATATTCTTAATAATAAAGTTAAGAATTCCATCAAATATTAACAAAATATGTAAAATATATATTCGCTCATAATACGATAACAAAATTACGTATGTATAAATTATCATATAGTTTTATTTGTATATGTTTAACAATTACTTACATAATTTGGTTACATATTGCCCGATTTTGTCTAGGGTATCGACACCACAATGGTCAATCCAATTGTCTCTTAATCTTGCTTTACTAATTTCTCCTAAATTTATTATACATGTGGTATGTATGATATTTCACCCTCTAATAATTTTTTTGAATTGGTAAATAATTATTTCATTCAACTTAGTAGATATATTTATAATTTCTACTTATATGTGGTTTTATTTAATATGGGTTATTTCATATAAAGGAAAACTTTTTGTTTTTTTATTTTTTTTAACATTTTTATCACATTTAGTAAAAAATAGTACGTGGAAATTCATTTAAGTTATATTATTTTAACATATTTCGTTTTAGCAAAACAAAATAAGACATCGGTTGGAGAAAATTACTTTAAAACTATTCATTTCGTTTCGAAGTTGTTGGCAAAAACAATTATTTTCAGTTATATTAAAATATGTATAGAAGTATTTAGTATTGAGAATAATACTAATACAATCATATTTAACTTGTGAAAGATAATATAGATATATATTTGATGATCTAATTCACAATACAATTTTATGCTTTCAATGGTTGCATGTAAAGGAGGAATTTTTGTATCCAGCTTAATTATGAAATTTGGTAATCCATATTTATGTTAATAGACTTATTAGACATATTCTTAATAATATAGTTAAGAATTCCAGCAAATATTAACAAAATATGTAAAATATTTATTCGCTCATAATATGATACCAAAATTACGTATATATAAATTATCATATAGTTTTATTTGTATAAGTTTAACAATTACTCGCATAATTTGGTTACATATAACCCTATCTTGTCTAGGGTATCGACACCACAAAGGTTAATCCAATTGTCTCTTAATCTTGCTTTACTAAGTTCTTTTAAATTTATTATACATGTGGTATGTATGATATTTCACCCTCTAATATTTTTTTAGGAATGGGAAATAATTATTTCATTCAATTTAGTAGATATATTTATAATTTCTACTTATATGTGGTTTTATTTAATATGTGTTATTTCATATAAAGGAAAACTTTTTGTTTTTTTATTTGTTTTTAACATTTTTATAACATTTAGTATAAAATAGTACGTGGAAATTCAATTACTTTAGATTATTATGACATATTTCATTTTAGGAAAACAAAATAAGACCTCGGTTGGAGAAAATTACAGTGAAACTATTCCTTTCGTTTCGAAGTTGTTTGCAAAAACAATAATTTTCATTTATATTAAAATATGTATATTTAGTATTGAGAATAATGCTAATACAATCATATTTAACTTGTGAAAGATAATATAGATATATATTTGATGATCTAATTTACAATACAATTTTATGGTTTGAAGGGGTGCATGTAAAGGAGAAATTTTTGTATTCAGCTTAATTATGAAATTTGGTAATCCATATTTATGTTTATAGACATATTAGACATATTCTTAATAATAAAGTTAAGAATTCCAAAAAATATTAACAAAATATGTAAAATATTTATTCGCTCATAATATGATACCAAAATTACGTATGTATAAATTATCATATAGTTTTATTTGTATATGTTTAACAATTACTTGCATAATTTGGTTACATATTGCCCGATCTTGTCTAGCGTATCGACACCACAAAGGTTAATCCAATTTTCTCTAAATCTTGCTTTACTAATTTCTCCTAAATTTATTAAACATGTGGTATTTATGATATTTCACCCTCTAATATTTTTTTTGAATTGGTAAATAATTATTTCATTCAATTTAGTAGATATATTTATAATTTCTACTTATATGTGGTTTTATTTAATATGGGTTATTTCATATAAAGGAAAATTTTATGTTTTTTTATTTGTTTTTAACATTTTTATCCCATTTAGTATAAAATAGTACGTGGAAATTCATTTACTTTAGATGATTATGACATATTTCGTTTTAGCAAAACAAAATAAGACATCGGTTGGAGAAAATTACAGTGAAACTATTCATTTCGTTTCGAAGTTGTTTGCAAAAACAATAATTTTCAGTTATATTAAAATATGTATAGAAGTATATAGTATTGAAAATAATGCTAATACAATCATATTTAACTTGTGAGAGATAATATAGATATATATTTGATGATCTAATTCACAATACAATTTTATGGTTTGAAGGGTTGCATGTAAAGGAGGAATTTTTATATTCAGCTTAATTATCAAATTTGGTAATCCATATTTATGTTTATAGACTTATTAGACATATTCTTAATAATAAAGTTAAGAATTCCATCAAATATTAACAAAATATGTAAAATATATATTCGCTCATAATATGATACCAAAATTATGTATATATAAATTATCATATAGTTTTATTTGTATAAGTTTAACAATTACTTGCATAATTTGGTTGCATATTGCCCGATCTTGTCTAGGGTATCGACACCACAAAGGTTAATCCAATGGTCTCTTAATCTTGCTGTACTAATTTCTCCTAAATTTATTATACATGTGGTGTGTATGATATTTCACCCTCTAATATTTTTTTTGAATTGGTAAATAATTATTTCATTAAATTTAGTAGATATATTTATAATATCTACTTATATGTGGTTTTATTTAATATGGGTTATTTCATATAAAGTAAAACTTTATGTTTTTTTATTTTTTTTAACATTTTTATGAGATTTAGTATAAAATAGTACGTGGAAATTCATTTAAGTTATATTATTTTGACATATTTCGTTTTAGCAAAACAAAATAAGACATCGGTTGGAGAAAATTACTTTAAAACTATTCATTTCGTTTCGAAGTTGTTGGCAAAAACAATTATTTTCAGTTATATTAAAATATGTATAGAAGTATTTAGTATTGAGAATAATACTAATACAATCATATTTAACTTGTGAAAGATAATATAGATATATATTTGATGATCTAATTCACAATACAATTTTATGCTTTGAATGGTTGCATGTAAAGGAGGAATTTTTGTATTCAGCTTAATTATGAAATTTGGTAATCCATATTTATGTTAATAGACTTATTAGACATATTCTTAATAATAAAGTTAAGAATTCCAGCAAATATTAACAAAATATGTAAAATATTTATTCGCTCATAATATGATACCAAAATTACGTATATATAAATTATCATATAGTTTTATTTGTATAAGTTTAACAATTACTCGCATAATTTGGTTACATATAACCCTATCTTCTCTAGGGTATCGACACCACAAAGGTTAATCCAATTGTCTCTTAATCTTGCTTTACTAATTTCTTTTAAATTTATTATGCATGTGGTATGTATGATATTTCACCCTCTAATATTTTTTTTGGAATGGTAAATAATTATTTCATTCAATTTAGTAGATATATTTATAATTTCTACTTATATGTGGTTTTATTTAATATGTGTTATTTCATATAAAGGAAAACTTTTTGTTTTTTTATTTGTTTTTAACATTTTTATAACATTTAGTATAAAATAGTACGTGGAAATTCAATTACTTTAGATTATTATGACATATTTCATTTTAGCAAAACAAAATAAGACCTCGGTTGGAGAAAATTACAGTGAAACTATTCCTTTCGTTTCGAAGTTGTTTGCAAAAACAATAATTTTCATTTATATTAAAATATGTATATTTAGTATTGAGAATAATGCTAATACAATCATATTTAACTTGTGAGAGATAATATAGATATATATTTGATGATATAATTTACAATACAATTTTATGGTTTGAAGGGGTGCATGTAAAGGAGAAATTTTTGTATTCAGCTTAATTATGAAATTTGGTAATCCATATTTATGTTTATAGACTTATTAGACATATTCTTAATAATAAAGTTAAGAATTCCAAAAAATATTAACAAAATATGTAAAATATTTATTCGCTCATAATATGATACCAAAATTACGTATGTATAAATTATCATATAGTTTTATTTGTATATGTTTAACAATTACTTGCATAATTTGGTTACATATTGCCCGATCTTGTCTAGCGTATCGACACCACAAAGGTTAATCCAATTTTCTCTAAATCTTGCTTTACTAATTTCTCCTAAATTTATTAAACATGTGGTATTTATGATATTTCACCCTCTAATATTTTTTTTGAATTGGTAAATAATTATTTCATTCAATTTAGTAGATATATTTATAATTTCTACTTATATGTGGTTTTATTTAATATGGGTTATTTCATATAAAGGAAAATTTTATGTTTTTTTATTTGTTTTTAACATTTTTATCCCATTTAGTATAAAATAGTACGTGGAAATTCATTTACTTTAGATGATTATGACATATTTCGTTTTAGCAAAACAAAATAAGACATCGGTTGGAGAAAATTACAGTGAAACTATTCATTTCGTTTCGAAGTTGTTTGCAAAAACAATAATTTTCAGTTATATTAAAATATGTATAGAAGTATATAGTATTGAAAATAATGCTAATACAATCATATTTAACTTGTGAGAGATAATATAGATATATATTTGATGATCTAATTCACAATACAATTTTATGGTTTGAAGGGTTGCATGTAAAGGAGGAATTTTTATATTCAGCTTAATTATCAAATTTGGTAATCCATATTTATGTTTATAGACTTATTAGACATATTCTTAATAATAAAGTTAAGAATTCCATCAAATATTAACAAAATATGTAAAATATATATTCGCTCATAATATGATACCAAAATTATGTATATATAAATTATCATATAGTTTTATTTGTATAAGTTTAACAATTACTTGCATAATTTGGTTGCATATTGCCCGATCTTGTCTAGGGTATCGACACCACAAAGGTTAATCCAATGGTCTCTTAATCTTGTTGTACTAATTTCTCCTAAATTTATTATACATGTGGTGTGTATGATATTTCACCCTCTAATATTTTTTTTGAATTGGTAAATAATTATTTCATTAAATTTAGTAGATATATTTATAATATCTACTTATATGTGGTTTTATTTAATATGGGTTATTTCATATAAAGTAAAACTTTATGTTTTTTTATTTTTTTTAACATTTTTATGAGATTTAGTATAAAATAGTACGTGGAAATTCATTTAAGTTATATTATTTTGACATATTTCGTTTTAGCAAAACAAAATAAGACATCGGTTGGAGAAAATTACTTTAAAACTATTCATTTCGTTTCGAAGTTGTTGGCAAAAACAATTATTTTCAGTTATATTAAAATATGTATAGAAGTATTTAGTATTGAGAATAATACTAATACAATCATATTTAACTTGTGAAAGATAATATAGATATATATTTGATGATCTAATTCACAATACAATTTTATGCTTTGAATGGTTGCATGTAAAGGAGGAATTTTTGTATTCAGCTTAATTATGAAATTTGGTAATCCATATTTATGTTAATAGACTTATTAGACATATTCTTAATAATAAAGTTAAGAATTCCAGCAAATATTAACAAAATATGTAAAATATTTATTCGCTCATAATATGATACCAAAATTACGTATATATAAATTATCATATAGTTTTATTTGTATAAGTTTAACAATTACTCGCATAATTTGGTTACATATAACTCTATCTTCTCTAGGGTATCGACACCACAAAGGTTAATCCAATTGTCTCTTAATCTTGCTTTACTAATTTCTTTTAAATTTATTATACATGTGGTATGTATGATATTTCACCCTCTAATATTTTTTTTGGAATGGTAAATAATTATTTCATTCAATTTAGTAGATATATTTATAATTTCTACTTATATGTGGTTTTATTTAATATGTGTTATTTCATATAAAGGAAAACTTTTTGTTTTTTTATTTGTTTTTAACATTTTTATAACATTTAGTATAAAATAGTACGTGGAAATTCAATTACTTTAGATTATTATGACATATTTCATTTTAGCAAAACAAAATAAGACCTCGGTTGGAGAAAATTACAGTGAAACTATTCCTTTCGTTTCGAAGTTGTTTGCAAAAACAATAATTTTCATTTATATTAAAATATGTATATTTAGTATTGAGAATAATGCTAATACAATCATATTTAACTTGTGAGAGATAATATAGATATATATTTGATGATATAATTTACAATACAATTTTATGGTTTTAAGGGGTGCATGTAAAGGAGAAATTTTTGTATTCACCTTAATTATGAAATTTGGTAATCCATATTTATGTTTATAGACTTATTAGACATATTCTTAATAATAAAGTTAAGAATTCCCAAAAATATTAACAACATATGTAAAATATTTATTCGTTCATAATATGATACCAAAATTACGTATGTATAAATTATCATATAGTTTTATTTGTATATGTTTAACAATTACTTGCATAATTTGGTTACATATTGCCCGATCTTCTCTAGCGTATGGACACCACAATGGTTAATCCAATTGTCTCTTAATCTTGTTTTACTAATTTCTCCTAAATTTATTATACATATGGTATGTATGATATTTAACCCTCTAATATTTTTTTTGAATTGGTAAATAATTATTTAACTCAATTTAGTAGATATATTTATAATTTCTACTTATATGTGGTTTTATTTAATATGGGTTATTTCATATAAAGGAAAACTTTATGTTTTTTTATTTGTTTTTAACATTATTATCCCATTTAGTATAAAATAGTACGTGGAAATTCATTTAATTTAGATTATTATGACATATTTCGTTTTAGTAAAACAAAATAAGACATCTGTTGGAGAAAATTACTTTAAAACTATTCATTTCGTTTCGAAGTTGTTGGCAAAAAAATTGATTTTAAGTTATATTAAAATATGTATAGAAGTATTTAGTATTGATAATAATGCTAATACAATCATATTTAACTTGTGACAGATAATATAGATATATATTTGATGATCTAATTCACAATACAATTTTATGCTTTGAATGGTTGCATGTAAAGGAGGAATTTTTGTATTCAGATAAATTATAAAATTTGGTAGTCCATATTAATTTTATAGACTTATTAGAAATATTCTTTATAATAAAGTTAAGAATTCCAACAAATATTAACAAAATATGTAAAATATTTATTCGCTCATAATATGATACCAAAATTACGTATGTATAAATTATCATATAGTTTTATTTGTATAAGTTTAACAATTACTTGCATAATTTGGTTGCATATTGTCGGATCTTGTCTAGGGTATCGACACCACAAAGGTTAATCCAATTGTCTCTTAATCTTGCTTTACTAATTTCTTTTAAATTTATTATACATGTGGTATGTATGATATTTCACCCTCTAATATTTTTTTTGGAATGGTAAATAATTATTTCATTCAATTTAGTAGATATATTTATAATTTCTACTTATATGTGGTTTTATTTAATATGTGTTATTTCATATAAAGGAAAACTTTTTGTTTTTTTATTTGTTTTTAACATTTTTATAACATTTAGTATAAAATAGTACGTGGAAATTCAATTACTTTAGATTATTATGACATATTTCATTTTAGCAAAACAAAATAAGACCTCGGTTGGAGAAAATTACAGTGAAACTATTCCTTTCGTTTCGAAGTTGTTTGCAAAAACAATAATTTTCATTTATATTAAAATATGTATATTTAGTATTGAGAATAATGCTAATACAATCATATTTAACTTGTGAGAGATAATATAGATATATATTTGATGATATAATTTACAATACAATTTTATGGTTTGAAGGGGTGCATGTAAAGGAGAAATTTTTGTATTCACCTTAATTATGAAATTTGGTAATCCATATTTATGTTTATAGACTTATTAGACATATTCTTAATAATAAAGTTAAGAATTCCCAAAAATATTAACAACATATGTAAAATATTTATTCGTTCATAATATGATACCAAAATTACGTATGTATAAATTATCATATAGTTTTA
Source organism: Hippophae tibetana (assembly GCA_037013495.1). NCBI lineage: Eukaryota > Viridiplantae > Streptophyta > Magnoliopsida > Rosales > Elaeagnaceae > Hippophae > Hippophae tibetana. The sequence continues at coordinate 56,104,371 of CM072812.1, forward strand.
TTTGTATATGTTTAACAATTACTTGCATAATTTGGTTACATATTGCCCGATCTTCTCTAGCGTATCGACACCACAATGGTTAATCCAATTGTCTCTTAATCTTGTTTTACTAATTTCTCCTAAATTTATTATACATATGGTATGTATGATATTTAACCCTCTAATATTTTTTTTGAATTGGTAAATAATTATTTAACTCAATTTAGTAGATATATTTATAATTTCTACTTATATGTGGTTTTATTTAATATGGGTTATTTCATATAAAGGAAAACTTTATGTTTTTTTATTTGTTTTTAACATTATTATCCCATTTAGTATAAAATAGTACGTGGAAATTCATTTAATTTAGATTATTATGACATATTTAGTTTTAGTAAAACAAAATAAGACATCTGTTGGAGAAAATTACTTTAAAACTATTCATTTCGTTTCGAAGTTGTTGGCAAAAAAATTGATTTTAAGTTATATTAAAATATGTATAGAAGTATTTAGTATTGATAATAATGCTAATACAATCATATTTAACTTGTGAAAGATAATATAGATATATATTTGATGATCTAATTCACAATACAATTTTATGGTTTGAATGGTTGCATGTAAAGGACGAATTTTTATATTTCACATTAATTATGAAATTTGGTAATCCATATTTATATTTATAGTCTTATTAGACATATTCTTAATAATAAAGTTAAGAATTCCAACAAATATTAACAAAATATGTAAAATATTTATTCGCTCATAATATGATACCAAAATTACGTATGTATAAATTATCATATAGTTTTATTTGTATAAGTTTAACAATTACTTGCATAATTTGGTTGCATATTGTCGGATCTTGTCTAGGGTATCGACACCACAAAGGTTAATCCAATTGTCTCTTAATCTTGTTTTACTAATTTCTCCTAAATTTATTATACATATGGTATGTATGATATTTAACCCTCTAATATTTTTTTTTGAATTGGTAAATAATTATTTCACTCAATTTAGTAGATATACTTATAATTTCTACTTATATGTGGTTTTATTTAATATGGGTTATTTCATATAAAGGAATACTTTATGTTTTTTTATTTGTTTTTAACATTATTATCCCATTTAGTATAAAATAGTAAGTGGAAATTCATTTAATTTAGATTATTATGACATATTTCGTTTTAGTAAAACAAAATAAGACATCTGTTGGAGAAAATTACTTTAAAACTATTCATTTCGTTTCGAAGTTGTTGGCAAAAAAATTGATTTTAAGTTATATTAAAATATGTATAGAAGTATTTAGTATTGATAATAATGCTAATACAATCATATTTAACTTGTGACAGATAATATAGATATATATTTGATGATCTAATTCACAAAACAATTTTATGCTTTGAATGGTTGCATGTAAAGGAGGAATTTTTGTATTCAGCTTAATTATGAAATTTGGTACTCCATATTTATGTTAATAGACTTATTAGACATATTCTTAATAATAAAGTTAAGAATTCCAGTAAATATTAACAAAATATGTAAAATATTTATTCGCTCATAATATGATACCAAAATTACGTATATATAAATTATCATATAGTTTTATTTGTATAAGTTTAACAATTACTCGCATAATTTGGTTACATATAACCCTATCTTGTCTAGGGTATCGACACCACAAAGGTTAATCCAATTGTCTCTTAATCTTCCTTTACTAATTTCTTTTAAATTTATTATACATGTGGTATGTATGATATTTCACCCTCTAATATTTTTTTAGGAATGGTAAATAATTATTTCATTCAATTTAGTAGATATATTTATAATTTCTACTTATATGTGGTTTTATTTAATATGGGTTATTTCATATAAAGGAAAACTTTTTGTTTTTTTATTTGTTTTTAACATTTTTATAACATTTAGTATAAAATAGTACGTGGAAATTCAATTACATTAGATTATTATGACATATTTTGATTTTAGCAAAACATAATAAGGCCTCGGTTGGAGAAAATTACATTGAAACTATTCCTTTCGTTTCGAAGTTGTTTGCAAAAACAATAATTTTCATTTATATTAAAATATGTATATTTAGTATTGAGAATAATGCTAATACAATCATATTTAACTTGTGAGAGATAATATAGATATATATTTGATGATCTAATTCACAATACAATTTTATGGTTTGAAGGGGTGCATGTAAAGGAGAAATTTTTGTATTCAGCTTAATTATGAAATTTGGTAATCCATATTCATGTTTATAGACTTATTAGACATATTCTTAATAATAAAGTTAAGAATTCCAAAAAATATTAACAAAATATGTAAAATATTTATTCGCTCATAATATGATACCAAAATTACGTATGTATAAATTATCATATTATTTTATTTGTATATGTTTAACAATTACTTGCATAATTTGGTTACATATTGCCCGATCTTGTCTAGCGTATCGACACCACAAAGGTTAATCCAATTGTCTCTAAATCTTGCTTTACTAATTTCTCCTAAATTTATTATACATGTGGTATTTATGATATTTCACCCTCTAATATTTTTTTTGAATTGGTAAATAATTATTTCATTCAATTTAGTAGATATATTGATAATTTCTACTTATATGTGGTTTTATTCAATATGGGTTATTTCATATAAAGGAAAATTTTATGTTTTTTTATTTGTTTTTAACATTTTATCCCATTTAGTATAAAATAGTACGTGGAAATTCATTTAATTTAGATTATTATAACATATTTCGTTGTAGTAAAACAAAATAAGACATCGGTTGGAGAAAATTACTTTAAAACTATTCATTTCATTTCGAAGTTGTTGGTAAAAACAATGATTTTAAGTTATATTAAAATATGTATAGAAGTATTTAGTATTGAGAATAATGCTAATACAATCATATTTAACTTGTGAAAGATAATATAGATATATATTTGATGATCTAATTCACAATACAATTTTATGCTTTGAATGGTTGCATGTAAAGGAGGAATTTTTGTATTCAGATAAATTATAAAATTTGGTAGTCCATATTAATTTTATAGACTTATTAGAAATATTCTTTATCCCATTTACTATAAAATAGTACGTGGAAATTCATTTAATTGAGATTATTTTGACATATTTCGTTTTAGCAAAACAAAATAAGACATCGGTTGGAGAAAATTACTTTAAAACTATTCATTTCGTTTCGAAGTTGTTGGCAAAAATAATGATTTTTAGTTATATTAAAATATGTATAGAAGTATTTAGTATTGAGAATAATGCTAATACAATCATATTTAAATTGTGAAAGATAACATAGATATATATTTGATAATCTAATTCACAATACAATATTTCTGTTTGAATGGTTGCATGTAAAGGACGAATTTTTATATTCACATTAATTATGAAATTTGGTAATCCATATTTATGTTTATAGACTTATTAGACATATTCTTAATAATAAAGTTAAGAATTTCAGCAAATATTAACAAAATATGTAAAATATTTATTCGCTCATAATATGATACCAAAATTACGTATGTATAAATTATCATATAGTTTTATTTGTATAAGTTTAACAATTACTTCCATAATTTGGTTACATATAACCCTATCTTGTTTAGGGTATCGACACCACAAAGGTTAATCCAATTGTCTCTTAATCTTGCTTTACTAATTTCTTTTAAATTTATTATACATGTGGTATGTATGATATTTCACCCTCTAATATTTTTTTAGGAATGGTAAATAATTATTTCATTCAATTTAGTAGATATATTTATAATTTCTACTTATATGTGGTTTTATTTAATATGGGTTATTTCATATAAAGGAAAACTTTATGTTTTTTTATTTGTTTTTAACATTATTATCCCATTTAGTATAAAATAGTAAGTGGAAATTCATTTAATTTAGATTATTATGACAAATTTCGTTTTAGTAAAACAAAATAAGACATCTGTTGGAGAAAATTACTTTAAAACTATTCATTTCGTTTCGAAGTTGTTGGCAAAAAAATTGATTTTAAGTTATATTAAAATATGTATAGAAGTATTTAGTATTGATAATAATGCTAATACAATCTTATTTAACTTGTGACAGATAATATAGATATATATTTGATGATCTAATTCACAAAACAATTTTATGCTTTGAATGGTTGCATGTAAAGGAGGAATTTTTGTATTCAGCTTAATTATGAAATTTGGTACTCCATATTTATGTTAATAGACTTATTAGACATATTCTTAATAATAAAGTTAAGAATTCCAGTAAATATTAACAAAATATGTAAAATATTTATTCGCTCATAATATGATACCAAAATTACGTATATATAAATTATCATATAGTTTTATTTGTATAAGTTTAACAATTACTCGCATAATTTGGTTACATATAACCCTATCTTGTCTAGGGTATCGACACCACAAAGGTTAATCCAATTGTCTCTTAATCTTGCTTTACTAATTTCTTTTAAATTTATTATACATGTGGTATGTATGATATTTCACCCTCTAATATTTTTTTAGGAATGGTAAATAATTATTTCATTCAATTTAGTAGATATATTTATAATTTCTACTTATATGTGGTTTTATTTAATATGGGTTATTTCATATAAAGGAAAACTTTTTGTTTTTTTATTTGTTTTTAACATTTTTATAACATTTAGTATAAAATAGTACGTGGAAATTCAATTACATTAGATTATTATGACATATTTTGATTTTAGCAAAACAAAATAAGACCTCGGTTGGAGAAAATTACATTGAAACTATTCCTTTCGTTTCGAAGTTGTTTGCAAAAACAATAATTTTCATTTATATTAAAATATGTATATTTAGTATTGAGAATAATGCTAATACAATCATATTTAACTTGTGAGAGATAATATAGATATATATTTGATGATCTAATTCACAATACAATTTTATGGTTTGAAGGGGTGCATGTAAAGGAGAAATTTTTGTATTCAGCTTAATTATGAAATTTGGTAATCCATATTCATGTTTATAGACTTATTAGACATATTCTTAATAATAAAGTTAAGAATTCCAAAAAATATTAACAAAATATGTAAAATATTTATTCGCTCATAATATGATACCAAAATTACGTATGTATAAATTATCATATAGTTTTATTTGTATATGTTTAACAATTACTTGCATAATTTGGTTACATATTGCCCGATCTTGTCTAGCGTATCGACACCACAAAGGTTAATCCAAATGTCTCTAAATCTTGCTTTACTAATTTCTCCTAAATTTATTATACATGTGGTATTTATGATATTCCACCCCCTAATATTTTTTTTGAATTGGTAAATAATTATTTCATTCAATTTAGTAGATATATTTATAATTTCTACTTATACGTGGTTTTATTTAGTATGGGTTATTTCATATAAAGGAAAATTTTATGTTTTTTTATTTGTTTTTAACATTTTTATCCCATTTAGTATAAAATAGTACGTGGAAATTCATTTAATTTAGATTATTATGACATATTTCGTTTTAGTAAAACAAAATAAGACATCGGTTGGAGAAAATTACTTTAAAACTATTCATTTCGTTTCGAATTTGTTGGTAAAAACAATTATTTTAAGTTATATTAAAATATGTATAGAAGTATTTAGTATTGAGAATAATACTAATACAATCATATTTAACTTGTGAAAGATAATATAGATATATATTTGATGATCTAATTCACAATACAATTTTATGGTTTGAAGGGTTGCATGTAAAGGAGGAATTTTTGTATTCAACTTAATTATGCAATTTGGTAATCCATATTTATGTTTATAGACTTATTAGACATATTCTTAATAATAAAGTTAAGAATTCCAAAAAATATTAACAAAATATGTAAAATATTTATTCGCTCATAATATGATACCAAAATTACGTATGTATAAATTATCATATAGTTTTATTTGTATATGTTTAACAATTACTTGCATAATTTGGTTACATATTGCCCGATCTTCTCTAGTGTATCGACACCACAAAGGTTAATCCAATTGTCTCTAAATCTTGCTTTACTAATTTCTCCTAAATTTATTATACATGTGGTATTTATGATATTTTACCCTCTAATATTTTTTTTGAATTGGTAAATAATTATTTCATTCAATTTAGTAGATATATTTATAATTTCTACTTATATGTGGTTTTATTTAATATGGGTTATTTCATATAAAGGAAACTTTTATGTTTTTTTATTTGTTTTTAACATTTTTATCCCATTTACTATAAAATAGTACGTGGAAATTCATTTAATTTAGATTATTATGACATATTTCGTTTTAGTAAAACAAAATAAGACCTCGGTTGGAGAAAATTACATTGAAACTATTCCTTTCGTTTCGAAGTTGTTTGCAAAAACAATAATTTTCATTTATATTAAAATATGTATATTTAGTATTGAGAATAATGCTAATACAATCATATTTAACTTGTGAGAGATAATATAGATAAATATTTGATGATCTAATTCACAATACAATTTTATGGTTTGAAGGGGTGCATGTAAAGGAGAAATTTTTGTATTCAGCTTAATTATGAAATTTGGTAATCCATATTCATGTTTATAGACTTATTAGACATATTCTTAATAATAAAGTTAAGAATTCCAAAAAATATTAACAAAATATGTAAAATATTTATTCGCTCATAATATGATACCAAAATTACGTATGTATAAATTATCATATAGTTTTATTTGTATATGTTTAACAATTACTTGCATAATTTGGTTACATATTGCCCGATCTTGTCTAGCGTATCGAAACCACAATGGTTAATCCAAATGTCTCTAAATCTTGCTTTACTAATTTCTCCTAAATTTATTATACATGTGGTATTTATGATATTTCACCCCCTAATATTTTTTTTGAATTGGTAAATAATTATTTCATTCAATTTAGTAGATATATTTATAATTTCTACTTATATGTGGTTTTATTTAGTATGGGTTATTTCATATAAAGGAAAATTTTATGTTTTTTTATTTGTTTTTAACATTTTTATCCCATTTAGTATAAAATAGTACGTGGAAATTCATTTAATTTGGATTATTATGACATATTTCGTTTTAGTAAAACAAAATAAGACATCGGTTGGAGAAAATTACTTTAAAACTATTCATTTCGTTTCGAATTTGTTGGTAAAAACAATTATTTTAAGTTATATTAAAATATGTATAGAAGTATTTAGTATTGAGAATAATACTAATACAATCATATTTAACTTGTGAAAGATAATATAGATATATATTTGATGATCTAATTCACAATACAATTTTATGGTTTGAAGGGTTGCATGTAAAGGAGGAATTTTTGTATTCAACTTAATTATGCAATTTGGTAATCCATATTTATGTTTATAGACTTATTAGACATATTCTTAATAATAAAGTTAAGAATTCCAAAAAATATTAACAAAATATGTAAAATATTTATTCGCTCATAATATGATACCAAAATTACGTATGTATAAATTATCATATAGTTTTATTTGTATATGTTTAACAATTACTTGCATAATTTGGTTACATATTGCCCGATCTTCTCTAGTGTATCGACACCACAAAGGTTAATCCAATTGTCTCTAAATCTTGCTTTACTAATTTCTCCTAAATTTATTATACATGTGGTATTTATGATATTTTACCCTCTAATATTTTTTTTGAATTGGTAAATAATTATTTCATTCAATTTAGTAGATATATTTATAATTTCTACTTATATGTGGTTTTATTTAATATGGGTTATTTCATATAAAGGAAACTTTTATGTTTTTTTATTTGTTTTTAACATTTTTATCCCATTTACTATAAAATAGTACGTGGAAATTCATTTAATTTAGATTATTATGACATATTTCGTTTTAGTAAAACAAAATAAGACATCGGTTGGAGAAAATTACTTTAAAACTATTCATTTCGTTTCGAAGTTGTTGGTAAAAATAATGATTTTAAGTTATATTAAAATATGTATAGAATTATTTAGTATTGAGAATAATGCTAATACAATCATATTTAACTTGTGAAAGATAATATAGATATATATTTGATGATCTAATTCACAATACAATTTTATGCTTTGAATGGTTGCATGTAAAGGAGGAATTTTTGTATTCAGATAAATTATAAAATTTGGTAGTCCATATTAATTTTATAGACTTATTAGAAATATTCTTTATAATAAAGTTAAGAATTCCAAAAATTATTAACAAAATATGTAAAATATTTATTCGCTCATAATATGATACGAAAACTACGGATGTATAAATTATCATATAGTTTTATTTGTATAAGTTTAACAATTACTTGCATAATTTGGTTGCATATTGTCGGATCTTGTCTAGGGTATCGACACCACAAAGGTTAATCCAATTGTCTCTTAATCTTGTTTTACTAATTTCTCCTAAATTTATTATACATATGGTATGTATGATATTTAACCCTCTAATATTTTTTTTTGAATTGGTAAATAATTATTTCACTCAATTTAGTAGATATATTTATAATTTCTACTTATATGTGGTTTTATTTAATATGGGTTATTTCATATAAAGGAAAACTTTATGTTATTTTATTTGTTTTTAACATTATTATCCCATTTAGTATAAAATAGTACGTGGAAAATCATTTAATTTAGATTATTATGACATATTTCGTTTTAGTAAAACAAAATAAGACATCGGTTGGAGAAAATTACTTTAAAACTATTCATTTCGTTTCGAAGTTGTTGGCAAAAAAATTGATTTTAAGTTATATTAAAATATGTATAGAAGTATTTAGTATTGATAATAATGCTAATACAATCATATTTAACTTGTGAGAGATAATATAGATATATATTTGATGATCTAATTCACAATACAATTTTATGCTTTGAATGGTTGCATGTAAAGGAGGAATTTTTGTATTCAGCTTAATTATGAAATTTGGTAATCCATATTTATGTTAATAGACTTATTAGACATATTCTTAATAATAAAGTTAAGAATTCCAGTAAATATTAACAAAATATGTAAAATATTTATTCGCTCATAATATGATACCAAAATTACGTATATATAAATTATCATATAGTTTTATTTGTATAAGTTTAACAATTACTCACATAATTTGGTTACATATAACCCTATCTTGTCTAGGGTATCGACACCACAAAGGTTAATCCAATTGTCTCTTAATCTTGCTTTACTAATTTCTTTTAAATTTATTATACATGTGGTATGTATAATATTTCACCCTCTAATATTTTTTTATTAATGGTAAATAATTATTTCATTCAATTTAGTAGATATATTTACAATTTCTACTTATATGTGGTTTTATTTAATATGGGTTATTTCATATAAAGGAAAACGTTTTGTTTTTTTATTTGTTTTTAACATTTTTATAACATTTAGTATAAAATAGTACGTGGAAATTCAATTACTTTAGATTATTATGACATATTTCATTTTAGCAAAACAAAATAAGACCTCGGTTGGAGAAAATTACATTGAAACTATTCCTTTCGTTTCGAAGTTGTTTGCAAAAACAATAATTTTCATTTATATTAAAATATGTATATTTAGTATTGAGAATAATGCTAATACAATCATATTTAACTTGTGAGAGATAATATAGATATATATTTGATGATCTAATTCACAATACAATTTTATGGTTTGAAGGGGTGCATGTAAAGGAGAAATTTTTGTATTCAGCTTAATTATGAAATTTGGTAATCCATATTCATGTTTATAGACTTATTAGACATATTCTTAATAATAAAGTTAAGAATTCCAAAAAATATTAACAAAATATGTAAAATATTTATTCGCTCATAATATGATACCAAAATTACGTATGTATAAATTATCATATAGTTTTATTTGTATATGTTTAACAATTACTTGCATAATTTGGTTACATATTGCCCGATCTTGTCTAGCGTATCGAAACCACAAAGGTTAATCCAAATGTCTCTAAATCTTGCTTTACTAATTTCTCCTAAATTTATTATACATGTGGTATTTATGATATTTCACCCCCTAATATTTTTTTTGAATTGGTAAATAATTATTTCATTCAATTTAGTAGATATATTTATAATTTCTACTTATATGTGGTTTTATTTAGTATGGGTTATTTCATATAAAGGAAAATTTTATGTTTTTTTATTTGTTTTTAACATTTTTATCCCATTTAGTATAAAATAGTACGTGGAAATTCATTTAATTTAGATTATTATGACATATTTCGTTTTAGTAAAACAAAATAAGACATCGGTTGGAGAAAATTACTTTAAAACTATTCATTTCGTTTCGAATTTGTTGGTAAAAACAATTATTTTAAGTTATATTAAAATATGTATATAAGTATTTAGTATTGAGAATAATACTAATACAATCATATTTAACTTGTGAAAGATAATATAGATATATATTTGATGATCTAATTCACAATACAATATTATGCTTTGAATGGTTGCATGTAAAGGAGGAATTTTTGTATTCAGCTTAATTATGAAATTTGGTAATCCATATTTATGTTAATAGACTTATTAGACATATTCTTAATAATAAAGTTAAGAATTCCAGCAAATATTAACAAAATATGTAAAATATTTATTCGCTCATAATATGATACCAAAATTACGTATGTATAAATTATCATATAGTTTTATTTGTATATGTTTAACAATTACTTGCATAATTTGGTTACATATTGCCCGACTTTGTCTAGCCTATCGACACCACAAAGGTTAATCCAATTGTCTCTAAATCTTGTTTTACTAATTTCTCCTAAATTTATTATACATGTGGTATTTATGATATTTCACCCTCTAATATTTTTTTTGAATTGGTAAATAATTATTTCATTCAATTTAGTAGATATATTTATAATTTCTACTTATATGTGGTTTTATTTAATATGGTTTATTTCATATAAAGGAAAACTTTATGTTTTTTTATTTGTTTTTAACATTTTTATCCCATTTAGTATAAAATAGTACGTGGAAATTCATTTAATTTAGATTATTATGACATATTTCGTTTTAGTAAAACAAAATAAGACATCGGTTGGAGAAAATTACTTTAAAACTATTCATTTCGTTTCGAAGTTGTTGGCAAAAACAATGATTTTAAGTTATATTAAAATATGTATAGAAGTATTTAGTATTGAGAATAATGCTAATACAATCATATTTAACTTGTGAAAGATAATATAGATATATATTTGATGATCTAATTCACAATACAATTTTATGGTTTGAATGGTTGCATGTAAAGGAGGAATTTTTGTATTCAGCTTAATTATGAAATTTGGTAATCCATATTTATGTTTATAGACTTATTACACATATTCTTAATAATAAAGTTAAGAATTCCAGCAAATATTAACAAAATATGTAAAATATTTATTTGCTCATAATATGATACCAAAATTACGTATATATAAATTATCATATAGTTTTATTTGTATAAGTTTAACAATTACTTGCATAATTTGGTTACATATAACCCTATCTTGTCTAGGGTATCGACACCACAAAGGTTAATCCAATTGTCTCTTAATCTTGCTTTACTAATTTCTCCTAAATTTATTATACATGTGGTATGTATGATATTTCACCCTCTAATAGTTTTTTAGGAATGGTAAATAATTATTTCATTCAATTTAGTAGATATATTTATAATTTCTACTTATATGTGGTTTTATTTAATATGGGTTATTTCATATAAAGGAAAACTTTATGTTTTTTTATTTGTTTTTAACATTTTTATAACATTTAGTATAAAATAGTACGTGGAAATTCAATTACTTTAGATTATTATGACATATTTCGTTTTAGCAAAACAAAATAAGACATCTGTTTGAGAAAATTACTTTAAAACTATTCATTTCGTTTCGAAGTTGTTGGCAAAAATAATGATTTTTAGTTATATTAAAATATGTATAGAAGTATTTAGTATTGAGAATAATGCTAATACAATCATATTTAACTTGTGAAAGATAATATAGATATATATTTGATGATCTAATTCACAATACAATTTTATGGTGTGAATGGTTGCATGTAAAGGACGAATTTTTATATTCAGCTTAATTATGAAATTTGGTAATCCATATTTATGTTTATAGACTTATTAGACATATTCTTAATAATAAAGTTAAGAATTCCAGCAAATATTAACAAAATATGTAAAATATTTATTCGCTCATAATATGATACCAAAATTACGTATATATAAATTATCATATAGTTTTATTTGTATAAGTTTAACAATTACTTGCATAATTTGGTTACATATAACCCTATCTTGTCTAGGGTATTGACACCACAGAGGTTAATCCAATTGTCTCTTAATCTTGCTTTACTAATTTCTCCTAAATTTATTATACATGTGATATGTATGATATTTCACCCTCTAATAGTTTTTTAGGAATGGTAAATAATTATTTCATTCAATTTAGTAGATATATTTATAATTTCTACATATATGTGGTTTTATTTAATATGAGTTATTTCATATAAAGGAAAACTTTATGTTTTTTTATTTGTTTTTAACATTTTTATGACATTTAGTATAAAATAGTACGTGGAAATTCATTTACTTTAGATTATTATGACATATTTTGTTTTAGCAAAACAAAGTAAGACATCGGTTGGAGAAAATTACATTGAAACTATTCATTTCGTTTCGAAGTTGTTTGCAAAAACAATAATTTTCAGTTATATTAAAATATGTATAGAAGTATTTAGTATTGAGAATAATGCTAATACAATCATATTTAAATTGTGAAAGATAACATAGATATATATTTGATGATCTAATTCACAATACAATTTTATGGTTTGAATGGTTGCATGTAAAGGACGAATTTTTATATTCACAATAATTATGAAATTTGGTAATCCATATTTATGTTTATAGACTTATTAGACATATTCTTAATAATAAAGTTAAGAATTCTAACAAATATTATCAAAATATGAAAAATATTTATTCGCTCATAATATGATACGAAAATTACGTATGTATAAATTATCATATAGTTTTATTTGTATAAGTTTAACAATTACTTGCATAATTTGGTTTGCTATTGCCCGATCTTGTCTAGGGTATCGACACCACAAAGGTTAATCCAATTGTCTCTTAATCTTGCTTTACTAATTTCTCCTAAATTTATTATACATGTTGTGTGTATGATATTTCACCCTCTAATATTTTTTTTGAATATGTAAATAATTATTTCATTCAATTTAGTAGATATATTTATAATTTATACTTATATGTGGTTTTATTTAATATGGGTTATTTCATATAAAGGAAAACATTATGTTTTTTTTTATTTTTTTAAAACATTTTTATCACATTTAGTATAAAATAGTACGTGGAAATTCATTTAATTTAGATTATTTTGACATATTTCGTTTTAGCAAAACAAAATAAGACATCGGTTGGAGAAAATTACTTTAAAACTATTCATTTCGTTTCGAAGTTGTTGGCAAAAACAATTATTTTCAGTTATATTAAAATATGTATAGAAGTATTTAGTATTGAGAATAATACTAATACAATCATATTTAACTTGTGAAAGATAATATAGATATATATTTGATGATCCAATTTACAATACAATTTTATGGTTGGAATGGTTGCGTGTAAAGAAGGAATTTTTGTATTCAGCTTAATTATGAAATTTGGTTATCCATATTTATGTTTATAGACTTATTAGACATATTCTTAATAATAAAGTTAAGAATTCCAACAAATATTAACAAAATATGTAAAATATTTATTCGCTCATAATATGATACCAAAATTACGTATGTATAAATTATCATATAGGTTTTTTTGTATATGTTTAACAATTACTTGCGTAATTTGGATACATATTGCCTTATCTTGTCTAGGGTATCGACACCACAAAGGTTAATCCAATTGTCTCTTAATCTTGCTTTACTAATTTCTCCTAAATTTATTATACATGTGGTATGTATGATATTTCAACGTCTAATATTTTTTTTCGATTGGTAAATAATTATTTCATTCAATTTAGTAGATATATTTATAATTTCTACTTATATGTGGTTTTATTAAATATGGGTTATTTTATATAATGGAAAACATTATGTGTTTTTTATTTGTTTTGAAATTTTTTATCACATTTAGTATAAAATAGTACGTGGAAATTCATTTAATTTAGATTATTATGACATATTTCGTTTTAGCAAAACAAAATAAGACATCGGTTGGAGAAAATTACTTTAAATCTATTCATTTCGTTTCGACGTTGTTGGCAAAAACAATGATTTTTAGTTATATTAAAATATGTATAGAAGTATTTAGTATTGAGAATAATGCTAATAGAATCATATTTAACTTGTGAAAGATGATATAGATATATATTTGACAATCTAATTCACAATACAATGTTTTTGTTTGAATGGTTGCATGTAAAGGAGGAATTTTTGTATTCTGGTAAGTTATGAAATTTGTTAATGCATATTTATGTTTATTGACTTATTAGACATATTCTTAATAATAAAGTTAAGAATTCCAACAAATATTAACAAAATATGTAAAATATTTATTCGCTCATAATATGATACCAAAATTACGTATGTATAAATTATCATATAGTTTTTTTTGTATATGTTTAACAATTACTTGCATAATTTGGTTACATATTGCCCTATCTTGTCTAGGGTATCGACACCACAAAGGTTAATTCAATTGTCTCTTAATCTTGCTTTACTAATTTCTCCTAAATTTATTATACATGTGGTATGTATGATATTTCAACGTCTAATATTTTTTTTCAATTGGTAAATAATTATTTCATTCAATTTAGTAGATATATTTATAATTTCTACTTATATGTGGTTTTATTAAATATGGGTTATTTCATATAAAGGAAAACATTATGTTTTTTTTATTTGTTTTTAAATTTTTTATCACATTTAGTATAAAATAGTACGTGGAAATTCATTTAATTTAGATTATTATGACATATTTCGTTTTAGCAAAACAAAATAAGACATCGGTTGGAGAAAATTACTTTAAATCTATTCATTTCGTTTCGAAGTTGTTGGCAAAAACAATGATTTTTAGTTATATTAAAATATGTATAGAAGTATTTAGTATTGAGAATAATGCTAATACAATCATATTTAAATTGTGAAAGATAATATAGATATATATTTGATAATCTAATTCACAATACAATATTTCTGTTTGAATGGTTGCATGTAAAGGAGGAATTTTTGTATTCAGATAAATTATAAAATTTGGTAGTCCATATTAATTTTATAGACTTATTAGAAATATTCTTTATAATAAAGTTAAGAATTCCAACAAATATTAACAAAATATGTAAAATATTTATTCGCTCATAATATGATACCAAAATTACGTATGTATAAATTATCATATAGTTTTATTTGTATAAGTTTAACAATTACTTGCATAATTTGGTTGCATATTGCCGGATCTTGTCTAGGGTATCGACACCACAAAGGTTAATCCAATTGTCTCTTAATCTTGCTTTACTAATTTCTCCTAAATTTATTATACATGTGGTATGTATGATATTTAACCCTCTAATATTTTTTTTTGAATTGGTAAATAATTATTTCATTCAATTTGGTAGATATATTTATAATTTCTACTTATATGTGGTTTTATTAAATATGGGTTATTTTATATAAAGGAAAACATTATGTTTTTTTTATTTGTTTTGAAATTGTTTATCACATTTAGTATAAAATAGTACGTGGAAATTCATTTAATTTAGATTATTATGACATATTTCGTTTTAGCAAAACAAAATAAGACATCGGTTGGAGAAAATTACTTTAAAACTATTCATTTCGTTTCGAAGTTGTTGCAAAAACAATTATTTTCAGTTATATTAAAATATGTATAGAAGTATTTAGTATTGAGAATAATGCTAATAGAATCATATTTAACTTGTGAAAGATAATATAGATATATATTTGATAATCTAATTCACAATACAATGTTTTTGTTTGAATGGTTGCATGTAAAGGAGGAATTTTTGTATTCTGGTAAGTTATGAAATTTGTTAATCCATATTTATGTTTATTGACTTATTAGACATATTCTTAATAATAAAGTTAAGAATTCTAACAAATATTAACAAAATATGTAAAATATTTATTCGCTCATAATATGATACCAAAATTACGTATGTATAAATTATCATATAGTTTTTTTTGTATATGTTTAACAATTACTTGCATAATTTGGTTACATATTGCCCTATCTTGTCTAGGGTATCGACACCACAAAGGTTAATCCAATTGTCTCTTAATCTTGCTTTACTAATTTCTCCTAAATTTATTATACATGTGGTATGTATGATATTTCAACGTCTAATATTTTTTTTCAATTGGTAAATAATTATTTCATTCAATTTAGTAGATATATTTATAATTTCTACTTATATGTGGTTTTATTAAATATGGGTTATTTCATATAAAGGAAAACATTATGTTTTTTTTATTTGTTTTTAAATTTTTTATCACATTTAGTATAAAATAGTACGTGGAAATTCATTTAATTTAGATTATTATGACATATTTCGTTTTAGCAAAACAAAATAAGACATCGGTTGGAGAAAATTACTTTAAATCTATTCATTTCGTTTCGAAGTTGTTGGCAAAAACAATGATTTTTAGTTATATTAAAATATGTATAGAAGTATTTAGTATTGAGAATAATGCTAATACAATCATATTTAAATTGTGAAAGATAATATAGATATATATTTGATAATCTAATTCACAATACAATATTTCTGTTTGAATGGTTGCATGTAAAGGAGGAATTTTTGTATTCAGATAAATTATAAAATTTGGTAGTCCATATTAATTTTATAGACTTATTAGAAATATTCTTTATAATAAAGTTAAGAATTCCAACAAAAATTACCAAAATATGTAAAATATTTATTCGCTCATAATATGATACCAAAATTACGTATGTATAAATTATCATATAGTTTTATTTGTATAAGTTTAACAATTACTTGCATAATTTGGTTGCATATTGCCGGATCTTGTCTAGGGTATCGACACCACAAAGGTTAATCCAATTGTCTCTTAATCTTGCTTTACTAATTTCTCCTAAATTTATTATACATGTGGTATGTATGATATTTAACCCTCTAATATTTTTTTTTGAATTGGTAAATAATTATTTCATTCAATTTGGTAGATATATTTATAATTTCTACTTATATGTGGTTTTATTAAATATGGGTTATTTTATATAAAGGAAAACATTATGTTTTTTTTATTTGTTTTGAAATTTTTTATCACATTTAGTATAAAATAGTACGTGGAAATTCATTTAATTTAGATTATTATGACATATTTCGTTTTAGCAAAACAAAATAAGACATCGGTTGGAGAAAATTACTTTAAAACTATTCATTTCGTTTCGAAGTTGTTGCAAAAACAATTATTTTCAGTTATATTAAAATATGTATAGAAGTATTTAGTATTGAGAATAATGCTAATAGAATCATATTTAACTTGTGAAAGATAATATAGATATATATTTGATAATCTAATTCACAATACAATGTTTTTGTTTGAATGGTTGCATGTAAAGGAGGAATTTTTGTATTCTGGTAAGTTATGAAATTTCTTAATCCATATTTATGTTTATTGCCTTATTATATATATTCTTAATAATAAAGTTAAGAATTCCAACAAATATTAACAAAATATGTAAAATATTTATTCGCTCATAATATGATACCAAAATTACGTATGTATAAATTATCATATAGTTTTATTTGTATAAGTTTAACAATTACTTGCATAATTTGGTTGCATATTGCCCTATCTTGTCTAGGGTATCGACACCACAAAGGTTAATCCAATTGTCTCTTAATCTTGCTTTACTAATTTCTCCTAAATTTATTATACATGTGGTATGTATGATATTTAACCCTCTAATATTTTTTTTTTGAATTGGTAAATAATTATTTCATTCAATTTAGTAGATATATTTATAATTTCTACTTATATGTGGTTTTATTAAATATGGGTTATTTTATATAAAGGAAAACATTATGTTTTTTTTATTTGTTTTGAAATTTTTTATCACATTTAGTATAAAATAGTACGTGGAAATTCATTTAATTTAGATTATTATGACATATTTCGTTTTAGCAAAACAAAATAAGACATCGGTTGGAGAAAATTACTTTAAAACTATTCATTTCGTTTCGAAGTTGTTGCAAAAACAATTATTTTCAGTTATATTAAAATATGTATAGAAGTATTTAGTATTGAGAATAATGCTAATAGAATCATATTTAACTTGTGAAAGATAATATAGATATATATTTGATAATCTAATTCACAATACAATGTTTTTGTTTGAATGGTTGCATGTAAAGGAGGAATTTTTGTATTCTGGTAAGTTATGAAATTTCTTAATCCATATTTATGTTTATTGCCTTATTATATATATTCTTAATAATAAAGTTAAGAATTCCAACAAATATTAACAAAATATGTAAAATATTTATTCGCTCATAATATGATACCAAAATTACGTATGTATAAATTATCATATAGTTTTATTTGTATAAGTTTAACAATTACTTGCATAATATGTTTACATATTGCCCTATCTTGTCTAGGGTATCGACACCACAAAGGTTAATCCAATTGTCTCTTAATCTTGCTTTACTAATTTCTCCTAAATTTATTATACATGTGGTATGTATGATATTTCAACGTCTAATATTTTTTTTCAATTGGTAAATAATTATTTCATTCAATTTAGTAGATATATTTATAATTTCTACTTATATGTGGTTTTATTAAATATGGGTTATTTCATATAAAGGAAAACATTATGTTTTTTTTATTTGTTTTTAAATTTTTTATCACATTTAGTATAAAATAGTACGTGGAAATTCATTTAATTTAGATTATTATGACATATTTCGTTTTAGCAAAACAAAATAAGACATCGGTTGGAGAAAATTACTTTAAATCTATTCATTTCGTTTCGAAGTTGTTGGCAAAAACAATGATTTTTAGTTATATTAAAATATGTATAGAAGTATTTAGTATTGAGAATAATGCTAATACAATCATATTTAAATTGTGAAAGATAATATAGATATATATTTGATAATCTAATTCACAATACAATATTTCTGTTTGAATGGTTGCATGTAAAGGAGGAATTTTTGTATTCAGATAAATTATAAAATTTGGTAGTCCATATTAATTTTATAGACTTATTAGAAATATTCTTTATAATAAAGTTAAGAATTCCAACAAAAATTACCAAAATATGTAAAATATTTATTCGCTCATAATATGATACCAAAATTACGTATGTATAAATTATCATATAGTTTTATTTGTATAAGTTTAACAATTACTTGCATAATTTGGTTGCATATTGCCGGATCTTGTCTAGGGTATCGACACCACAAAGGTTAATCCAATTGTCTCTTAATCTTGCTTTACTAATTTCTCCTAAATTTATTATACATGTGGTATGTATGATATTTAACCCTCTAATATTTTTTTTTTGAATTGGTAAATAATTATTTCATTCAATTTGGTAGATATATTTATAATTTCTACTTATATGTGGTTTTATTAAATATGGGTTATTTTATATAAAGGAAAACATTATGTTTTTTTTATTTGTTTTGAAATTTTTTATCACATTTAGTATAAAATAGTACGTGGAAATTCATTTAATTTAGATTATTATGACATATTTCGTTTTAGCAAAACAAAATAAGACATCGGTTGGAGAAAATTACTTTAAAACTATTCATTTCGTTTCGAAGTTGTTGCAAAAACAATTATTTTCAGTTATATTAAAATATGTATAGAAGTATTTAGTATTGAGAATAATGCTAATAGAATCATATTTAACTTGTGAAAGATAATATAGATATATATTTGATAATCTAATTCACAATACAATGTTTTTGTTTGAATGGTTGCATGTAAAGGAGGAATTTTTGTATTCTGGTAAGTTATGAAATTTCTTAATCCATATTTATGTTTATTGCCTTATTATATATATTCTTTATAATAAAGTTAAGAATTCCAACAAATATTAACAAAATATGTAAAATATTTATTCGCTCATAATATGATACCAAAATTACGTATGTATAAATTATCATATAGTTTTATTTGTATAAGTTTAACAATTACTTGCATAATTTGGTTGCATATTGCCGGATCTTGTCTAGGGTATCGACACCACAAAGGTTAATCCAATTGTCTCTTAATCTTGCTTTACTAATTTCTCCTAAATTTATTATACATGTGGTATGTATGATATTTAACCCTCTAATATTTTTTTTTGAATTGGTAAATAATTATTTCATTCAATTTGGTAGATATATTTATAATTTCTACTTATATGTGGTTTTATTAAATATGGGTTATTTTATATAAAGGAAAACATTATGTTTTTTTTATTTGTTTTGAAATTTTTTATCACATTTAGTATAAAATAGTACGTGGAAATTCATTTAATTTAGATTATTATGACATATTTCGTTTTAGCAAAACAAAATAAGACATCGGTTGGAGAAAATTACTTTAAAACTATTCATTTCGTTTCGAAGTTGTTGCAAAAACAATTATTTTCAGTTATATTAAAATATGTATAGAAGTATTTAGTATTGAGAATAATGCTAATAGAATCATATTTAACTTGTGAAAGATAATATAGATATATATTTGATAATCTAATTCACAATACAATGTTTTTGTTTGAATGGTTGCATGTAAAGGAGGAATTTTTGTATTCTGGTAAGTTATGAAATTTCTTAATCCATATTTATGTTTATTGCCTTATTATATATATTCTTAATAATAAAGTTAAGAATTCCAACAAATATTAACAAAATATGTAAAATATTTATTCGCTCATAATATGATACCAAAATTACGTATGTATAAATTATCATATAGTTTTTTTTTGTATATGTTTAACAATTACTTGCATAATATGTTTACATATTGCCCTATCTTGTCTAGGGTATCGACACCACAAAGGTTAATCCAATTGTCTCTTAATCTTGCTTTACTAATTTCTCCTAAATTTATTATACATGTGGTATGTATGATATTTCAACGTCTAATATTTTTTTTCAATTGGTAAATAATTATTTCATTCAATTTAGTAGATATATTTATAATTTCTACTTATATGTGGTTTTATTAAATATGGGTTATTTCATATAAAGGAAAAATTTATGTTTTTTTGTTTTTAACATTTTTATCCCATTTAGTATAAAATAGTACGTGGAAATTCATTTAATTTAGATTATTATAACATATTTTATTTAGCAAAACAAAATAAGACATTTGTTGGAGAAAATTACTTTAAAACTATTCATTTTGTTTCGAAGTTGTTGGAAAAAACAATGATTTTAAGTTATATTAAAATATGTATAAAAATATTTAGTATTGAGAATAATGCTAATACAATCATATTTAACTTGAGAGTGATAATATAGATATATATTTGATGATCTAATTCACAATACAATTTTATGGTTTGAATGGTTGCATGTAAAGGAAGAATTTTTATATTCAAATTAATTATGAAATTTGGTAATCCATATTTATGTTTATAGACTTATTAGACATATTCTTAATAATAAAGTTAAGAATTCCAACAAATATTAACAAAATATGAAAAATATTTATTCGCTCATAATATGATACCAAAATTACGTATGTATAAATTATCATAAAGTTTTATTTGTATAAGATTAACAATTACTTGCATAATTTGGTTGCATATTGCCGGATCTTGTGTAGGGTATCGACACCACAAAGGTTAATCCAATTATCTCTTAATCTTGCTTTACTAATTTCTCCTAAATTTATTATACATGTGGTATGTATGATATTTCACCCTCTAATATCTTTTTTGAATTCGTAAATAATTATTTCATTCAATTTAGTAGATATATTTATAATTTCTACTTATATGTGGTTTTATTTAATATGGGTTATTTCATATAAAGGAAAACTTAATGTTTTCATTTTTGTTTTTAACATTTTTATCACATTTAGTATAAAATAGTACGTGGAAATTCATTTACTTTAGATTATTATGATATATTTCATTTTAGCAAAACAAAATAAGACATCCGTTAGAGAAAATTACTTTAAAAGTACTCATTTTGTTTCGATGTTGTTGGCAAAAACAATAATTTTCTGTTATATTAACATATATATATAAGTATTTAGCATTGAGAATAATGCTAATACAATCATATTTAACTTGTGAGAGATAATATAGATATATATTTTATGATCTAATTAACAATACAATGTTTTTGTTTAAATGGTTCCACGTAAAGGAGGAATTTTTGTATTCAGATAAATTATGAAATTTGGTAATCCATATTTATGTTTATAGACTTATTAGACATATTCTTAATAATAAAGTTAAGAATTCCAACAAATATTAACAAAATATGAAAAATATTTATTCGCTCATAATATGATACCAAAATTACGTATGTATAAATTATCATAAAGGTTTATTTGTATAAGATTAACAATTACTTGCATAATTTGGTTGCATATTGCCGGATCTTGTGTAGGGTATCGACACCACAAAGGTTAATCCAATTGTCTCTTAATCTTGCTTTACTAATTTATCCTAAATTTATTATACATGTGGTATGTATGATATTTCACCCTCTAATATTTTTTTTGAATTGGTAAGTAATTATTTCATTCAATTTAGTAGATATATTTATAATTTCTACTTATATGTGGTTTTATTTAATATGGGTTATTTCATATAAAGTAAAACTTTGTGTTTTTTTTATTTGTTTTTAACATTTTTTATCACATTTAGTATAAAATACTACGTGGAAATTCATTTACTTTAGATTATTATGACATATTTCATTTTAGCAAAACAAAATAAGACATTGGTTGGGCAAAATTACTTTAAAACTATTCATTTCGTTTCGATGTTGTTGGCAAAAACAATAATTTTCTGTTATATTAACATATATATATAAGTATTTAGTATTGAGAATAATGCTAATACAATCATATTTAACTTGTGAGAGATAATATAGATATATATTTTATGATCTAATTCACAATACAATGTTTTTGTTTAAATGGTTCCACGTAAAGGAGGAATTTTTGTATTCAGATAAATTATGAAATTTGGTAATCCATATTTATGTTTATAGACTTATTAGACATATTCTTGATAATAATGTTAAGAATCCTAACAAATATTAACAAAATATGAAAATTATTTATTCGCTCATAATATGATACCAAAACTACGTATGTATAAATTATCATATAGTTTTATTTGTATATGTTTAACAATTACTTGCATAATTTGGTTGCATATTGCCGGATCTTGTCTAGGGTATCGACACCACAAAGCTTAATCCAATTGTCTCTTAATCTTGCTTTACTAATTTATCCAAATTTATTATACATGTGGTATGTATGATATTTCACCCTCTAATATTTTTTTTGAATTGGTAAGTAATTATTTCATTCAATTTAGTAGATATATTTATAATTACTACTTATATGTAGTTTTATTTAATATGGGTTATTTCATATAAAGGAAAACTTTATGTTTTTTTATTTATTTTTAACATTTTTATCACATTTAGTATAAAATAGTAGGTGGAAATTCATTTACTTTAGATTATTATGACATATTTCATTTCAGCAACACAAAATAAGACATTGGTTGGGGAAAATTACAGTGAAACTACTCATTTTGTTTCGAAGTTGTTTGCAAAAACAATAATTTTCAGTTATATTAAAATACGTATAGAAGTATTTATTATTGAGAATAATGCTAATACAATCATATTTAACTTGTGAGAGATAATATAGATATATATTTGATGATCTAATTCACAATACAATATTATGGTTTGAATGGGTGCATGGAAAGGACGAATTTTTATATTCACATTAATTATGAAATTTGGTAATCCATATTTATGTTTATAGACTTATTAGACATATTCTTAATAATAAAGTTAAGAATTCCAACAAATATTAACAAAATATGTAAAATATTTATTCGCTCATAATATGATACCAAAATTACGTATGTATAAATTATAATATAGTTTTATTTGTATATGTTTAACAATTACTTGCATAATTTGGTTACATATTGCCCGATCTTGTCTAGGGTATCGAGACCACAAAGGTTAATCCAATTGTCTCTTAATCTTGCTTTACTAATTTCTCCTAAATTTATTATACATGTGATATGTATGATATTTCACCCTCTAATATTTTTTTTGAATTGGTAAATAATTTTTTCATTCAATTTAGTAGATATATTTATAATTTATACCTATATGTGGTTTTATTTAATACGGGTTATTTCATATAAAGGAAAACTTTATGTTTTTTTATTTGTTTTTAACATTTTTTATCACAATTATTATAAAATAGTACGTGTAAATTCATTTACTTTAGATTATTATGACATATTTCGGTTTAGCAAAACAAAATAAGACATCGGTGGGAGAAAATTACTTTAAAACTATTCATTTGTTTCGATTTGGTGGCAAAAACAATGATTTTCAGTTATATTAACATATGTATAGAAGTATATAGTATTGAGAATAATGCTAATACAATCATATTTAACTTCTGAAATATAATATAGATATATATTTCATGATCTAATTCACAATACAATTTTATGGTTTGAATGGTTGACTATAAAGGAGGAATTTTTGTATTCAGATTAATTATAAAATTTGGTAATCCATATTTATGTTTATAGACTTGTTAGACATATTCTTAATAGTAAAGTTAAGAATTCCATCAAATATTAACAAAATATGTAAAATATATATTCTCTCATAATATGATACCAAAATTACGTATGTATAAATTAACATATAGTTTTATTTGTATATGTTTAACAATTACTTCCATAATTTGGTTGCATATTGCCCGATCTTATCTAGGGTATCGACACCACAAAGGTTAATCCAATTGTCTCTTAATCTTGCTTTACTAAATTCTCCTAAATTTATTATGCATGTGGTATGTATGATATTTCACCCTCTAATATGTTTTTTCAATTGGTAAATAATTATTTCATTCAATTTAGTAGATATATTTATAATTTCTACTTATATGTGGTTTTATTTAATATGGGTTATTTCATATAAAGTAAAACTTTGTGTTTTTTTTATTTGTTTTTAACATTTTTATCACAATTAGTATAAAATAGTACGTGGAAATTCATTTACTTTAGATTATTATGACATATTTCATTTTAGCAAAATAAAATAAGACATTGGTTGGGCAAAATTACTTTAAAACTATTCATTTCGTTTCGAAATTGTTGGCAAAAATAATAATTTTCAGTTATATAAAAAAATGTATAGAAGTATTTAGTATTGAGAATAATGCTAATACAATCATATTTAAGTTGTGAGAGATAATATAGATATATATTTGATGATCTAATTCACAATACAATTTTATGGTTTGAATGGTTGAATGTAAAGGACGAATTTTTATATTCACATTAATTATGAAATTTGGTAATCCATATTTATGTTTATAGACTTATTAGACATATTCTTTATAATAAAGTTAAGAATTCCAACAAATATTAACAAAATATGTAAAATATTTATTCGCTCATAATATGATACCAAAATTACGTATGTATAAATTAACATATAGTTTTATTTGTATATGTTTAACAATTACTTGCATAATTTGGTTTCATATTACACGATCTTCTCTAGGGTATCGACACCACAAAGGTTAATCCAATTGTCTCTTAATCTTGGTTTACTAATTTCTCCTAAATTTATTATACATGTGGTATGTATGATATTTCACCCTCTAATATTTTTTTTAAATTGGTAAATAATTTTTTCATTCAATTTAGTAGATATATTTATAATTTGTACTTATATGTGGTTTTATTTAATATAGGTTATTTCATATAATGGAAAACTTTATGTTTTTTTATTTGTTTTTAACATTTTTATCACAATTAGTATAAAATAGTACGTGGAAATTCATTTACTTTAGATTATTATGATATATTTCGTTTTAACAAAACAAAATAAGACATCGGTTGGAGAAAATTACTTTAAAACTATTCATTTTGTTTCGATGTTGTTGGCAAAAACAATGATTTTCAGTTATATTAACATATGTATAGAAGTATTTAGTATTGAGAAAAATGCTAATACAATCATATTTAACTTGTGAAAGATAATATAGATATATATTTGATAATCTAATTCACAATACAATATTTCTGTTTGAATGGTTGCATGGAAGAGAGGAATTTTTGAATTCAGATAAATTATAAAATTTGGTAGTCCATATTAATTTTATAGACTTATTAGACATATTCTTAATAATAAAGTTAAGAATTCCAACAAATATTAACGAAATATGAAAAATATTTATTCGCTTATAATATGATACCTAAATTACGTATATATAAATTATCATATAGTTTTATTTGTATATGTTAAACAATTACTCGCATAATTTGGTTGCATATTGCCGGATCTTGTCTTGGGTATCGACACCACAAAGGTTAATCCAATTGTCTCTTAATCTTGCTTTACTTATTTCTCCTAAATTTATTATATATGTGGTATGTATGATATTTCACCCTCTAATATTTTTTTTTAAATTGGTAAATAATTATTTCATTCAATTTAGTATATATATTTATAATTTCTACTTATATTTGGTTTTATTTAATATGGGTTATTTCATATAAAGTAAAACTTTGTGTTTTTTTTATTTTTTTTTAACATTTTTTATCACATTTAGTATAAAATAGTACGTGGAAATTCATTTACTTTAGATTTTTATGACATATTTCATTTTAGCAAAACAAAATAAGACATTGGTTGGGCAAAATTACTTTAAAACTATTCATTTCGTTTCGAAATTGTTGGCAAAAATAATAATTTTCAGTTATATGAACAAATGTATAGAAGTATTTAGTATTGAGAATAATGCTAATACAATCATATTTATCTTGTGAGAGATAATATAGATATATATTTGATAATCTAATTCACAATACAATTTTATGGTTTGAATGGTCGAATGTAAAGGACGAATTTTTATATTCACATTAATTATGAAATTTGGTAATCCATATTTATGTTTATAGACTTATTAGACATATTCTTAATAATAAAGTTAAGAATTCCAACAAATATTAACAAAATATGTAAAATATTTATTCGCTCATAATATGATACCAAAATTACCTATGAATTTTTTATCATATAGTTTTATTTGTATATGTTTAACAATTACTTGCATAATTTGGTTACATATTGCCCGATCTTGTCTAGGGTATCGACACCACAAAGGTTAATCCAATTGTCTCTTAATCTTGCTTTACTAATTTCTCCTAAATTTATTATACATGTGGTATGTATGATATTTCACCCTCTAATATTTTTTTTGAATTGGTAAATAATTATTTCATTCCATTTAGTAGATTTATTTATAATTTCTATTTATATGTGGTTTTATTTAATATGGGTTATTTCATATAAAGGAAAACTTTATGTTTTTTTATTTGTTTTTAACATTTTTATCACATTTAGTATAAAATAGTACGTGGAAATTCATTTACTTTAGATTATTATGACATATTTCATTTTAGCAAAACAAAATAAGACATTGGTTGGGCAAAATTACTTTAAAACTATTCATTTCGTTTCGAAATTGTTGGCAAAAATAATAATTTTCAGTTATATGAACAAATGTATAGAAGTATTTAGTATTGAGAATAATGCTAATACAATCATATTTAACTTGTGAGAGATAATATAGATATATATTTGATAATCTAATTGACAATACAATTTTATGGTTTGAATGGTCGAATGTAAAGGACGAATTTTTATATTCACATTATTTATGAAATTTGGTAATCCATATTTATGTTTATAGACTTATGAATTCCAACAAATATTAACAAAATATGTAAAATATTTATTCGCTCATAATATGATACCAAAATTACGTATGTATAAATTATCATATAGTTTTATTTGTATAAGTTTAACAATTACTTGCATAATTTGGTTGCATATTCCCAGATCTTGTCTTGGGTATCGACACCACAAAGGTTAATCCAATTGTCTCTTAATCTTGCTTTACTATTTCCTCCTAAATTTATTACACATGTGGTATGTATGATATTTCACCCTATAATATTTTTTTTGATTTGGTAAATAATTATTTCATTTAATTTAGTAGATATATTTATAATTTCTACTTATATGTGGTTTTATTTAATATGGGTTATTTCATATAAAGTAAAACTTTGTGTTTTTTTTATTTGTTTTTAACATTTTTTATCACAATTATTATAAAATAGTACGTGTAAATTCATTTACTTTAGATTATTATGACATATTTCGGTTTAGCAAAACAAAATAAGACATCGGTCGGAGAAAATTACTTTAAAACTTTTCATTTTGTTTCGATTTGGTGGCAAAAACAATGATTTTCAGTTATATTAACATATGTATAGAAGTATATAGTATTGAGAATAATGCTAATACAATCATATTTAACTTCTGAAAGATAATATAGATATATATTTCATGATCTAATTCACAATACAATTTTATGGTTTGAATGGTTGACTATAAAGGAGGAATTTTTGTATTCAGATTAATTATAAAATTTGGTAATCCATATTTATGTTTATAGACTTGTTAGACATATTCTTAATAGTAAAGTTAAGAATTCCATCAAAAATTAACAAAATATGTAAAATATATATTCCCTCATAATATGATACCAAAATTACGTATGTATAAATTAACATATAGTTTTATTTGTATATGTTTAACAATTACTTCCATAATTTGGTTGCATATTGCCCGATCTTATCTAGGGTATCGACACCACAAAGGTTAATCCAATTGTCTCTTAATCTTGCTTTACTAAATTCTCCTAAATTTATTATGCATGTGGTATGTATGATATTTCACCCTCTAATATGTTTTTTCAATTGGTAAATAATTATTTCATTCAATTTAGTAGATATATTTATAATTTCTACTTATATGTGGTTTTATTTAATATGGGTTATTTCATATAAAGTAAAACTTTGTGTTTTTTTTATTTGTTTTTAACATTTTTATCACAATTAGTATAAAATAGTACGTGGAAATTCATTTACTTTAGATTATTATGACATATTTCATTTTAGCAAAACAAAATAAGACATTGGTTGGGTAAAATTACTTTAAAACTATTCATTTCGTTTCGAAATTGTTGGCAAAAATAATAATTTTCAGTTATATAAAAAAATGTATAGAAGTATTTAGTATTGAGAATAATGCTAATATAATCATATTTAACTTGTGAGAGATAATATAGATATATATTTGATGATCTAATTCACAATACAATTTAATGGTTTGAATGGTTGAATGTAAAGGACGAATTTTTATATTCACATTAATTATGAAATTTGGTAATCCATATTTATGTTTATAGACTTATTAGACATATTCTTAATAATAAAGTTAAGAATTCCAACAAATATTAACAAAATATGTAAAATATTTATTCGCTCATAATATGATACCAAAACTACGTATATATAAATTATCATATAGTTTTATTTGTATATGTTTAACAATTACTTGCATAATTTGGTTTCATATTGCCCGATCTTGTCTAGGGTATCGACACCACAAAGGTTAATCCAATTGTCTCTTAATCTTGGTTTACTAATTTCTCCTAAATTTATTATACATGTGGTATGTATGATATTTCACCCTCTAATATTTTTTTTAAATTGGTAAATAATTTTTTCATTCAATTTAGTAGATATATTTATAATTTCTACTTATATGTGGTTTTATTTAATATGGGTTATTTCATATAAAGGAAAACTTTATGTTTTTTTATTTGTTTTTAACATTTTTATCACAATTAGTATAAAATAGTACGTGCAAATTCATTTACTTTAGATTATTATGATATATTTCGTTTTAACAAAACAAAATAAGACATCGGTTGGAGAAAATTACTTTAAAACTATTCATTTTGTTTCGATGTTGTTGGCAAAAACAATGATTTTCAGTTATATTAACATATGTATAGAAGTATTTAGTATTTAGAAAAATGCTAATACAATCATATTTAACTTGTGAAAGATAATATAGATATATATTTGATAATCTAATTCACAATACAATATTTCTGTTTGAATGGTTGCATGGAAGAGAGGAATTTTTGAATTCAGATAAATTATAAAATTTGGTAGTCCATATTAATTTTATAGACTTATTAGACATATTCTTAATAATAAAGTTAAGAATTCCAACAAATATTAACAAAACATGAAAAATATTTATTCGCTTATAATATGATACCTAAATTACGTATATATAAATTATCATATAGTTTTATTTGTATATGTTAAACAATTACTCGCATAATTTGGTTGCTTATTGCCGGATCTTGTCTTAGGTATCGACACCACAAAGGTTAATCCAATTGTCTCTTAATCTTGCTTTACTTATTTCTCCTAAATTTATTATACATGTAGTATGTATGATATTTCACCCTCTAATATTTTTTTTGAATTGGTAAATAATTATTTCATTCAATTTAGTAGATATATTTATAATTTCTACTTATATGTGGTTTTATTTAATATGGCTTATTTCATATAAAGTAAAACTTTGTGTTTTTTTTATTTGTTTTTAACATTTTTTATCACATTTAGTATAAAATAGTACGGGGAAATTCATTTACTTTATATTATTATGACATATTTCATTTTAGGAAAACAAAATAAGACATTGGTTGGGCAAAATTACTTTAAAACTATTCATTTCGTTTCGAAATTGTTCGCAAAAATAATAATTTTCAGTTATATGAAAAAATGTATAGAAGTATTTAGTATTGAGAATAATGCTAATACAATCATATTTAACTTGTGAGAGATAATATGGATATATATTTGATGATCTAATTCACAATACAATTTTTTAGTTTGAATGGTTGCATGTAAAGGAGGAATTTTTGTTTTCAGATAAATTATGAAATTTGGTAATCCATATTTATGTTTATAGACTTATTAGACATATTCTTAATAATAAAGTTAAGAATTCCAACAAATATTAACAAAATATGTAAAATATTTATTCGCTCATAATATGATACCAAAATTACGTATATATAAATTATCATATAGTTTTATTTGTATATGTTTAACAATTACTTGCATAATTTGGTTTCATATTGCCCGATCTTCTCTAGGGTATCGACACCACAAAGGTTAATCCAATTGTCTCTTAATCTTGGTTTACTAATTTCTCCTAAATTTATTATACATGTGGTATGTATGATATTTCACCCTCTAATATTTTTTTTAAATTGGTAAATAATTTTTTCATTCAATTTAGTAGATATATTTATAATTTGTACTTATATGTGGTTTTATTTAATATAGGTTATTTCATATAATGGAAAACTTTATGTTTTTTTATTTGTTTTTAACATTTTTATCACATTTAGTATAAAATAGTACGGGGAAATTCATTTAATTTAGATTATTATAACATATTTCTTTTAGCAAAACAAAATAAGACATTGGTTGGAGAAAATAACTTTAAAACTATTCATTTTGTTTCGATGTTGTTGGCAAAAACAATGATTTTCATTTATATTAACATATGTATAGAAGTATTTAGTATTGACAATAATGCTAATACAATCATATTTAACTTGTGAAAGATAATATAGATATATATTTGATGATCTAATTCACAATACAATTTTATGGTTTGAATGGTTGACTGTAAAGGAGGAATTTTTGTATTCAGATTAATTATAAAATTTGGTAATCGATATTTATGTTTATAGACTTGTTAGACATATTCTTAATAATAAAGTTAAGAATTACAACAAATATTAACAAAATATGTAAAATATTTATTCCCTCATAATATGATACCAAAATTACGTATGTATAAATTAACATATAGTTTTATTTGTATAAGTTTAACAATTACTTGCATAATTTGGTTGCATATTCCCAGATCTTGTCTTGGGTATCGACACCACAAAGGTTAATCCAATTGTCTCTTAATCTTGCTTTACTAATTCCTCCTAAATTTATTACACATGTGGTATGTATGATATTTCACCCTATAATATTTTTTTTGATTTGGTAAATAATTATTTCATTTAATTTAGTAGATATATTTATAATTTCTACTTATATGTGGTTTTATTTAATATGGGTTATTTCATATAAAGTAAAACTTTGTGTTTTTTTTATTTGTTTTTAACATTTTTTATCACAATTATTATAAAATAGTACGTGTAAATTCATTTACTTTAGATTATTATGACATATTTCGGTTTAGCAAAACAAAATAAGACATCGGTCGGGGAAAATTACTTTAAAACTATTCATTTTGTTTCGATTTGTTGGCAAAAACAATGATTTTCAGTTATATTAACATATGTATAGAAGTATATAGTATTGGGAATAATGCTAATACAATCATATTTAACTTGTGAAAGATAATATAGATATATATTTCATGATCTAATTCACAATACAATTTTATGGTTTGAATGGTTGACTGTAAAGGAGGAATTTTTGTATTCAGATTAATTATAAAATTTGGTAATCCATATTTATGTTTATAGACTTGTTAGACATATTCTTAATAGTAAAGTTAAGAATTCCAACAAATATTAACAAAATATGTAAAATATTTATTCCCTCATAATATGATACCAAAATTACCTATGAATATTTTATCATATAGTTTTATTTGTATATGTTTAACAATTACTTGCATAATTTGGTTGCATATTGCCGGATCTTGTCTAGGGTATCGACACCACAAAGGTTAATCCAAATGTCTCTTAATCTTGCTTTACTAATTTCTCCTAAATTTATTATACATGTGGTATGTATGATATTTCACCCTCTAATATGTTTTTTCAATTGGTAAATAATTAATTCATTCAATTTAGTAGATATATTTATAATTTCTACTTATATGTGGTTTTATTTAATATGGGTTATTTCATATAAAGCAAAACTTTATGTGTTTTTATTTGTTTTTAACATTTTTATCACATTTAGTATAAAATAGTACGTGGTAATTCATTTACTTTAGATTATTAATACATATTTCATTTTAGCAAAACAAAATAAGTCATTGGTTTGTGCAAAATTACTTTAAAACTATTCATTTCGTTTCGATGTTGTTGGCAAAAACAATGATTTTCAGTTATATGAACATATGTATAGAAGTATTTTAGTATTGAGAATAATGCTAATACAATCATATTTAACTTGTGAAAGATAATATAGATATATATTTGATGATCTAATTCACAATACAATTTTATGGTTTGAATGGTTCAAAAGTAAAAGAGGAATTTTTGTATTCAGATTAATTATAAAATTTGGTAATCCATATTTATGTTTATAGACTTGTTAGACATATTCTTAATAATAAAGTTAAGAATTACAACAAATATTAACAAAATATGTAAAATATTTATTCCCTCATAATATGATACCAAATTACGTATGTATAAATTAACATATAGTTTTATTTGTATAAGTTTAACAATTACTTGCATAATTTGGTTGCATATTGCCGGATCTTGTC
The DNA here is from genome assembly GCA_037013495.1 of Hippophae tibetana. Classification (NCBI taxonomy): domain Eukaryota; kingdom Viridiplantae; phylum Streptophyta; class Magnoliopsida; order Rosales; family Elaeagnaceae; genus Hippophae; species Hippophae tibetana. The sequence continues at coordinate 56,138,121 of CM072812.1, forward strand.
TAGGGTATCGACACCACAAAGGTTAATCCAATTGTCTCTTAATCTTACTTTTACTAATTCCTCCTAAATTTATTACACATGTGGTATTTATGATATTTCACCATCTAATATTTTTTTTTGAATTGGTAAATAATTATTTCATTTAATTTGGTAGATATATTTATAATTCCTATTTAAATGTGGTTTTATTTAATATGGGTTATTTCATATAAAGGAAAACTTTATGTTTTTTTTTTATTTGTTTTTAACATTTTATCAAAATTAGTATAAAATAGTACGTGGAAATTCATTTACTTTAGATTATTATGATATATTTCGTTTTAGCAAAACAAAATAAGACATCCGTTGGAGAAAATAACTTTAAAACTATTCATTTTGTTTCGATGTTGTTGGGAAAAACAATGATTTTCAGTTATATTAACATATGTATAGAAGTATTTAGTATTGAGAATAATGCTAATACAATCATATTTAACTTGTGAGAGATAATATAGATATATATTTGATAATCTAATTCACAATACAATATTTCTGTTTGAATGGTTGCATGTAAAGGAGGAATTTTTGTATTCAGATAAATTATGAAATTTGGTAATCCATATTTATGTTTATAGACTTATTAGACATATTCTTTATAATAAAGTTAAGAATCCAACAAATATTAACAAAATATGTAAAATATTTTTCCCCTCATAATATGATACCAAAATTACGTATGTATAAATTAACATATAGTTTTATTGTATATGTTTAACAATTACTTCCTTAATTTGGTTGCATATTTCCGGATCTTATCTACGGTATCGACACCACAAAGGTTAATCCCATTGTCTCTTAATCTTGCTTTACTAATTCTCCTAAATTTATTATACATGTGGTATGTATGATATTTCATCCTCTAATATTTTTTTTGAATTGGTAAATAATTATTTCATTTAATTTAGTAGATATATTTATAATTTCTACTTATATGTGGTTTTATTTAATATGGGTTATTTCATATAAAAGAAAACAATATGTTTTTTTTTATTTGTTTTTAACATTTTTATCACAATTAGTATAAAATAGTACGTGGAAATTCATTTACTTTAGATTATTATGACATATTTCATTTTAGCAAAACAAAATAAGACATCCGTTGGAGAAAATAACTTTAAAACTATTCATTTTGTTTCGATGTTGTTGGCAAAAACAATGATTTTCAGTTATATTAACATATGTATAGAAAGTATTTAGTATTGAGAATAATGCTAATACAATCATATTTAACTTGTGAGAGATAATATAGATATATATTTGATAATCTAATTCACATTACAATATTTCTGTTTGAATGGTTTGCATGTAAAGGAGGAATTTTTGTATTCAGATAAATTATGAAATTTGGTAATCCATATTTATGTTTTATAAACTTATTAGACATATTCTTGATAATAAAGTTAAGAATTCCAACAAATATTAACAAAATATGTAAAATATTTTTCCCCTCATAATATGATACCAAAATTACGTATGTAATAAATTAACATATAGTTTTATTTGTATATGTTTAACAATTACTTCCTTAATTTGGTTGCATATTTCCCGATCTTATCTACGGTATCGACACCACAAAGGTTAATCCCATTGTCTCTTAATCTTGCTTTACTAATTTCTCCTAAATTTATTATACATGTGGTATGTATGATATTTCATCCTCTAATATTTTTTTTGAATTGGTAAATAATTATTTCATTTAATTTAGTAGATATATTTATAATTTCTACTTATATGTGGTTTTATTTAATATGGGTTATTTCATATAAAGGAAAACTATATGTTTTTTTTTATTTGTTTTTAACATTTTTATCACAATTAGTATAAAATAGTACGTGGAAATTCATTTTCTTAGATTATTATGACATATTTCAATTTTAGCAAAACAAATAAGACATCCGTTGGAGAAAATAACTTTAAAACTATTCCTTTTGTTTCGATGTTGTTGGCAAAAAACAATGATTTTCAGTTATATTAACATATGTATAGAAGTATTTAGTATTGAGAATAATGCTAATACAATCATATTTAACTTGTGAGAGATAATATAGATATATATTTGATAATCTAATTCACAATACAATATTTCTGTTTGAATGGTTTGCATGTAAAGGAGGAATTTTTGTATTCAGATAAATTATGAAATTTGGTAATCCATATTTATGTTTATAGACTTATTAGACATATTCTTGATAATAAAGTTAAGAATTCCAACAAATATTAACAAAATATGTAAAATATTTTTCCCCTCATAATATGATACCAAAATTACGTATGTATAAATTATCATATAGTTTTATTTGTATATGTTTAACAATTACTTGCATAATTTGGTTACATATTCCCCGATCATGTCTAGGGTATCGAAACCACAAAGGTTAATCCAATTGTCTCTTAATCTTGCTTTACTAATTTCTCCTAAATTCATTATACATGTGGTATGTATGATATTTCACCCTCTAATATTTTTTTTGAATTGGTAAATAATTATTTCATTCAATTTAGTAGATATATTTATAATTTCAACTTATATGTGGTTTTATTTAATATGGGTGATTTCATATAAAGGAAAACTTTATGTTTTTTTATTTCTTTTTAACATTTTTATCACATTTAGTATAAAATACTACGTGGAAATTCATTTAATTTAGATTATTATGACATATTTCGTTTTAGAAAAAACAAAATAAGACATCGGTTGGAGAAAATTACTTTAACACTATTCATTTTGTTTCGAAGTTGTTGGCAAAAACAATGATTTTCAGTTATATTAACATATGTATAGAAGTATTTAGTATATAGAATAATGCTAATACAATCATATTTAACTTGTGAAAGATAATATAGATATATATTTGATAATCTAATTCACAATACAATATTTCTGTTTGAATGGTTTCATGTAAAGGAGGAATTTTTGTATTCAGATAAATTTTGAAATTTGCTAATCCATATTTATGTTTATAGACTTATTAGACATATTCTTAATAATAAAGTTAAGAATTCCAACAAATATTAACAAAATATGTAAAATATTTATTCGCTCATAATATTATACCAAAATTACGTATGTATAAATTAACATATAGTTTTATTTGTACAAGTTTAACAATTACTTGCATAATTTGGTTGCATATTGGCGGATCTTATCTAGGGTATCGACAACACAAAGGTTAATCCAACTCTCCCTTAATCTTGCTTTACTAATTTCTCCTAAATTTATTATAAATGTGATATGTATGATATTTCACCCTCTAAAATTATTTTTGAATTGGTAAATAATTATTTCATTCAATTTAGTAGATATATTTATAATTTCTACTTATATGTGGTTTTATTTAATATGGGTTATTTCATATAAAGGGAAACTTTATGGTTTTTTTATTTGTTTTTAACATTTTTATCACAATTAGTATAAAATAGTACGTGGAAATTCATTTACTTTAGATTATTATGATATATTTCGTTTTAGCAAAACAAAATAAGACATCGGTCCGAGAAAATTACTTTAAAACTATTCATTTTGTTTTCGATTTGTTGGCAAAAACAATGATTTGCAGTTATATTAACATGTGTATAGAAGTATATAGTATTGAGAATAATGCTAATACAATCATATTTAACTTGTGAAAGAAAATATAGATATATATTTGATGATCTAACTGACAATACAATTTTATGGTTTGAATGGTTGCATGTAAAGGACGAATTTTTATATTCACATTAATTATGAAATTTGGTAATCCATATTTATGTTTATAGACTTATTAGACATATTCTAAATACCAAAGTTAAGAATTCCAACAAATATTAACAAAATATGTAAAATATTTATTCGCTCATAATATGATACCAAAATTACATATGTATAAATTAACATATAGTTTTATTTGTATATGTTTAACAATTACTTGCATAATTTGGTTACATATTGCCCTATCTTGTCTAAGATATCGACACCACAAAGGTTAATCCAATTGTCTCTTAATCTTGCTTTACTAATTTCTCCTAAATTTATTATACATGTGGTATGTATGATATTTCACCCTCTAATATTTTTTTTGAATTAGTAAATAATTATTTCATTCAATTTAGTAGATATATTTATAATTTCTACTTATATGTGGTATTTTTTAATATGGGTTATTTCATATAAAGGAAAACTTTATGTTTTTTTTTATTTCTTTTTAACATTTTTATCACATTTAGTATAAAATATTACGTGGAAATTCATTTAATTTAGATTATTATGACATATTTCGTTTTAGCAAAACAAAATAAGACATCGGTTGGAGAAAATTACTTTAACACTTTTCATTTTGTTTCGATTTGGTGGCAAAAAACAATGATTTTCAGTTATATTAACATATGTATAGAAGTATATAGTATTGAGAATAATGCTAATACAATCATATTTAACTTCTGAAAGATAATATAGATATATATTTCATGATCTAATTCACAATACAATTTTATGGTTTGAATGGTTGACTATAAAGGAGGAATTTTTGTATTCAGATTAATTATAAAATTTGGTAATCCATATTTATGTTTATAGACTTGTTCGACATATTCTTAATAGTAAAGTTAAGAATTCCATCAAATATTAACAAAATATGTAAAATATATATTCCTTCATAATATGATACCAAAATTACGTATGTATAAATTAACATATAGTTTTATTTGTATATGTTTAACAATTACTTCCATAATTTGGTTGCATATTTCCCGATCTTATCTAGCGTATCGACACCACAAAGGTTAATCCAATTGTCTCTTAATCTTGCTTTTACTAAATTCTCCTAAATTTATTATGCATGTGGTATGTATGATATTTCACCCTCTAATATGTTTTTTCAATTGGTAAATAATTATTTCATTCAATTTAGTAGATATATTTATAATTTCTACTTATATGTGTTTTTTTTAATATGGGTTATTTCATATAAAGGAAAACTTTATGTTTTTTTTATTTCTTTTTAACATTTTTATCACATTTAGTAATAAAATATTACGTGGAAATTCATTTAATTTAGATTATTATGACATATTTCGTTTTAGCAAAATAAAATAAGACATCGGTTGGAGAAAATTACTTTAAAACTATTCATTTCGTTTCGAAGTTGTTGGCAAAAACAATTATTTTCAGTTATATTAAAATATGTATAGAAGTATTTAGTATTGAGAATAATGCTAATACAATCATATTTATTTGTGAAAGATAATATAGATATATATTTGATAATCTAATTCACAATACAATGTTTTTGTTTGAATGGTTGCATGTAAAGGAGGAATTTTTGTATTCAGGTAAATTATGAAATTTGTTAATGCATATTTATGTTTATAGACTTATTGGACATATTCTTAATAATAAAGTTAAGAATTCCAACAAATATTAACAAAATATGAAAAAATATTTATTCGCTTATAATATGATACCAAAATTACGTATATATAAATTATCATATAGGTTTATTTGTATATGTTTAACATTTACTTGCATAATTTGGTTGCATATTGCCCGATCTTATCTAGGGTATCGACACCACAAAGGGTAATCCAATTGTCTCTTAATCTTGCTTTACTAATTTCTCCTAAATTTATTATACGTATGGTATGTATGATATTTCACCCTCTAATATTTTTTTTTGAATTGGTAAATAATTATTTCATTTAATTTAGTAGATATATTTATAATTTCTACTTATATGTGGTTTTATTTAATATGGGTTATTTTCATATAAAGGAAAACTTTATGTTTTTTTATTTCTTTTTAAACATTTTAATCACATTTAGTATAAAATAGTACGTGGAAATTCATTTAATTTAGGATTATTATGACATATTTCGTTTTAGCAAAATAAAATAAGACATCGGTTGAGGAAAAATTACTTTAAAACTATACATTTCGTTTCGAAGTTGTTGGCAAAAACAATTATTTTCAGTTATAATAAAATATGTATAGAAGTATTTAGTAATTGAGAATAATGCTAATACAATCATATTTTATTTGTGAAAGATAATATAGATATATATTTGATAATCTAATTCACAATACAATGTTTTTGTTTGAATGGTTGCATGTAAAGGAGGAATTTTTGTATTCAGGTAAATTATGAAACTTGTTAATGCATATTATGTTTATAGACTTATTGGACATATTCTTAATAATAAAGTTAAGAATTCCAACAAATATTAACAAAATATGAAAAATATTTATTCGCTTATAATATGATACCAAAATTACGTATATATAAATTATCATATAGGTTTATTTGTATATGTTTAACATTTACTTGCATAATTTGGTTGCTATTGCCCGATCTTATCTAGGGTATCGACACCACAAAGGGTAATCCAATTGTCTCTTAATCTTGCTTTACTAATTTCTCCTAAATTTATTATACGTATGGTATGTATATATTTCACCCTCTAATATTTTTTTTTGAATTGGTAAATAATTATTTCATTTAATTTAGTAGATATATTTATAATTTCTACTTATATGTGGTTTTTATTTAATATGGGTTATTTCATATAAAGGAAAACTTTATGTTTTTTTATTTGTTTTTAACATTTTTATCACATTTAGTATAAAATAGTACGTGGAAATTCATTTACTTTAGATTATTATGACATAATTTCATTTTAGCAAAACAAAATATGACAATGGTTGGGGAAAATTACAGTGAAACTACTCATTTGGTTTCGAAGTTGTTTGTAAAAACAATAATTTTCAGTTATATTAAACAATGTATAGAAGTATTTAGTATTGAGAATAATGCTAATACAATCATATTTAACTTGTGAAAAGATAATATAGATATATATTTGATGATCCTATTCCAATACAATTTTATGGTTTGAATGGTTTGCAAGTAAAAGTACGAATTTTTATATTCACTTTAATTATGAAATTTGGTAATCCATATTTATGTTTATAGACTTATTAGACATATTCTTAATAATAAAGTTAAGAATTCCACAAATATTAACAAAATATGGTAAAATATTTATTCGCTCATAATATGATACCAAAATTACGTATGTATAAATTATCATATAGTTTTATTTGTATATGTTTAACAATTAACTTGCATAATTTGGTACATATTGCCCGATCTTGTCTAGGGGTATCGACACCACAATGGTTAATCCAATTGTCTCTTAATCTTGCTTTACTAATTTCTCCTAAATTTATTACACCTGTGGTATATATGATATTTCACCCTCTAATATTTTTTTTGGAATTGGTATATAATTATTTCATTCAATTTAGTAGATATAATTTATAATTTATACTTATATGTGTTTTTATTTAATATGTGTTATTTCATATAAAGGGAAAACTTTATGTTTTTTTATTCCTTTTAACATTTTTATCACATTAAGTATAAAATAGTACGTGGAAATTCATTTACTTTAGATTATTATGACATATTTCGTTTTAGCAAAACAAAATAAGACATCGGTTGGGGAAAATTACAGTGAAACTATTCATTTTGTTTCGAAGTTGTTTGCAAAAACAATAATTTTCAGTTATATTAATATATGTATAGAAGTATTTAGTATTGAGAATAATGCTAATACAATCATATTTAACTTGTGATAGATAATATAGATATATATTTGATGATCTAATTCACAATACAATTTTATGGTTTAAAATAGTTTTCATGTAAAGGACATATTTTTATATTCACATTAATTATGAAATTTGGTTATCCATATTTTTGTTTATAGACTTATTAGATATATTCTTAATAATAAAGTTAAGAATTCCAACAAATATTAAAAAAATATGAAAAATATTTATTCGCTCATAATTTGATACCAAAATTACGTATATATAAATTATCATATAGTTTTATTTGTAATGTTTAACAATTACTTGCATAATTTGGTTTCATATTGCCCGATCTTCTCTAGGGTATCGACACCACAAAGGTTAATCCAATTGTCTCTTAATCTTTCTTTACTCATTTCTCCTAAATTTATTATACATGTGGTAAGTATGATAATTCACCCTCTAGTATTTTTTTTGAATTGGTAAATAATTATTTCATTTAATTTAGTAGATATATTTATAATTTCTACTTATATGTGGTTTTATTTAATATGGAGTATTTCATATAAAGGAAACCTTTATGTTTTTTTATTTGTTTTTAACATTTTTATCACATTTAGTATAAAATAGTACGTGGAAATTCATTTACTTTAGATTATTATGGACATATTTCATTTTAGTAAAACAAAATAAGACAATGGTTGGGGAAAATTACACTGAAACTACTCATTTGTTTCGAAGTTGTTTGCAAAAAAATAATTTTCAGCTATATTAAAATATGTATAGAAGTATTTAGTATTTAGAATAATGCTAATACAATCATATTTAACTTGTGAGAGATAATATAGATATATATTTGATGATCCAATTCACAATACAATTTTATGGTTTGAATGGTTGCATGTAAAGGACGAATTTTTATATTCATAATAATTATGAAATTTGGTAATCCATATTTATGTTTATAGACTTATTAGACATATTCTTAATAATAAAGTTAAGAATTCAACAAATATTAAAAAAATATGAAAAATATTTATTCGCTTATAATATGATACCAAAATTACCTATATATAAATTATCATATAGGTTTATTTGTATATGTTTAACATTTACTTGCATAATTTGGGTTGGATATTGCCCGATCTTATCTAGGGTTATCGACACCACAAAGGGTAATCCAATTGTCTCTAATCTTGCTTTACTAATTTCTCCTAAATTTATTATACGTATGGTATGTATGATATTTCACCCTCTAATATTTTTTTTGAATTGGTAAATAATTATTTCATTCAATTTAGTATATATATTTATAATTTCTACTTATATGCGGTTTTATTTAATATGGGTTATTTCATATAAAGGAAAACTTTATATTTTTTTATTTGTTTTTAACATTTTTTATCACATTTACTATAAAATAGTACGTGGAAATTCTTTTACTTTAGATTATTATGACATATTTCATTTAAACAAAACAAAATAACACATTGGTTGGAGAAAATTACAGTGAAACTACTCATTTTGTTTCGAAGTTGTTTGCAAAACAATAATTTTCAGTTATATTAAACAATGTATAGAAGTATTAAGTATTGAGAAATAATGCTACTATAATCATATTTAACTAGTGAAAGATAATATAGATATATATTTGATAATCTAATTCACAATACAATGTTTTTGTTTGTATGGTTGCACGTAAAGGAGGGAATTTTTGTATTCAGATAAATTATGAAATTTGGTAATCCATATTTATGTTTATAGACTTATTAGACATATTCTTACTAATAAAGTTAAGAATTCCAACAAATATTAACAAAATATGAAAAATATTTATTCGCTCAAATATAATACTAAAATTACGTATATATAAATTATCATATAGTTTTTATTTGTATATGTTTAACAATTACTTGCATAATTTGGTTTCATATTGCCCGATCTTGTCTAGGGTATCGACACCACAAAGGTTAATCCAATTGTCTCTTAATCTTGCTTTACTAAATTCTCCTAAATTTATTATGCATGTGGTATGTATGATATTTCACCCTCTAATATGTTTTTTGAATTGGTAAATAATTATTTCATTCAATTTAGTAGATATATTAATAATTTCTACTTATATGTGGTTTTTTTTAATATGGGTTATTTCATATAAAGGAAAACTTTATGTTTTTTTTATTCTTTTTAACATTTTTATCACATTTAGTATAAAATATTACGTTGGAAATTCATTTAAATTTAGATTATTATGACATATTTCGTTTTAGCAAAATAAAAATAAGACATCGGTTGGAGAAAATTACTTTAACACTTTTCATTTTTGTTTCGATTTGGTGGCAAAAACAATGATTTACAGTTATATTAACATATGTATAGGAAGTATATAGTATTGAGAATAATGCTAATACAATCATATTTAACTTCTGAAAGATAATATAGATATATATTTCATGATCTAATTCACAATACAATTTTATGGTTTGAATGGTTGACTATAAAGGAGGAATTTTTGTATTCAGATTAATTATAAAATTTGGTAATCCATATTTATGTTTATAGACTTGTTCGACATATATTCTTAATAGTAAAGTTAAGAATTCCATCAAATATTAAACAAAATATGTAAAATATATATTCCTTCATAATATGATACCAAAATTACGTATGTATAAATTAGATATAGTTTTTATTTGTATATGTTTTAACAATTACTTCCATAATTTGGTTGCATATTGCCCGATCTTATCTAGGGTATCGACACCACAAAGGTTAATCCAATTGTCTCTTAATCTTGCTTTACTAATTTCTCCTAAATTTATTATACGTATGGTATGTATGATATTTCACCCTCTAATATTTTTTTTTGAATTGGTAAATAATTATTTTCATTCAATTTAGTATATATTTATAATTTCTACTTATATGCGGTTTTATTTAATATGGGTTATTTCATATAAAGGAAAACTTTATATTTTTTTATTTGTTTTTAACATTTTTATCACATTTACTATAAAATAGTACGTGGAAATTCGTTTACTTTAGATTATTATGACATATTTAATTTAACAAAACAAAATAACACATTGGTTGGAGAAAATTACAGTGAAACTACTCATTTTGTTTCGAAGTTGTTTGCAAAAACAAATAATTTTCAGTTATATTAAAACAATGTATAGGAAGTATTAAGTATTGAGAATAATGCTACTATAATCATATTTAACTAGTGAAAGATAATATAGATATATATTTGATAATCTAATTCACAATACAATGTTTTTTGTTTGTATGGTTGCACGTAAAGGAGGAATTTTGTATTCAGATAAATTATGAAATTTGGTAATCCATATTTATGTTTATAGACTTATTAGACATATTTCTTACTAATAAAGTTAAAATTCCAACAAATATTAACAAAATATGAAAAATATTTATTCGCTCATAATATGATACTAAAATTACGTATATATAAATTATCATTATAGTTTTATTTGTATATGTTTAACAATTACTTGCATAATTTGGTTTCATATTGCCCGATCTTGTCTAGGGTATCGACACCACAAAGGTTAATCCAATTGTCTCTTAATCTTGCTTTACTAATTTCTCCTAAATTTATTATACATGTGGTATATATTGATATTTCGCCCTCTAATATTTTTTTTTGAATTGGTAAATAATTATTTCATTCAATTTAGTAGATATATATATAATTTCTACTAATATGTGGTTTTATTTAATATGAGTTATTTCATATAAAGGAAAACTTTATGTTTTTTTATTTCCTTTTAACATTTTTATCACATTAAGTATAAAATACTACGTGGAAATTCATTTAATTTAGATTATTATGACATATTTCGTTTAAGCAAAACAAAATAAGACATCGGTTGGAGAAAATTACTTGAAAACTATTCATTTCGTTTCGAAGTTGTTGGCAAAAAACAATTATTTTCAGTTATATTAAAATATGTATAGAAGTATTTAGTATTGAGAATAATGCTAATACAATCATATTTAACTGTGAAAGATAATATAGATATATATTTGACAATCTAATTTCACAATACAATGTTTTTGTTTGAATGGTTGCATGTAAAGGAGGAAAATTTTGGTATTCAGGTAAATTATGAAATTTGTTAATGCTTATTTATGTTTATAGACTTATTGGACATATTCTTAATAATAAAGTTAAGAATTCCAACAAATATTAACAAAATATGAAAAATATTTATTCGGCTCATAATATGATACTAAAATTACGTATATATAAATTATCATATAGTTTTATTTGTATATGTTTAACAATACTTGCATAATTTGGGTTTCATATTGCCGATCTTGTCTAGGGTATCGACACCACAAAGGTTAATCCAATTGTCTCTTAATCTTGCTTTACTAATTTCTCCTAAATTTATTATACATGTGGTATATATGATATTTTCGCCCTCTAATATTTTTTTTTGAATTGGTAAATAATTATTTCATTCAATTTAGTAGATATATATATAATTTCTACTTATATGTGGTTTTATTTAATATGGGTTATTTCATATAAAGGAAAACTTTATGTTTTTTTATTTCCTTTTAACATTTTTTATCACATTAAGTATAAAAAACTACGTGGAAATTCATTTAATTTAGATTATTATGACATATTTCGTTTAAGCAAAACTAAATAAGACATCGGTTGGAGAAAATTACTTTAAAACTATTCATTTCGTTACGAAGTTGTTGGCAAAAACAATTATTTTCAGTTATATTAAAAATATGTATAGAAGTATTTAGTATTGAGAATAATGCTAATACAATCATATTTACTTGCGAAAGATAATATAGATATATATTTGACAATCTAATTCACAATACAATGTTTTTGTTTGAATGGTTGCATGTAATGGAGGAAATTTGGTATTCAGGTAAATTATGAAATTTGTTAATGCATATTTATGTTTATAGACTTATTGGACATATTCTAATAATAAAGTTAAGAATTCCAACAAATATTAACAAAATATGAAAAATATTTATTCGCTCATAATATGATACCAAAATTACGTATATATAAATTATCATATAGTTTTATTTGTATATGTTTAACAATTACTTGCATAATTTGTTTCATATTGCCCGATCTTGTCTAGGGTATCAAAACCGCAAAGGTTAATCCAATTGTCTCTTAATCTTGGTTTACTAATTTCTCCTAAATTTATTATACATGTGGTATGTATGATATTTCACCCTCTAATATTTTTTTGAATTGGTAAATAATTTTTTCATTCAATTTAGTAGATATATTTATAATTTCTACTTATTTGTAGTTTTATTTAATATGGGTTATTTCATATAAAGGAAAACTTTATGTTTTTTTATTTGTTTTTAACATTTTTATACAATTTAGTATAAAATAGTACGTGGAAATTCATTTACTTTAGATTATTATGACATATTTCATTTTAGCAAAGCAAAATTAGACATTGGTTGGAGAAAATTACAGTGAAACTATCCATTTTGTTTCGAAGTTGTTTGCAAAAACAATAATTTTCAGTTATATTAAAATATGTATAGAAGTATTTATATTTCAGAATAATGCTAATACAATCATATTTAACTTGTGAGAGATAATATAGATATATATTTGATGATCTAATTCACAATACAATTTTATGGTTAGAATGGTTGTATGTAAAGGACATATTTTTATATTCACATTAATTATAAAAATTTGGTAATCCATATTTATGTTTATAGACTTATTGGACATATTCTTAATAATAAAGTTAAGAATTCCAACAAATATTAACAAAATATGAAAAATATTTATTCGCTCATAATATGATACCAAAATTACGTATATATAAATTATCATATAAATTTATTTGTATATGTTTAACAATTACTTGCATAATTTGGTTGCATATTGCCCGATCTTGTCTAGGGTATCGACACCACAAAGGTTAATCCAATTGTCTCTTAATCTTGCTTTACTAATTTCTCCTAAATTTATTATACATGTGGTATGTATGATATTTCACCCTCTAATATTTTTTTTGAATTGGTAAATAATTTTTTCATTCAATTTAGTAGATATATTTATAATTTCTACTTATTTGTAGTTTTATTTAATATGGGTTATTTCATATAAAGGAAAACTTTATGTTTTTTTATTTGTTTTTAACATTTTTATACAATTTAGTATAAAATAGTACGTGGAAATTCATTTACTTTAGATTATTATGACATATTTCATTTTAGCAAAGCAAAATTAGACATTGGTTGGAGAAAGTTACACTGAAACTATTCATTTTGTTTCGAAGTTGTTTGCAAAAACAATAATTTTCAGTTATATTAAAATATGTATAGAAGTATTTATATTTCAGAATAATGCTAATACAATCATATTTAACTTGTGAGAGATAATATAGATATATATTTGATGATCTAATTCACAATACAATTTTATGGTTAGAATGGTTTGCATGTAAAGGACATATTTTTATATTCACATTAATTATAAAAATTTGGTAATCCATATTTATGTTTATAGACTTATTAGACATATTCTTAATAATAAAGTTAAGAATTCCAACAAATATTAACAAAATATGAAAAATATTTATTCACTCAAAATATGATACCAAAATTACGTATATATAAATTATCATATAAATTTATTTGTATATGTTTAACAATTACTTGCATAATTTGGTTGCATATTGCCCGATCTTGTCTAGGGTATCGACACCACAAAGGTTAATCCAATTGTCTCTTAATCTTGCTTTACTAATTTCTCCTAAATTTATTATACATGTGGTATGTATGATATTTCACCCTCTAATATTTTTTTTGAATTGGTAAATAATTTTTTCATTCAATTTAGTTGATATATTTATAATTTCTACTTATATGTAGTTTTATTTAATATGGGTTATTTCATATAAAGGAAAACTTTATGTTTTTTTATTTGTTTTTAACATTTTTATACAATTTAGTATAAAATAGTACGTGGAAATTCATTTACTTTAGATTATTATGACATATTTCATTTTAGCAAAGCAAAATTAGACATTGGTTGGAGAAAGTTACAGTGAAACTATTCATTTTGTTTCGAAGTTGTTTGCAAAAACAATAATTTTCAGTTATATTAAAATATGTATAGAAGTATTTATATTTCAGAATAATGCTAATACAATCATATTTAACTTGTGAGAGATAATATAGATATATATAGATATACATTTGATGATCTAATTCACAATACAATTTTATGGTTAGAATGGTTGCATGTAAAGGACATATTTTTATATTCACATTAATTATAAAAATTTGGTAATCCATATTTATGTTTATAGACTTATTACACATATTCTTAATAATAAAGTTAAGAATTCCAACAAATATTAACAAAATATGAAAAATATTTATTCACTCAAAATATGATACCAAAATTACGTATATATAAATTATCATATAAATTTATTTGTATATGTTTAACAATTACTTGCATAATTTGGTTGCATATTGCCCGATCTTGTCTAGGGTATCGACAACACAAAGGTTAATCCAATTGTCTCTTAATCTTGCTTTACTAATTTCTCCTAAATTTATTATACATGTGGTATGTATGATATTTCACCCTCTAATATTTTTTTTGAATTGGTAAATAATTTTTTCATTCAATTTAGTAGATATATTTATAATTTCTACTTATATGTAGTTTTATTTAATATGGGTTATTTCATATAAAGGAAAACTTTATGTTTTTTTATTTGTTTTTAACATTTTTTATACAATTTAGTATAAAATAGTACGTGGAAATTCATTTACTTTAGATTATTATGACATATTTCATTTTAGCAAAGCAAAATTAGACATTGGTTGGAGAAAATTACAGTGAAACTATTCATTTTGTTTCGAAGTTGTTTGCAAAAACAATAATTTTCAGTTATATTAAAATATGTATAGAAGTATTTATATTTGAGAATAATGCTAATACAATCATATTAAACTTGTGAGAGATAATATAGATATATATTTGATGATCTAATTCACAATACAATTTTATGGTTAGAATGGTTGCATGTAAAGGGACATATTTTTATATTCACATTAATTATAAAAATTTGGTAATCCATATTTATGTTTATAGACTTATTACACATATTCTTAATAATAAAGTTAAGAATTCCAACAAATATTAACAAAATATGAAAAATATTTATTCACTCAAAATATGATACCAAAATTACGTATATATAAATTATCATATAAATTTATTTGTATATGTTTAACAATTACTTGCATAATTTGGTTGCATATTGCCCGATCTTGTCTAGGGTATCGACAACACAAAGGTTAATCCAATTGTCTCTTAATCTTGCTTTACTAATTTCTCCTAAATTTATTATACATGTGGTATGTATGATATTTCACCCTCTAATATTTTTTTTGAATTGGTAAATAATTTTTTCATTCAATTTAGTAGATATATTTATAATTTCTACTTATATGTAGTTTTATTTAATATGGGTTATTTCATATAAAGGAAAACTTTATGTTTTTTTATTTGTTTTTAACATTTTTATACAATTTAGTATAAAATAGTACGTGGAAATTCATTTACTTTAGATTATTATGACATATTTCATTTTAGCAAAGCAAAATTAGACATTGGTTGGAGGAAAATTACAGTGAAACTATTCATTTTGTTTCGAAGTTGTTTGCAAAAACAATAATTTTCAGTTATATTAAAATATGTATAGAAGTATTTATATTTGAGAATAATGCTAATACAATCATATTAAACTTGTGAGAGATAATATAGATATATATTTGATGATCTAATTCACAATACAATTTTATGGTTAGAATGGTTGCATGTAAAGGACATATTTTTATATTCACATTAATTATAAAAATTTGGTAATCCATATTTATGTTTATAGACTTATTACACATATTCTTAATAATAAAGTTAAGAATTCCAACAAATATTAACAAAATATGAAAAATATTTATTCACTCAAAATATGATACCAAAATTACGTATATATAAATTATCATATAAATTTATTTGTATATGTTTAACAATTACTTGCATAATTTTGGTTGCATATTGCCCGATCTTGTCTAGGGTATCGACACCACAAAGGTTAATCCAATTGTCTCTTAATCTTGCTTTACTAATTTCTCCTAAATTTATTATACATGTGGTATGTATGATATTTCACCCTCTAATATTTTTTTTGAATTGGTAAATAATTTTTTCATTCAATTTAGTAGATATATTTATAATTTCTACTTATATGTAGTTTTATTTAATATGGGTTATTTCATATAAAGGAAAACTCTATGTTTTTTTATTTGTTTTTAACATTTTTATACAATTTAGTATAAAATAGTACGTGGAAATTCATTTACTTTAGATTATTATGACATATTTCATTTTAGCAAAGCAAAATTAGACATTGGTTGGAGAAAATTACAGTGAAACTATTCATTTTGTTTCGAAGTTGTTTGCAAAAACAATAATTTTCAGTTATATTAAAATATGTATAGAAGTATTTATATTTGAGAATAATGCTAATACAATCATATTAAACTTGTGAGAGATAATATAGATATATATTTGATGATCTAATTCACAATACAATTTTATGGTTAGAATGGTTGCATGTAAAGGACATATTTTTATATTCACATTAATTATAAAAATTTGGTAATCCATATTTATGTTTATAGACTTATTACACATATTCTTAATAATAAAGTTAAGAATTCCAACAAATATTAACAAAATATGAAAAATATTTATTCACTCAAAATATGATACCAAAATTACGTATATATAAATTATCATATAAATTTATTTGTATATGTTTAACAATTACTTGCATAATTTGGTTGCATATTGCCCGATCTTGTCTAGGGTATCGACAACACAAAGGTTAATCCAATTGTCTCTTAATCTTGCTTTACTAATTTCTCCTAAATTTATTATACATGTGGTATGTATGATATTTCACCCTCTAATATTTTTTTTGAATTGGTAAATAATTTTTTTCATTCAATTTAGTAGATATATTTATAATTTCTACTTATATGTAGTTTTATTTAATATGGGTTATTTCATATAAAGGAAAACTTTATGTTTTTTTATTTGTTTTTAACATTTTTATACAATTTAGTATAAAATAGTACGTGGAAATTCATTTACTTTAGATTATTATGACATATTTCATTTTAGCAAAGCAAAATTAGACATTGGTTGGAGAAAATTACAGTGAAACTATTCATTTTGTTTCGAAGTTGTTTGCAAAAACAATAATTTTCAGTTATATTAAAAGATGTATAGAAGTATTTATATTTGAGAATAATGCTAATACAATCATATTAAACTTGTGAGAGATAATATAGATATATATTTGATGATCTAATTCACAATACAATTTTATGGTTAGAATGGTTGCATGTAAAGGACATATTTTTATATTCACATTAATTATAAAAATTTGGTAATCCATATTTATGTTTATAGACTTATTACACATATTCTTAATAATAAAGTTAAGAATTCCAACAAATATTAACAAAATATGAAAAATATTTATTCACTCAAAATATGATACCAAAATTACGTATATATAAATTATCATATAAATTTATTTGTATATGTTTAACAATTACTTGCATAATTTGGTTGCATATTGCCCGATCTTGTCTAGGGTATCGACACCACAAAGGTTAATCCAATTGTCTCTTAATCTTGCTTTACTAATTTCTCCTAAATTTATTATACATGTGGTATGTATGATATTTCACCCTCTAATATTTTTTTTGAATTGGTAAATAATTTTTTCATTCAATTTAGTAGATATATTTATAATTTCTACTTATATGTAGTTTTATTTAATATGGGTTATTTCATATAAAGGAAAACTCTATGTTTTTTTATTTGTTTTTAACATTTTTATACAATTTAGTATAAAATAGTACGTGGAAATTCATTTACTTTAGATTATTATGACATATTTCATTTTAGCAAAGCAAAATTAGACATTGGTTGGAGAAAATTACAGTGAAACTATTCATTTTGTTTCGAAGTTGTTTGCAAAAACAATAATTTTCAGTTATATTAAAATATGTATAGAAGTATTTATATTTGAGAATAATGCTAATACAATCATATTTAACTAGTGAGAGATAATATAGATATATATTTGATGATCTAATTCTCAATACAATTTTATGGTTAGAATGGTTGCATGTAAAGGACATATTTTTATATTCACATTAATTATAAAAATTTGGTAATCCATATTTATGTTTATAGACTTATTAGACATATTCTTAATAATAAAGTTAAGAATTCCAACAAATATTAACAAAATATGAAAAATATTTATTCACTCAAAATATGATACCAAAATTACGTATATATAAATTATCATATAAATTTATTTGTATATGTTTAACAATTACTTGCATAATTTGGTTGCATATTGCCCGATCTTGTCTAGGGTATCGACACCACAAAGGTTAATCCAATTGTCTCTTAATCTTGCTTTACTAATTTCTCCTAAATTTATTATACATGTGGTATGTATGATATTTCACCCTCTAATATTTTTTTTGAATTGGTAAATAATTATTTCATTTAATTTAGTAGATATATTTATAATTTCTACTTATATGTGGTTTTATTTAATATGGGTTATTTCATATAAAGGAAAACTCTATGTTTTTTTATTTGTTTTTAACATTTTTATCACATTTAGTATAAAATAGTACGTGGAAATTCATTTACTTTAGATTATTATGACATATTTCATTTTAGCAAAGCAAAATTAGACATTGGTTGGAGAAAATTACAGTGAAACTATTCATTTTGTTTCGAAGTTGTTTGCAAAAACAATAATTTTCAGTTATATTAAAATATGTATAGAAGTATTTATATTTGAGAATAATGCTAATACAATCATATTTAACTTGTGAGAGATAATATAGATATATATTTGATGATCTAATTCACAATACAATTTTATGGTTAGAATGGTTGCATGTAAAGGACATATTTTTATATTCACATTAATTATAAAAATTTGGTAATCCATATTTATGTTTATAGACTTATTAGACATATTCTTAATAATAAAGTTAAGAATTCCAAAAAATATTAACAAAATATGAAAAATATTTATTCACTCAAAATATGATACCAAAATTACGTATATATAAATTATCATATAGTTTTATTTGTATATGTTTAACAATTACTTGCATAATTTGTTTCATATTGCCCGATCTTGTCTAGGGTATCAAAACCACAAAGGTTAATCCAATTGTCTCTTAATCTTGGTTTACTAATTTCTCCTAAATTTATTATACATGTGGTATATATGATATTTCACCCTCTAATATTTTTTTTGAATTGGTAAATAATTTTTTCATTCAATTTAGTAGATATATTTATAATTTCTACTTATATGTAGTTTTATTTAATATGGGTTATTTCATATAAAGGAAAACTTTATGTTTTTTTATTTGTTTTTAACATTTTTATACAATTTAGTATAAAATAGTACGTGGAAATTCATTTACTTTAGATTATTATGACATATTTCATTTTAGCAAAGCAAAATTAGACATTGGTTGGAGAAAATTACAATGAAACTATTCATTTTGTTTCGAAGTTGTTTGCAAAAACAATAATTTTCAGTTATATTAAAATATGTATAGAAGTATTTATATTTGAGAATAATGCTAATACAATCATATTTAACTTGTGAGAGATAATATAGATATATATTTGATGATCTAATTCACAATACAATTTTATGGTTAGAATGGTTGCATTTAAAGGACATATTTTTATATTCACATTAATTATAAAAATTTGGTAATCCATATTTATGTTTATAGACTTATTAGACATATTCTTAATAATAAAGTTAAGAATTCCAACAAATATTAACAAAATATGAAAAATATTTATTCACTCAAAATATGATACCAAAATTACGTATATATAAATTATCATATAAATTTATTTGTATATGTTTAACAATTACTTGCATAATTTGTTTCATATTGCCCGATCTTGTCTAGGGTATCAAAACCACAAAGGTTAATCCAATTGTCTCTTAATCTTGGTTTACTAATTTCTCCTAAATTTATTATACATGTGGTATGTATGATATTTCACCCTCTAATATTTTTTTTGAATTGGTAAATAATTATTTCATTTAATTTAGTAGATATATTTATAATTTCTACTTAAATGTGGTTTTATTTAATATGGGTTATTTCATATAAAGGAAAACTTTATGTTTTTTTATTTGTTTTTAACATTTTTATCACATTTAGTATAAAATAGTACGTGGAAATTCATTTACTTTAGATTATTATGACATATTTCATTTTAGCAAAACAAAATAATACAATGGTTGGGGAAAATTACAGTGAAACTACTCATTTGGTTTCGAAGTTGTTTGCAAAACAATAATTTTCAGCTATAATAAAATATGTATAGAAGTATTTAGTATTGAGAATAATGCTTATACAATCATATTTAACTTGTGATAGATAATATAGATATTTATTTGATGATCTAATTCACAATACAATTTTATGGTTTAAATAGTTTCATGTAAAGGACATATTTTTATATTCACATTAATTATGAAATTTGGTTATCGATATTTATGTTTATAGACTTATTAGATATATTCTTAATAATAAAGTTAAGAATTCAAACAAATATTAACAAAATATGAAAAATATTTATTCCCTCATAATATGATACCAAAATTACGTATATATAAATTATCATATAGTTTTATTTGTATATGTTCAACAATTACTTGCATAATTTGGTTTCATATTGCCCGATCTTGTCTAGGGTATCGAAACCACAAAGGTTAATCCATTTGTCTCTTAATCTTGCTTTACTAATTTCACCTAAATTTATTATACATGTGGTATGTATTATATTTCACCCTCTAATGTTTTTTTTGAATTGGTAAATAATTTCTTCATTCAATTTAGTAGATATATTTCTAATTTCTACTTATATGTGGTTTTATTTAATTTGGGTTATTTCATATAAAGGAAAACTTTATGTTTTTTTATTTGTTTTTAACATTTTTATCAAATTTAGTATAAAATAGTACGTGGAAATTCATTTACTTTAGATTATTATGACATATTTCGTTTTAGCAAAACAAAATAAGACATCGGTTGGGGAAAATTACAGTGAAACTATTCATTTTGTTTCGAAGTTGTTTGCAAAAACAATAATTTTCAGTTATATTAAAATATGTATAGAAGTATTTAGTATTGAGAATAATGCTAATACAATCATATTTAACTTGTGATAGATAATATAGATATATATTTGATGATCTAATTCACAATACAATTTTATGGTTTGAATAGTTTCATGTAAAGGACATATTTTTATATTCACATTAATTATGAAATTTGGTTATCCATATTTATGTTTATAGACTTATTAGACATATTCTTAATAATAAAGTTAAGAATTCCAACAAATATTAACAAAATATGAAAAATATTTATTCACTCAAAATATGATACCAAAATTACGTATATATAAATTATGATATAAATTTATTTGTATATGTTTAACAATTACTTGCATAATTTGGTTGCATATTGCCCGATCTTGTCTAGGGTATCGACACCACAAAAGTTAATCCAATTGTCTCTTAATCTTGCTTTACTAATTTCTCCTAAATTTATTATACATGTGGTATGTATGATATTTTACCCTATAATAGTTTTTTTGAATTGCTAAATTATTATTTCATTCAATTTAGTAGATATATTTATAATTTCTACTTATATGTGGTTTTATTTAATATGGGTTATTTCATATAAAGGAAAACTTTATGTTTTTTTATTTGTTTTTAACATTTTTATCACATTTAGTATAAAATAGTATGTGGAAATTCATTTACTTTAGATTATTATGAGATATTTCGTTTTAGCAAAACAAAATAAGACATCGGTTTGAGAAAATTACTTTAACACTATTCATTTTGTTTCAATGTTGTTGGCAAACACAATGATTTTCAGTTATATTAAAATATGTAAAGAAGTATTTAGTATTGAGAATAATGCTAATACAATCATATTTAACTTGTGATAGATAATATAGATATATATTTGATGATCTAATTCACAATACAATTTTATGGTTTGAATAGTTTCATTTAAAGGACATATTTTTATATTCACATTAATTATGAAATTTGGTTATCCATATTTATGTTTATAGACTTATTAGACATATTCTTAATAATAAAGTTAAGAATTCCAACAAATATTAACAAAATATGAAAAATATTTATTCCCTCATAATATGATACCAAAATTACGTATGTATAAATTATCATATAGTTTTATTTGTATATGTTTAACAATTACTTGCATAATTTGGTTTCATATTGCCTGATCTTGTCTAGGGTATCGAAACCACAAATGTTAATCCAATTGTCTCTTAATCTTGCTTTACTAATTTCACCTAAATTTATTATACATGTGGTATGTATTATATTTCACCCTCTAATATTTTTTTTGAATTGGTAAATAATTTCTTCATTCAATTTAGTAGATATATTTCTAATTTCTACTTATATGTGGTTTTATTTAATATGGGTTAGTTCATATAAAGGAAAACTATATGTTTTTTTATTTGTTTTTAACATTTTTATCACATTTAGTATAAAATAGTACGTGGAAATTCATTTACTTTAGATTATTATGACATATTTCGTTTTAGCAAAACAAAATAAGACATCGGTTGTGGAAAATTACAGTGAAACTATTCATTTTGTGTCGAAGTTGTTTGCAAAAACAATAATTTTCAGTTATATTAAAATATGTATAGAAGTATTTAGTATTGAGAATAATGCTAATACAATCATATTTAACTTGTGATAGATAATATAGATATATATTTGATGATCTAATTCACAATACAATTTTATGGTTTGAATAGTTTCATGTAAAGGACATATTTTTATATTTACATTAATTATGAAATTTGGTTATCCATATTTATGTTTATAGACTTATTAGACATATTCTTAATAATAAAGTTAAAAATTCCAACAAATATTAAAAAAAAATGAAAAATATTTATTCCCTCATAATATGATACCAAAATTACGTATGTATAAATTATAATAAAGTTTTATTTGTATATGTTTAACAATTACCTGCATAATTTGGTTACATAATGCTCGATCTTGTCTAGGGTATCGACACCACAAAGGTTAATCCAATTGTCTCTTAATCTTGCTTTACTAATTTCTCCTAAATTTATTATACATGTGGTATGTATTATATTTCACCCTATAATAGTTTTTTTGAATGGGTAAATAATATAATCATTCAATTTAGTAGATATATTTCTAATTTATACTTATATGTGGTTTTATTTAATATGGGTTAGTTCATATAAAGGAAAACTATATGTTTTTTTATTTGTTTTTAACATTTTTATCACATTTAGTATAAAATAGTATGTGGAAATTCATTTACTTTAGATTATTATGACATATTTCGTTTTAGCTAAACAAAATAAGACATCGGTTGGGGAAAATTACAGTGAAACTATTCATTTTGTTTCGAAGTTGTTTGCAAAAACAATAATTTTCAGCTATATTAAAATATGTATAGAAGTATTTAGTATTGAGAATAATGCTAATACAATCATATTTAACTTGTGATAGATAATATAGATATTTATTTGATGATCTAATTCACAATACAATTTTATGGTTTAAATAGTTTCATGTAAAGGACATATTTTTATATTCACATTAATTATGAAATTTGGTTATCCATATTTATGTTTATAGACTTATTAGACATATTCTTAATAATAAAGTTAAGAATTCCAACAAATATTAACAAAATATGAAAAATATTTATTCACTCAAAATATGATACCAAAATTACGTATGTATAAATTATCATATAGTTTTATTTGTATATGTTTAACAATTACTTGCATAATTTGTTTCATATTGCCCGATCTTGTCTAGGGTATCAAAACCACAAAGGTTAATCCAATTGTCTCTTAATCTTGGTTTACTAATTTCTCCTAAATTTATTATACATGTGGTATATATGATATTTCACCCTCTAATATTTTTTTTGAATTGGTAAATAATTTTTTCATTCAATTTAGTAGATATATTTATAATTTCTACTTATATGTAGTTTTATTTAATATGGGTTATTTCATATAAAGGAAAACTTTATGTTTTTTTATTTGTTTTTAACATTTTTATACAATTTAGTATAAAATAGTACGTGGAAATTCATTTACTTTAGATTATTATGACATATTTCATTTTAGCAAAGCAAAATTAGACATTGGTTGGAGAAAATTACAATGAAACTATTCATTTTGTTTCGAAGTTGTTTGCAAAAACAATAATTTTCAGTTATATTAAAATATGTATAGAAGTATTTATATTTGAGAATAATGCTAATACAATCATATTTAACTTGTGAGAGATAATATAGATATATATTTGATGATCTAATTCACAATACAATTTTATGGTTAGAATGGTTGCATTTAAAGGACATATTTTTATATTCACATTAATTATAAAAATTTGGTAATCCATATTTATGTTTATAGACTTATTAGACATATTCTTAATAATAAAGTTAAGAATTCCAACAAATATTAACAAAATATGAAAAATATTTATTCACTCAAAATATGATACCAAAATTACGTATATATAAATTATCATATAAATTTATTTGTATATGTTTAACAATTACTTGCATAATTTGTTTCATATTGCCCGATCTTGTCTAGGGTATCAAAACCACAAAGGTTAATCCAATTGTCTCTTAATCTTGGTTTACTAATTTCTCCTAAATTTATTATACATGTGGTATGTATGATATTTCACCCTCTAATATTTTTTTTGAATTGGTAAATAATTATTTCATTTAATTTAGTAGATATATTTATAATTTCTACTTAAATGTGGTTTTATTTAATATGGGTTATTTCATATAAAGGAAAACTTTATGTTTTTTTATTTGTTTTTAACATTTTTATCACATTTAGTATAAAATAGTACGTGGAAATTCATTTACTTTAGATTATTATGACATATTTCATTTTAGCAAAACAAAATAATACAATGGTTGGGGAAAATTACAGTGAAACTACTCATTTGGTTTCGAAGTTGTTTGCAAAACAATAATTTTCAGCTATAATAAAATATGTATAGAAGTATTTAGTATTGAGAATAATGCTTATACAATCATATTTAACTTGTGATAGATAATATAGATATTTATTTGATGATCTAATTCACAATACAATTTTATGGTTTAAATAGTTTCATGTAAAGGACATATTTTTATATTCACATTAATTATGAAATTTGGTTATCCATATTTATGTTTATAGACTTATTAGATATATTCTTAATAATAAAGTTAAGAATTCAAACAAATATTAACAAAATATGAAAAATATTTATTCCCTCATAATATGATACCAAAATTACGTATATATAAATTATCATATAGTTTTATTTGTATATGTTCAACAATTACTTGCATAATTTGGTTTCATATTGCCCGATCTTGTCTAGGGTATCGAAACCACAAAGGTTAATCCATTTGTCTCTTAATCTTGCTTTACTAATTTCACCTAAATTTATTATACATGTGGTATGTATTATATTTCACCCTCTAATGTTTTTTTTGAATTGGTAAATAATTTCTTCATTCAATTTAGTAGATATATTTCTAATTTCTACTTATATGTGGTTTTATTTAATTTGGGTTATTTCATATAAAGGAAAACTTTATGTTTTTTTATTTGTTTTTAACATTTTTATCAAATTTAGTATAAAATAGTACGTGGAAATTCATTTACTTTAGATTATTATGACATATTTCGTTTTAGCAAAACAAAATAAGACATCGGTTGGGGAAAATTACAGTGAAACTATTCATTTTGTTTCGAAGTTGTTTGCAAAAACAATAATTTTCAGTTATATTAAAATATGTATAGAAGTATTTAGTATTGAGAATAATGCTAATACAATCATATTTAACTTGTGATAGATAATATAGATATATATTTGATGATCTAATTCACAATACAATTTTATGGTTTGAATAGTTTCATGTAAAGGACATATTTTTATATTCACATTAATTATGAAATTTGGTTATCCATATTTATGTTTATAGACTTATTAGACATATTCTTAATAATAAAGTTAAGAATTCCAACAAATATTAACAAAATATGAAAAATATTTATTCACTCAAAATATGATACCAAAATTACGTATATATAAATTATGATATAAATTTATTTGTATATGTTTAACAATTACTTGCATAATTTGGTTGCATATTGCCCGATCTTGTCTAGGGTATCGACACCACAAAAGTTAATCCAATTGTCTCTTAATCTTGCTTTACTAATTTCTCCTAAATTTATTATACATGTGGTATGTATGATATTTTACCCTATAATAGTTTTTTTGAATTGCTAAATTATTATTTCATTCAATTTAGTAGATATATTTATAATTTCTACTTATATGTGGTTTTATTTAATATGGGTTATTTCATATAAAGGAAAACTTTATGTTTTTTTATTTGTTTTTAACATTTTTATCACATTTAGTATAAAATAGTATGTGGAAATTCATTTACTTTAGATTATTATGAGATATTTCGTTTTAGCAAAACAAAATAAGACATCGGTTTGAGAAAATTACTTTAACACTATTCATTTTGTTTCAATGTTGTTGGCAAACACAATGATTTTCAGTTATATTAAAATATGTAAAGAAGTATTTAGTATTGAGAATAATGCTAATACAATCATATTTAACTTGTGATAGATAATATAGATATATATTTGATGATCTAATTCACAATACAATTTTATGGTTTGAATAGTTTCATTTAAAGGACATATTTTTATATTCACATTAATTATGAAATTTGGTTATCCATATTTATGTTTATAGACTTATTAGATATATTCTTAATAATAAAGTTAAGAATTCCAACAAATATTAACAAAATATGAAAAATATTTATTCCCTCATAATATGATACCAAAATTACGTATGTATAAATTATCATATAGTTTTATTTGTATATGTTTAACAATTACTTGCATAATTTGGTTTCATATTGCCTGATCTTGTCTAGGGTATCGAAACCACAAATGTTAATCCAATTGTCTCTTAATCTTGCTTTACTAATTTCACCTAAATTTATTATACATGTGGTATGTATTATATTTCACCCTCTAATATTTTTTTTGAATTGGTAAATAATTTCTTCATTCAATTTAGTAGATATATTTCTAATTTCTACTTATATGTGGTTTTATTTAATATGGGTTAGTTCATATAAAGGAAAACTATATGTTTTTTTATTTGTTTTTAACATTTTTATCACATTTAGTATAAAATAGTACGTGGAAATTCATTTACTTTAGATTATTATGACATATTTCGTTTTAGCAAAACAAAATAAGACATCGGTTGTGGAAAATTACAGTGAAACTATTCATTTTGTGTCGAAGTTGTTTGCAAAAACAATAATTTTCAGTTATATTAAAATATGTATAGAAGTATTTAGTATTGAGAATAATGCTAATACAATCATATTTAACTTGTGATAGATAATATAGATATATATTTGATGATCTAATTCACAATACAATTTTATGGTTTGAATAGTTTCATGTAAAGGACATATTTTTATATTTACATTAATTATGAAATTTGGTTATCCATATTTATGTTTATAGACTTATTAGACATATTCTTAATAATAAAGTTAAAAATTCCAACAAATATTAAAAAAAAATGAAAAATATTTATTCCCTCATAATATGATACCAAAATTACGTATGTATAAATTATAATAAAGTTTTATTTGTATATGTTTAACAATTACCTGCATAATTTGGTTACATAATGCTCGATCTTGTCTAGGGTATCGACACCACAAAGGTTAATCCAATTGTCTCTTAATCTTGCTTTACTAATTTCTCCTAAATTTATTATACATGTGGTATGTATTATATTTCACCCTATAATAGTTTTTTTGAATGGGTAAATAATATAATCATTCAATTTAGTAGATATATTTCTAATTTATACTTATATGTGGTTTTATTTAATATGGGTTAGTTCATATAAAGGAAAACTATATGTTTTTTTATTTGTTTTTAACATTTTTATCACATTTAGTATAAAATAGTATGTGGAAATTCATTTACTTTAGATTATTATGACATATTTCGTTTTAGCTAAACAAAATAAGACATCGGTTGGGGAAAATTACAGTGAAACTATTCATTTTGTTTCGAAGTTGTTTGCAAAAACAATAATTTTCAGCTATATTAAAATATGTATAGAAGTATTTAGTATTGAGAATAATGCTAATACAATCATATTTAACTTGTGATAGATAATATAGATATTTATTTGATGATCTAATTCACAATACAATTTTATGGTTTAAATAGTTTCATGTAAAGGACATATTTTTATATTCACATTAATTATGAAATTTGGTTATCCATATTTATGTTTATAGACTTATTAGATATATTCTTAATAATAAAGTTAAGAATTCCAACAAATATTAACAAAATATGAAAAATATTTATTCCCTCATAATATGATACCAAAATTACGTATATATAAATTATCATATAGTTTTATTTGTATATGTTTAACAATTACTTGCATAATTTGGTTTCATATTGCCCGATCTTGTCTAGGGTATCGAAACCACAAAGGTTAATCCAATTGTCTCTTAATCTTGCTTTACTAATTTCACCTAAATTTATTATACATGTGGTATGTATTATATTTCACCCTCTAATGTTTTTTTTTGAATTGGTAAATAATTTCTTCATTCAATTTAGTAGATATATTTCTAATTTCTACTTATATGTGGTTTTATTTAATTTGGGTTATTTCATATAAAGGAAAACTTTATGTTTTTTTATTTGTTTTTAACATTTTTATCAAATTTAGTATAAAATAGTACGTGGAAATTCATTTAGTTTAGATTATTATGACATATTTCGTTTTAGCAAAACAAAATAAGACATCGGTTGGGGAAAATTACAGTGAAACTATTCATTTTGTTTCGAAGTTGTTTGCAAAAATAATAATTTTCAGTTATATTAAAATATGTATAGAAGTATTTAGTATTGAGAATAATGCTAATACAATCATATTTAACTTGTGATAGATAATATAGATATATATTTGATGATCTAATTCACAATACAATTTTATGGTTTGAATAGTTTCATGTAAAGGACATATTTTTATATTCACATTAATTATGAAATTTGGTTATCCATATTTATGTTTATAGACTTATTAGACATATTCTTAATAATAAAGTTAAGAATTCCAACAAATATTAACAAAATATGAAAAATATTTATTCACTCAAAATATGATACCAAAATTACGTATGTATAAATTATCATATAGTTTTATTTGTATATGTTTAACAATTACTTGCATAATTTGGTTGCATATTGCCCGATCTTGTCTAGGGTATCGACACCACAAAGGTTAATCCAATTGTCTCTTAATCTTGCTTTACTAATTTCTCCTAAATTTATTATACATGTGGTATGTATGATATTTTACCCTATAATAGTTTTTTTGAATTGCTAAATTATTATTTCATTCAATTTAGTAGATATATTTATAATTTATACTTATATGTGGTTTTATTTAATATGTGTTATTTCATATAAAGGAAAACTTTATGTTTTTTTTATTTGTTTTTAACATTTTTATCACATTTAGTATAAAATAGTACGTGGAAATTCATTTACTTTTGATTATTATGACATATTTCGTTTTAGCAAAACAAAATAAGACATCGTTTGGGTAAAATTACAGTGAAACTATTCATTTTGTTTCGAAGTTGTTTGCAAAAACAATAATTTTCAGTTATATTAAAATATGTATAGAAGTATTTAGTATTGAGAATAATGCTAATACAATCATATTTAACTTGTGATAGATAATATAGATATTTATTTGATGATCTAATTCACAATACAATTTTATGGTTTAAATAGTTTCATGTAAAGGACATATTTTTATATTCACATTAATTATGAAATTTGGTTATCCATATTTATGTTTATAGACTTATTAGATATATTCTTAATAATAAAGTTAAGAATTCCAACAAATATTAACAAAATATGAAAAATATTTATTCCCTCATAATATGATACCAAAATTACGTATATATAAATTATCATATAGTTTTATTTGTATATGTTTAACAATTACTTGCATAATTTGGTTTCATATTGCCCGATCTTGTCTAGGGTATCGAAACCACAAAGGTTAATCCAATTGTCTCTTAATCTTGCTTTACTAATTTCACCTAAATTTATTATACATGTGGTATGTATTATATTTCACCCTCTAATGTTTTTTTTGAATTGGTAAATAATTTCTTCATTCAATTTAGTAGATATATTTCTAATTTCTACTTATATGTGGTTTTATTTAATTTGGGTTATTTCCTATAAAGGAAAACTTTATGTTTTTTTATTTGTTTTTAACATTTTTATCACATTTAGTGTAAAATAGTACGTGGAAATTCATTTACTTTAGATTATTATGACATATTTCGTTTTAGCTAAACAAAATAAGACATCGGTTGGGGAAAATTAGAGTTAAACTATTCATTTTGTTTCGAAGTTGTTTGCAAAAACAATAATTTTCAGTTATATTAACATATGTAGAGAAGTATTTAGTATTGAGAATAATGCTAATACAATCATATTTAACTTGTGATAGATAATATAGATATATATTTGATAATCTAATTCACAATACAATGTTTTTGTTTGAATGGTTGCATGTAAAGGAGGAATTTTTGTATTCAGATAAATTATGAAACTTGGTAATCCATATTTATGTTTATAGACTTATTAGACATATTCTTTATTATAAAGTTAAGAATTCCAACAAATATTAACAAAATATGAAAAATATTTATTCCCTCATAATATGATACCAAAATTACGTATATATAAATTATCATATAGTTTTATTTGTATATGTTTAACAATTACTTGCATAATTTGGTTTCATATTTCCCGATCTTGTCTAGGGTATCGACACCACAAAGGTTAATCCAATTGTCTCTTAATCTTGCTTTACTAATTTCTCCTAAATTTATTATACATGTAGTATGTATTATATTTCACCCTCTAATATTTTTTTTGAATTGGTAAATAATTTTTTCATTCAATTTAGTAGATATATTTCTAATTTCTACTTATATGTGGTTTTATTTAAATATGGGTTATTTCATATAAAGGAAAACTATATGTTTTTTTATTTGTTTTTAACATTTTTATCACATTTAGTGTAAAATAGTACGTGGAAATTCATTTACTTTAGATTATTATGACATATTTCGTTTTAGCTAAACAAAATAAGACATCGGTTGGGGAAAATTAGAGTTAAACTATTCATTTTGTTTCGAAGTTGTTTGCAAAAACAATAATTTTCAGTTATATTAAAATATGTATAGAAGTATTTAGTATTGAGAATAATGCTAATACAATCATATTTAACTTGTGATAGATAATATAGATATTTATTTGATGATCTAATTCACAATACAATTTTATGGTTTAAATAGTTTCATGTAAAGGACATATTTTTATATTCACATTAATTATGAAATTTGGTTATCCATATTTATGTTTATAGACTTATTAGATATATTCTTAATAATAAAGTTAAGAATTCCAACAAATATTAACAAAATATGAAAAATATTTATTCCCTCATAATATGATACCAAAATTACGTATATATAAATTATCATATAGTTTTATTTGTATATGTTTAACAATTACTTGCATAATTTGGTTTCATATTGCCCGATCTTGTCTAGGGTATCGAAACCACAAAGGTTAATCCAATTGTCTCTTAATCTTGCTTTACTAATTTCACCTAAATTTATTATACATGTGGTATGTATTATATTTCACCCTCTAATGTTTTTTTTGAATTGGTAAATAATTTCTTCATTCAATTTAGTAGATATATTTCTAATTTCTACTTATATGTGGTTTTATTTAATTTGGGTTATTTCATATAAAGGAAAACTTTATGTTTTTTTATTTGTTTTTAACATTTTTATCAAATTTAGTATAAAATAGTACGTGGAAATTCATTTAGTTTAGATTATTATGACATATTTCGTTTTAGCAAAACAAAATAAGACATCGGTTGGGGAAAATTACAGTGAAACTATTCATTTTGTTTCGAAGTTGTTTGCAAAAACAATAATTTTCAGTTATATTAAAATATGTATAGAAGTATTTAGTATTGAGAATAATGCTAATACAATCATATTTAACTTGTGATAGATAATATAGATATATATTTGATGATCTAATTCACAATACAATTTTATGGTTTGAATAGTTTCATGTAAAGGACATATTTTTATATTCACATTAATTATGAAATTTGGTTATCCATATTTATGTTTATAGACTTATTAGACATATTCTTAATAATAAAGTTAAGAATTCCAACAAATATTAACAAAATATGAAAAATATTTATTCACTCAAAATATGATACCAAAATTACGTATGTATAAATTATCATATAGTTTTATTTGTATATGTTTAACAATTACTTGCATAATTTGGTTGCATATTGCCCGATCTTGTCTAGGGTATCGACACCACAAAGGTTAATCCAATTGTCTCTTAATCTTGCTTTACTAATTTCTCCTAAATTTATTATACATGTGGTATGTATGATATTTTACCCTATAATAGTTTTTTTGAATTGCTAAATTATTATTTCATTCAATTTAGTAGATATATTTATAATTTATACTTATATGTGGTTTTATTTAATATGTGTTATTTCATATAAAGGAAAACTTTATGTTTTTTTTTATTTGTTTTTAACATTTTTATCACATTTAGTATAAAATAGTACGTGGAAATTCATTTACTTTAGATTATTATGACATATTTCGTCTTAGCAAAACAAAATAAGACATCGGTTTGAGAAAATTACTTTAACACTATTCATTTTGTTTCAATGTTGTTGGCAAACACAATGATTTTCAGGTATATTAACATATGTAGAGAAGTATTTAGTATTGAGAATAATGCTAATACAATCATATTTAACTTGTGATAGATAATATAGATATATATTTGATAATCTAATTCACAATACAATGTTTTTGTTTGAATGGTTGCATGTAAAGGAGGAATTTTTGTATTCAGATAAATTATGAAACTTGGTAATCCATATTTATGTTTATAGACTTATTAGACATATTCTTTATTATAAAGTTAAGAATTCCAACAAATATTAACAAAATATGAAAAAATATTTATTCCCTCATAATATGATACCAAAATTACGTATATATAAATTATCATATAGTTTTATTTGTATATGTTTAACAATTACTTGCATAATTTGGTTTCATATTTCCCGATCTTGTCTAGGGTATCGACACCACAAAGGTTAATCCAATTGTCTCTTAATCTTGCTTTACTAATTTCTCCTAAATTTATTATACATGTAGTATGTATTATATTTCACCCTCTAATATTTTTTTTGAATTGGTAAATAATTTTTTCATTCAATTTAGTAGATATATTTCTAATATCTACTTATATGTGGTTTTATTTAATATGGGTTATTTCATATAAAGGAAAACTATATGTTTTTTTATTTGTTTTTAACATTTTTATCACATTTAGTGTAAAATAGTACGTGGAAATTCATTTACTTTAGATTATTATGACATATTTCGTTTTAGCTAAACAAAATAAGACATCGGTTGGGGAAAATTAGAGTTAAACTATTCATTTTGTTTCGAAGTTGTTTGCAAAAACAATAATTTTTAGTTATATTAAAATATGTATAGAAGTATTTAGTATTGAGAATAATGCTAATACAATCATATTTAACTTGTGATAGATAATATAGATATTTATTTGATGATCTAATTCACAATACAATTTTATGGTTTAAATAGTTTCATGTAAAGGACATATTTTTATATTCACATTAATTATGAAATTTGGTTATCCATATTTATGTTTATAGACTTATTAGATATATTCTTAATAATAAAGTTAAGAATTCCAACAAATATTAACAAAATATGAAAAATATTTATTCCCTCATAATATGATACCAAAATTACGTATATATAAATTATCATATAGTTTTATTTGTATATGTTTAACAATTACTTGCATAATTTGGTTTCATATTGCCCGATCTTGTCTAGGGTATCGAAACCACAAAGGTTAATCCAATTGTCTCTTAATCTTGCTTTTCTAATTTCTCCTAAATTTATTATACATGTGGTATGTATTGTATTTCACCTCTAATATATTTTTTGAATTGGTAAATAATTTCTTCATTCAATTTAGTAGATATATTTCTAATTTCTACTTATATGTGGTTTTATTTAATATGGGTTATTTCATATAAAGGAAAACTTTATGTTTTTTAATTTGTTTTTAACATTTTTATCAAATTTAGTATAAAATAGTACGTGGAAATTCATTTAGTTTAGATTATTATGACATATTTCGTTTTAGCAAAACAAAATAAGACATCGGTTGGGGAAAATTACAGTGAAACTATTCATTTTGTTTCGAAGTTGTTTGCAAAAACAATAATTTTTCAGTTATATTAAAATATGTATAGAAGTATTTAGTATTGAGAATAATGCTAATACAATCATATTTAACTTGTGATAGATAATATAGATATATATTTGATGATCTAATTCACAATACAATTTTATGGTTTGAATAGTTTCATGTAAAGGACATATTTTTATATTCACATTAATTATGAAATTTGGTTATCCATATTTATGTTTATAGACTTATTAGACATATTCTTAATAATAAAGTTAAGAATTCCAACAAATATTAACAAAATATGAAAAATATTTATTCACTCAAAATATGATACCAAAATTACGTATGTATAAATTATCATATAGTTTTATTTGTATATGTTTAACAATTACTTGCATAATTTGGTTGCATATTGCCCGATCTTGTCTAGGGTATCGACACCACAAAGGTTAATCCAATTGTCTCTTAATCTTGCTTTACTAATTTCTCCTAAATTTATTATACATGTGGTATGTATGATATTTTACCCTATAATAGTTTTTTTGAATTGCTAAATTAATATTTCATTCAATTTAGTAGATATATTTATAATTTCTACTTATATGTGGTTTTATTTAATATGGGTTATTTCATATAAAGGAAAACTTTATGTTTTTTTTATTTGTTTTTAACATTTTTATCACATTTAATATAAAATAGTACGTGGAAATTCATTTACTTTAGATTATTATGTCATATTTCGTTTTAGCAAAACAAAATAAGACATCGGTTTGAGAAAATTACTTTAACACTATTCATTTTGTTTCAATGTTGTTGGCAAACACAATGATTTTCAGTTATATTAACATATGTAGAGAAGTATTTAGTATTGAGAATAATGCTAATACAATCATATTTAACTTGTGATAGATAATATAGATATATATTTGATAATCTAATTCACAATACAATTTTATGGTTTAAATAGTTTCATGTAAAGGACATATTTTTATATTCACATTAATTATGAAATTTGGTTATCCATATTTATGTTTATAGACTTATTAGATATATTCTTAATAATAAAGTTAAGAATTCCAACAAATATTAACAAAATATGAAAAATATTTATTCCCTCATAATATGATACCAAAATTACGTATATATAAATTATCATATAGTTTTATTTGTATATGTTTAACAATTACTTGCATAATTTGGTTTCATATTGCCCGATCTTGTCTAGGGTATCGAAACCACAAAGGTTAATCCAATTGTCTCTTAATCTTGCTTTACTAATTTCACCTAAATTTATTATACATGTGGTATGTATTATATTTCACCCTCTAATGTTTTTTTTGAATTGGTAAATAATTTCTTCATTCAATTTAGTAGATATATTTCTAATTTCTACTTATATGTGGTTTTATTTAATTTGGGTTATTTCATATAAAGGAAAACTTTATGTTTTTTTTATTTGTTTTTAACATTTTTATCAAATTTAGTATAAAATAGTACGTGGAAATTCATTTAGTTTAGATTATTATGACATATTTCGTTTTAGCAAAACAAAATAAGACATCGGTTGGGGAAAATTACAGTGAAACTATTCATTTTGTTTCGAAGTTGTTTGCAAAAACAATAATTTTCAGTTATATTAAAATATGTATAGAAGTATTTAGTATTGAGAATAATGCTAATACAATCATATTTAACTTGTGATAGATAATATAGATATATATTTGATGATCTAATTCACAATACAATTTTATGGTTTGAATAGTTTCATGTAAAGGACATATTTTTATATTCACATTAATTATGAAATTTGGTTATCCATATTTATGTTTATAGACTTATTAGACATATTCTTAATAATAAAGTTAAGAATTCCAACAAATATTAACAAAATATGAAAAATATTTATTCACTCAAAATATGATACCAAAATTACGTATGTATAAATTATCATATAGTTTTATTTGTATATGTTTAACAATTACTTGCATAATTTGGTTGCATATTGCCCGATCTTGTCTAGGGTATCGACACCACAAAGGTTAATCCAATTGTCTCTTAATCTTGCTTTACTAATTTCTCCTAAATTTATTATACATGTGGTATGTATGATATTTTACCCTATAATAGTTTTTTTGAATTGCTAAATTATTATTTCATTCAATTTAGTAGATATATTTATAATTTATACTTATATGTGGTTTTTATTTAATATGTGTTATTTCATATAAAGGAAAACTTTATGTTTTTTTTATTTGTTTTTAACATTTTTATCACATTTAGTATAAAATAGTACGTGGAAATTCATTTACTTTAGATTATTATGACATATTTCGTCTTAGCAAAACAAAATAAGACATCGGTTTGAGAAAATTACTTTAACACTATTCATTTTGTTTCAATGTTGTTGGCAAACACAATGATTTTCAGGTATATTAACATATGTAGAGAAGTATTTAGTATTGAGAATAATGCTAATACAATCATATTTAACTTGTGATAGATAATATAGATATATATTTGATAATCTAATTCACAATACAATGTTTTTGTTTGAATGGTTGCATGTAAAGGAGGAATTTTTGTATTCAGATAAATTATGAAACTTGGTAATCCATATTTATGTTTATAGACTTATTAGACATATTCTTTATTATAAAGTTAAGAATTCCAACAAATATTAACAAAATATGAAAAATATTTATTCCCTCATAATATGATACCAAAATTACGTATATATAAATTATCATATAGTTTTATTTGTATATGTTTAACAATTACTTGCATAATTTGGTTTCATATTTCCCGATCTTGTCTAGGGTATCGACACCACAAAGGTTAATCCAATTGTCTCTTAATCTTGCTTTACTAATTTCTCCTAAATTTATTATACATGTAGTATGTATTATATTTCACCCTCTAATATTTTTTTTGAATTGGTAAATAATTTTTTCATTCAATTTAGTAGATATATTTCTAATATCTACTTATATGTGGTTTTATTTATATGGGTTATTTCATATAAAGGAAAACTATATGTTTTTTTATTTGTTTTTTAACATTTTTATCACATTTAGTGTAAAATAGTACGTGGAAATTCATTTACTTTAGATTATTATGACATATTTCGTTTTAGCTAAACAAAATAAGACATCGGTTGGGGAAAATTAGAGTTAAACTATTCATTTTGTTTCGAAGTTGTTTGCAAAAACAATAATTTTCAGTTATATTAAAATATGTATAGAAGTATTTAGTATTGAGAATAATGCTAATACAATCATATTTAACTTGTGATAGATAATATAGATATTTATTTGATGATCTAATTCACAATACAATTTTATGGTTTAAATAGTTTCATGTAAAGGACATATTTTTATATTCACATTAATTATGAAATTTGGTTATCCATATTTATGTTTTATAGACTTATTAGATATATTCTTAATAATAAAGTTAAGAATTCCAACAAATATTAACAAAATATGAAAAAATATTTATTCCCTCATAATATGATACCAAAATTACGTATATATAAATTATCATATAGTTTTATTTGTATATGTTTAACAATTACTTGCATAATTTGGTTTCATATTGCCCGATCTTGTCTAGGGTATCGAAACCACAAAGGTTAATCCAATTGTCTCTTAATCTTGCTTTTTCTAATTTCTCCTAAATTTATTATACATGTGGTATGTATTGTATTTCACCCTCTAATATATTTTTTGAATTGGTAAATAATTTCTTCATTCAATTTAGTAGATATATTTATAATTTCTACTTATATGTGGTTTTATTTAATATGGGTTATTTCATATAAAGGAAAACTTTATGTTTTTTAATTTGTTTTTAACATTTTTATCAAATTTAGTATAAAATAGTATGTGGAAATTCATTTACTTTAGAATATTATGACATATTTCGTTTTAGCAAAACAAAATTAGACATCGGTTGGGGAAAAAATTACAGTGAAACTATTCATTTTGTTTCGAAGTTGTTTGCAAAAACAATAATTTTCAGTTATATTAAAATATGTATAGAAGTATTTAGTATTGAGAATAATGCTAATACAATCATATTTAACTTGTGATAGATAATATAGATATATATTTGATGATCTAATTCACAATACAATTTTATGGTTTGAATAGTTTCATGTAAAGGACATATTTTTATATTCACATTAATTATGAAATTTGGTTATCCATATTTATGTTTATAGACTTATTAGACATATTCTTAATAATAAAGTTAAGAATTCCAACAAATATTAACAAAATATGAAAAATATTTATTCCCTCATAATATGATACCAAAATTACGTATGTATAAATTATCATATAGTTTTATTTGTATATGTTTAACAATTACCTGCATAATTTGGTTACATAATGCCCGATCTTGTCTAGGGTATCGACACCACAAAGGTTAATCCAATTGTCTCTTAATCTTGCTTTACTAATTTCTCCTAAATTTATTATACATGTGGTATGTATGATATTTTACCCTATAATAGTTTTTTTTGAATTGCTAAATTAATATTTCATTCAATTTAGTAGATATATTTATAATTTCTACTTATATGTGGTTTTATTTAATATGGGTTATTTCATATAAAGGAAAACTTTATGTTTTTTTTTATTTGTTTTTAACATTTTTATCACATTTAATATAAAATAGTACGTGGAAATTCATTTACTTTAGATTATTATGTCATATTTCGTTTTAGCAAAACAAAATAAGACATCGGTTTGAGAAAATTACTTTAACACTATTCATTTTGTTTCAATGTTGTTGGCAAACACAATGATTTTCAGTTATATTAACATATGTAGAGAAGTATTTAGTATTGAGAATAATGCTAATACAATCATATTTAACTTGTGATAGATAATATAGATATATATTTGATAATCTAATTCACAATACAAAGTTTTTGTTTGAATGGTTGCATGTAAAGGAGGAATTTTTGTATGCAGATAAATTATGAAATTTGGTAATCCATATTTATGTTTATAGACTTATTAGACATATTCTTAATAATAAAGTTAAGAATTCCAACAAATATTAACAAAATATAAAAAATATTTATTCCCTCATAATATGATACCAAAATTACGTATATATAAATTATCATATAGTTTTATTTGTATATGTTTAACAATTAGTTGCATAATTTGGTTTCATATTGCCCGATCTTGGTCTAGGGTATCGAAACCACAAAGGTTAATCCAATTGTCTCTTAATCTTGCTTTACTAATTTCTCCTAAATTTATTATACATGTGGTATGTATTATATTTCACCCTCTAATATGTTTTTTTGAATTGGTAAATAATTTTTTCATTCAATTTAGTAGATATATTTCTAATTTCTACTTATATGTGGTTTTATTTAATATGGGTTAGTTCATATAAAGGAAAACTATATGTTTTTTTATTTGTTTTTAACATTTTAACACATTTAGTATAAAATAGTACGTGGAAATTCATTTACTTTAGATTATTATGACATATTTCGTTTTAGCTAAACAAAATTAGACATCGGTTGGGGAAAATTACAGTGAAACTATTCATTTTGTTTCGAAGTTATTTGCAAAAACAATAATTTTCAGTTATATTAAAATATGTATAGAAGTATTTAGTATTGAGAATAATGCTAATACAATCATATTTAACTTGTGATAGATAATATAGATATATATTTGATGATCTAATTCACAATACAAATTTTATGGTTTGAATAGTTTCATGTAAAGGACATATTTTTATATTCACATTAATTATGAAATTTGGTTATCCATATTTATGTTTATAGACTTATTAGACATATTCTTAATAATAAAGTTAAGAATTCCAACAAATATTAAAAAAAAATGAAAAATATTTATTCGCTCATAATATGATACCAAAATTACGTATATATAAATTATCATATAGTTTTATTTGTATATGTTTAACAATTACTTGCATAATTTGGTTTCATATTGCCCGATCATGTCTAGGGTATCGACACCACAAAGGTTAATCCAATTGTCTCTTAATCTTGCTTTACTAATTTCTCCTAAATTTTATTATACATGTGGTATGTATGATATTTCACCCTCTAATATTTTTTTTGAATTGGTAAATAATTTTTTCATTCAATTTAGTAGATATATTTATAATTTCTTCCTATATGTGGTTTTATTTAATACGGGTTATTTCATAGAAAGGAAAACTTTATGTTTTTTTATTTGTTTTTAACATTTTTATCACATTTAGTATAAAATAGTACGTGGAAATTCATTTACTTTAGATTATTATGACATATTTCGTTTTAGCAAAACAAAATAAGACATCGGTTGGGGAAAATTACAGTGAAACTATTCATTTTGTTTCGAAGTTGTTTGCAAAAACAATAATTTTCAGTTATATTAAAATATGTATAGAAGTATTTAGTATTGAGAATAATGCTAATACAATCATATTTAACTTGTGATAGATAATATAGATATATATTTGATGATCTAATTCACAATACAATTTTATGGTTTGAATAGTTTCATGTAAAGGACATATTTTTATATTCACATTAATTATGAAATTTGGTTATCCATATTTATGTTTATAGACTTATTAGACATATTCTTAATAATAAAGTTAAGAATTCCAACAAATATTAAAAAAAAATGAAAAATATTTATTCGCTCATAATATGATACCAAAATTACGTATATATAAATTATCATATAATTTTAT
The DNA here is from genome assembly GCA_037013495.1 of Hippophae tibetana. Taxonomy (NCBI): domain Eukaryota; kingdom Viridiplantae; phylum Streptophyta; class Magnoliopsida; order Rosales; family Elaeagnaceae; genus Hippophae; species Hippophae tibetana. The sequence goes on from CM072812.1 coordinate 56,180,234, forward strand.
TTGTATATGTTTAACAATTACTTGCATAATTTAGTTTCATATTGCCCGATCCTGTCTAGGGTATCGACACCACAAAGGTTAATCCAATTGTCTCTTAATCTTGCTTTACTAATTTCTCCTAAATTTATTATACATGTGGTTATGTATGATATTTCACCCTCTAATATTTTTTTTTGAATTGGTAAATAATTTTTTCATTCAATTTAGTAGATATATTTATAATATCTTCCTATATGTGGTTTTATTTAATACGGGTTATTTCATATAAAGGAAAACTTTATGTTTTTTTATTTGTTTTTAACATTTTTATCACATTTAGTATAAAATAGTACGTGGAAATTCATTTACTTTAGATTATTATGACATATTTCGTTTTAGCAAAACAAAATAAGACATCTGTTGGGGAATTTTACAGTGAAACTATTCATTTTGTTTCGAAGTTGTTGGCAAAAAAAATAATTTTCAGTTATATTAAAATATGTATAGAAGTATTTAGTATTGAGAATAATGCTAATACAATCATATTTAACTTGAGAGAGATAATATAGATATATATTTCATGATCTAATTCACAATACAATTTTACGGTTTGAATAGTTGCATGTAAAAGACATATTTTTATATTCACATTAATTATGAAATTTGGTTATTTATATTTATGTTTATAGACTTATTAGACATATTCTTAAAAATAAAGTTAATAATTCAACCAAATATTAAAAAAATATGAAAATATTTATTCGCTCATAATATGATACCAAAATTACGTATATATAAATTATCATATAATTTTATTTGTATATGTTTAACAATTACTTGCATAATTTGGTTTCATATTGCCCGATCTTGTCTAGGGTATCGACACCACAAAGGTAAATCCAATTGTCTCTTAATCTTGCTTTACTAATTTCTCCTAAATTTATTATACATGTGGTATATATGATATTTCACCCTCTAATATTTTTTTTGAATTGGTAAATAATTATTTCATTCAATTTAGTAGATATATTTATCATTTCTACCTATATGTGGTTTTATTTAATATGGGTTATTTCATATAAAGGAAAACTTTATGTTTTTTTATTTGTTTTTAACATTTTTATCACATTTAGTATAAAATATTACGTGGAAATTCATTTACTTTAGATTATTATGACATATTTCATTTTAGCAAAACAAAATAAGACATTGGTTGGGCAAATCTACTTTAAAACTATTCATTTTGTTTCGAAGTTGTTGGCAAAAACAATAATTTTCAGTTATATTAAAATATGTATAGAAGTATTTAGTATTTAGAATAATGCTAATACAATCATATTTAACTTGAGAGAGATAATATAGATATATATTTCATGATCTAATTCACAATACAATTTTATGGTTTGAATGGTTGCATGTACAGGAGGAATTTTTGTATTCACATAAATTATGAAATTTGGTAATCCATATTTATGTTTATAGACTTGTTAGACATATTCTTAATAATAAAGTTAAGAATTCCAACAAATATTAACAAAATATGAAAAATATTTATTCGCTCCTAATATGATACGAAAATTACGTATGTATAAATTAACATATAGTTTTATTTGTATATGTTTAACAATTACTTGCATAATTTGGTTGCATATTGCCCGATCTTGTCTAGGGTATCGACACCACAAAGGTTAAACCAATTGTCTCTTAATCTTGCTTTACTAATTTCTCCTAAATTTATTATACATGTGGTATGTATGATATTTCACCCTCTAATATATATTTTTGAATTGGTAAAAAATTATTTCATTCAATTTAGTAGATATATTTATAATTTCTACTTATATGTGGTTTTATTTAATATGGGTTATTTCATATAAAGGAAAAACTTTATGTTTTTTTATTTGTTTTTAACATTTTTATCAAATTTAGTATAAAATAGTACGTGGAAATTCATTTACTTTTGATTATTATGACATATTTCGTTTTAGCAAAACAAAATAAGACATCGTTTGGGTAAAATTACAGTGAAACTATTCATTTTGTTCGAAGTTGTTTGCAAAAACAATAATTTTCAGTTATATTAAAATATGTATAGAAGTATTTAGTATTGAGAATAATGCAAATACAATCATATTTAACTTGTGATAGATAATATAGATATTATATTTGATGATCTAATTCACAATACAATTTTATGGTTTGAATAGTTTCATGTAAAGGACATATTTTTATATTCACATTAATTATGAAATTTGGTTATCCATATTTATGTTTATAGACTTATTAGACATATTCTTAATAATAAAGTTAAAAATTCCACAAATATTAAAAAAAAATGAAAAATATTTATTCCCTCATAATATGATACCAAAATTACGTATGTATAAATTATAATAAAGTTTTATTTGTATATGTTTAACAATTACCTGCATAATTTGGTTACATAATGCTCGATCTTGTCTAGGGTATCGACACCACAAAGGTTAATCCAATTGTCTCTTAATCTTGCTTTACTAATTTCTCCTAAATTTATTATACATGTGGTATGTATTATATTTCACCCTCTAATATTTTTTTTTGAATTGGTAAATAATATAATCATTCAATTTAGTAGATATATTTCTAATTTATACTTATATGTGGTTTTATTTAATATGGGTTAGTTCATATAAAGGAAAACTATATGTTTTTTTATTTGTTTTTTAACATTTTTATCACATTTAGTATAAAATAGTACGTGGAAATTCATTTACTTTAGATTATTATGACATATTTCGTTTTTGCAAAACAAAAATAAGACATCGGTTTGAGAAATTTACTTTAACACTATTCATTTTGTTTCGATGTTGTTGGCAAACACAATGATCTTCAGTTATATTAACATATGTAGAGAAGTATTTAGTATTGAGAATAATGCTAATACAATCATATTTAACTTGTGATAGATAATATAGATATATATTTGATAATCTAATTCACAATACAATGTTTTTGTTTGAATGGTTGCATGTAAAGGAGGAATTTTTGTATTCAGATAAATTATGAAATTTGGTAATCCATATTTATGTTTATAGACTTATTAGACATATTCTTTATTATAAAGTTAAGAATTCCAACAAATATTAACAAAATATGAAAAATATTTATTCCCTCATAATATGTTACCAAAATTACGTAAATATAAATTATCATATAGTTTTTATTTGTATATGTTTAACAATTACATGCATAATTTGGTTTCATATTGCCCGATCTTGTCTAGGGTATCGACACCACAAAGGTTAATCCAATTGTCTCTTAATCTTGCTTTACTAATTTCTCCTAAATTTATTATACATGTGGTATGTATTATATTTCACCCTCTAATATTTTTTTTGAATTGGTAAATAATTTTTTCATTCAATTTAGTAGATATATTTATAATTTCTACTTATATGTGGTTTTATTTAATATGGGTTATTTCATATAAAGGAAAACTATATGTTTTTTTATTTGTTTTTAACATTTTTATCACATTTAGTATAAAATTGTACGTGGAAATTCATTTACTTTAGATTATTATGACATATTTCGTTTTAGCTAAACAAAATAAGATATCGGTTGGGGAAAATTAGAGTTAAACTATTCATTTTCTTCGAAGTTGTTTGCAAAAACAATAATTTTCAGTTATATTAAAATATGTATAGAAGTATTTAGTATTGAGAATAATGCTAATACAATCATATTTAACTTGTGATAGATAATATAGATATATATTTGATGATCTAATTCACAATACAATTTTATGGTTTAAATAGTTTCATGTAAAGGACATATTTTTATATTCACATTAATTATGAAATTTGGTTATCCATATTTATGTTTATTGACTTATTAGATATATTCTTAATAATAAAGTTAAGAATTCTAACAAATATTAAAAAAATATGAAAAATATTTATTAGCTCATAATATGATACCAAAATTACGTATATATAAATTATCATATAGTTTTTATTTGTATATGTTTAACAATTACTTGCATAATTTGGTTTCATATTGCCCGATCTTGGCTAGGGTATCGACACCACAAAGGTTAATCGAATTGTCTCTTAATCTTCCTTTACTAATTTCTCCTAAATTTATTATACATGTGGTATATATGATATTTCACCCTCTATTTTTTTTTTGAATTGGTAAATAATTTTTTCATTCAATTTTGTAGATATATTTATCATTTCTACCTATATGTGGTTTTATTTAATATGGGTTATTTCATATAAAGGAAAACTTTATGTTTTTTTATTTGTTTTTAACATTTTTATCACATTTAGTATAAAATAGTACGTGGAAATTCATTTACTTTAGATTATTATGACATATTTCGTTTTAGCAAAACAAAATAAGCCATCGGTTGGGGAAAATTACAGTGAAACTATTCATTTTGTTTCGAAGTTATTTGCAAAAATAATAATTTTAAGTTATATTAAAATATGTATAGAAGTATTTAGTATTGAGAATAATGCTAATACAATCATATTTAACTTGTGATAGATAATATAGATATATATTTGATAATCTAATTCACAATACAATTTTATGGTTTGAATAGTTGCATGTAAAAGACATATTTTTATATTCACATTAATTATGAAATTTGGTTATTTATATTTATGTTTATAGACTTATTAGACATATTCTTAATAATAAAGTTAAGAATACCAACAAATATTAAAAAAATATGTAAAATATTTATTCGCTCATAATATGATACCAAAAATTACGTATATATAAATTATCATATAGTTTTATTTGTATATGTTTAACAATTACTTGCATAATTTGGTTTCATATTGCCCGATCTTGTCTAGGGTATCGACACCACAAAGGTTAATCCAATTGTCTCTTAATCTTGCTTTACTAATTTCTCCTAAATTTATTATACATGTGGTATGTATGATATTTCACCCTCTAATATTTTTTTTGAATTGGTAAATAATTTTTTCATTCAATTTAGTAGATATATTTATAATTTATACCTATATGTGGTTTTATTTAATACGGGTTATTTCATATAAAGGAAAACTTTATGTTTTCTATTTGTGTTTAACATTTTTATCACATTTAGTGTAAAATAGTACGTGGAAATTCATTTACTTTTGATTATTATGACATATTTCGTTTTAGCAAAACAAAATAAGCCATCGGTTGGGGAAAATTACAGTGAAACTATTCATTTTGTTTCGAAGTTATTTGCAAAAAATAATAATTTTAAGTTATATTAAAATATGTATAGAAGTATTTAGTATTGAGAATAATGCTAATACAATCATATTTAACTTGTGATAGATAATATAGATATATATTTGATAATCTAATTCACAATACAATTTTATGGTTTGAATAGTTGCATGTAAAAGACATATTTTTATATTCACATTAATTATGAAATTTGGTTATTTATATTTATGTTTATAGACTTATTAGACATATTCTTAATAATAAAGTTAAGAATACCAACAAATATTAAAAAAATATGTAAAATATTTATTCGCTCATAATATGATACCAAAATTACGTATATATAAATTATCATATAGTTTTATTTGTATATGTTTAACAATTACTTGCATAATTTGGTTTCATATTGCCCGATCTTGGCTAGGGTATCAACACCACAAAGGTTAATCCAATTGTCTCTTAATCTTGCTTTACTAATTTCTCCTAAATTTATTTATACATGTGGTATATATGATATTTCACCCTCTATTTTTTTTTGAATTGGTAAATAATTTTTTCATTCAATTTTGTAGATATATTTATCATTTCTACCTATATGTGGTTTTATTTAATATGGGTTATTTCATATAAAGGAAAACTTTATGTTTTTTTATTTGTTTTTAACATTTTTATCACATTTAGTATAAAATAGTACGTAGAAATTCATTTACTTTAGATTATTATGACATATTTCGTTTTAGCAAAACAAAATAAGCCATCGGTTGGGGAAAATTACAGTGAAACTATTCATTTTGTTTCGAAGTTATTTGCAAAAATAATAATTTTAAGTTATATTAAAATATGTATAGAAGTATTTAGTATTGAGAATAATGCTAATACAATCATATTTAACTTGTGATAGATAATATAGATATATATTTGATAATCTAATTCACAATACAATTTTATGGTTTGAATAGTTGCATGTAAAAGACATATTTTTATATTCACATTAATTATGAAATTTGGTTATTTATATTTATGTTTATAGACTTATTAGACATATTCTTAATAATAAAGTTAAGAATACCAACAAATATTAAAAAAATATGTAAAATATTTATTCGCTCATAATATGATACCAAAATTACGTATATATAAATTATCATATAGTTTTATTTGTATATGTTTAACAATTACTTGCATAATTTGGTTTCATATTGCCCGATCTTGTCTAGGGTATCGACACCACAAAGGTTAATCCAATTGTCTCTTAATCTTGCTTTACTAATTTCTCCTAAATTTATTATACATGTGGTATGTATGATATTTCACCCTCTAATATTTTTTTTGAATTGGTAAATAATTTTTTCATTCAATTTAGTAGATATATTTATAATTTATACCTATATGTGGTTTTATTTAATACGGGTTATTTCATATAAAGGAAAACTTTATGTTTTCTATTTGTGTTTAACATTTTTATCACATTTAGTGTAAAATAGTACGTGGAAATTCATTTACTTTTGATTATTATGACATATTTCGTTTTAGCAAAACAAAATAAGCCATCGGTTGGGGAAAATTACAATGAAACTATTCATTTTGTTTCGAAGTT